>CM057226.1:108355719-108903219 GCA_029891385.1 Erythroxylum novogranatense | reverse complement strand
ATAATAATAAGATAATAATAATGATAATAATAATAATAATAATAATTAGTGAAAATTTAATTAAATTACTAACGATAATAATTATAATAATTATAATTATAATAAAATCATAATAATTATAATAATAATACTAACATTAATCATAATAAGGATAATACTAATTATAATAAAATAATTGAATTAATTATAATTAATTATAAAATAATCAGATCATTATCCTAATAATAATAACCAATATAATAATAATAATAATAATATTTAGAATTATAATAATAAGATAAGATTATAATAAACAGACTAAATTATTAAAATTTGATAATAATAATAATAATAATAATAATAATAATAATAATAATAATAATAATAATAATAATAAGGATAATTATCAACTTCTTTTATTTTATAATAATAATCATAATAAATTTCAAAATACTCTACAATAAAGTTAATAAACAATTTACGTGTTTATCATAACCTATTATTATTGTTATTATAACATTATAACAATAGAAGTTAGACAACTCTTCATATGTATATAAATAAATATACATGACTTTGATGTGATGTATCTTTGTCATAGCCAGCCGCCAAGTGGCTTGGCTTTTATCCTCTGCCTGATATGGTCTGCATATGTATATAAATAAATATACATGACTTTGATGTGATGTATCTTTATTATAGCCAGCTGCCAAGCGGCTTGGCTTTTATCCTCTGTCTGATATGACGTGGCTTTTATCCTCTGTCTGATATGGCGATGTCCAACTCTTTTTAAAATTAGAAGCAAACAGAGGACTGGCCATGCAATCCATGCACGTATCACTATTCCATAAGAAGAGATTGTTATGATATTGGACCACTGAAGCAAAACTCCACTGCTCAGGCCAATACAAAACAGTCCTCTGCTTATAAGATATTTCGCAGCTTTTAAGGATATGAGAACCAATTTTCTTGCAAGCTGTTGTAGTAGGAAAACATTTAATAATCAAAGTTGTAGGAGATAATAGAGGAAATTCCATTACTGAGTGCACATCCCGCTTGGAAAGGAAACATGTGGGACTCATTCACCACTCAGGTCTATCGACACATCACCTTTATATAAAGGAAGCACGCGAATCAACCTCAGGTAATAGAGGAAGTTCCATCCCTGAGTGCAGATCCGGCATGGAAAGGAAACACGTGGGAATCATTCACCATTCACCTTTATCGACACAACAACTTTATATAAAGGTCGACACATCAACTTTATATAAAGGAAGCAAGCGAATCAACCTCACGTACAGCTAGCATACACTCTGGTCCAACTTTGGAGAAGATGTAAATGCAAGAAACAACTTAGTGGCGGCAATGCTGACTGTTGGAGGCCATGAGAACTTTTCCAGTTTATTCAGAGGCATATTTTGAATATGAAAAAGCACCCATATGTAGACTTGGTGCAATATTGTTCTTCCTCTCGGGGTAATCCTCAGGTACAAAATTATATTACTTTGAAATTGCTACTCTGTTTGACCGCATCTTCCATGTTGCTTGTAAACTTATCACATCATTAAAGCACTCTGATTAATAAAAAATATGTGTAACTACATTGATGCAGTAATGCATAGAAATAGAATTACATTAATTTGTTTTAAATAATCATGTCATCTTTCCAAGATTTGTTACCGTCTCATCTTAATAAGTATTTTTAAAAAAGAAAAATATCACATTTAAAACTCTCAAAGCTTTAATTTTTATTAAATAAATTCTAAAATTATAACAAAATCATCTCAAACAAAAAGGAAATTTTATTGAAAATTGCAAGTATCTCCTTTAATACATTCTTTAATTCTCTAAAATTTATGTAAAATAACCACTTAAAATTACATTAGCAATAATACTCATATTTTTATTAATTACACTAAATCTCTTATAATTTAATTCATGTATTTTAAAATTGTTATATTCTTTTAAATGCTTTTATTTATCATATTTTTAATTCATAACTTTAAATATAGGTGTCATGTGGTGAATGTTGTTGCCTGCAACTAAATATAAAATGAAACCACCTTCTTGCAACACAAATTAATGAAGTAGTAAAAAGTAGGTATTATTCCCACGAAGAATTCAGATATTAGTAGTAACGCAATAAAAAGGGAGGGGTTTAATTGTAAATTAAATGGAATACGAAATTGAAAAAAAACTAATAACAAAATAATCAGAATTTAACAATCAATAGAAACAAATTTTGGTTTCCAGTGTTCTTTGTTATTGAACTTGCATTGATCATCGACATTAAAAATAACCAATTTATTAGTTAAGCAATCGTGGTGGTAAATTTATTTACCTATTTTCTCTTATGTTTAATTAACCAAAACTTGTATTTGAATTAACCTTTATTAATCAATAACGAGGATACAATCTCATATTTAATTAATTAATAGCTTTACGAATCAAAAAATTCACAAACTAGATAACATACATACAATGTATATTTAGCTTAGACAATTATTTTATAGAATCTTGTCCTTAACATAATAAACAAAAATTATAATCGCTACTTTTGATTAAAAGAATTGAACCTCAATTTGTTTAATCTAACCATTGATTGAATAAAATTACAAACTCGCTATGCACCTAACTGTAAAATCAAACAATCAAATAAGAACATAAAAAAATAATTAATACTTAAGTAATAAATTGATTAAAATAAAGAACGAAAGTCTCTCATTATTTAAAATTTAATAACTAAAATTTCGTAAACTAAGAAATAAAAATTTAATTACTCGGTGTCAGAATCTTTCCTTACTATTTGGCATGTCACGGGTGTAACTGTAGCTTGATTTATCGTTGCTATTCTCTTTTTCGCCATGCGTTATCCTCCTCTCTATCGACGTTTTCGTTTCACCTTCGTTGCTTCGGCCGCCATCCAGCCACAAGCTTTCTATTTTCTTCCTATTTACGTTTCTGTAGCTGATGGGACAATTAAAGGTGTGTTCATCCTCAACACTCTCTCGCTTGCTCACTTCTTCCACACTAAGCTGCCCCTTCAATGTTGCTTGATTTGACGAATAAAACTTTTTTTTTATAGGCAAAAACAAATGTATTAAAAAACGGGAAAATCAAGTCAAAAGAAGCACCTAAATCCAAAGCTAACAGGCTTTACCCCATAACACCCAAGCCTACAGCCTCTTTTGAATTGATAACAAGCGACGGACAGTCATGATAAAGAACAGAAACAATGCTGCTTGGGATAGAATCCCACACAAACCGGTATGCATGTAATAAAGTCACCCTAGCTAACATATGAGCAGCCTTATTAGCATTCCGTAGAGTCCAATGGAAGGACAAAGAATGGAAGTTATTCTTAAAAATGAGACAATCAGCCAACACAGTCCCAACCTCTAACAAACTAGAAGAAGATCGATTTAGATGATTAATAGCTTTTAAACAATCCGATTCAATGATAACCTTATCCAGACACTAATCCTTAAGCCAAGCTAGAACTTCTTTGATAGAAATTGCTTCAGCCAGATAAGCATCCATACAACCAGGAATGTGACCCGATAAAGCCTTAACAAACCGACCATGATCATCTCGGAGAACAACCCCAAAACCCGATCTATGATCTCCTAACGAGACCGAGGCATCAACATTACACTTCAACCAACCCTCCTCAGGTTTGCTCCAAGTTCGACAACGAGAAATAGTGTTACCGTTAAAACTCATCCGACCAAAAGCACAGCTTGCCTCCTTCCAATTCATAAAAAACTCATTAGCAAAGGATACAATAACAGACGGATGAGTATCCTTCTGTTCCCAACACAGCAAGTTGCGGTGGAACCAAAGGCTCCAACAAATCACATAAATTCGATGGCCCAAAACAGAGTTCTTACCAACTAACATAGAAGAGATACAACTTTTAATGTCATCACCTTGTAACGTGATGCCCGCAATATTCCAGACTCGTCGAGCAAAGGGGCAAGTGAGCAGAACATGGTCCATAGATTCAAGCAGTCCACATCTGTTGCAAGAAGCATCATAAGGAACACCCCTAGCTAACAATCTTTGTTTGCAAAGCACAAAGTCACGCAATAATCTCCACAAAAAATCCTTAACTTTCGGAGGAAGAGGAGCATTCCAAAAAGAATTCCAATGACCCTCAACCATATAAGACGGGATAGATGAAAACTGACCAGTAGCAATCCTATACCCAGATTTAACATTATATGACCCATCCCTAGTAAAATGCCAGCAGAAGCGATCCAGGGGCAAAGACTGTGAAATAGGGATTTTGAAAACTTGCAGAGCATCATCCGAAGTCAAGATGCCATTGACAAAAGAATATTCCCATCCCGAACTGTCCAAATTGAAGAGATCACTAACCCTCAAATTCTCCATGCCGGTCAGCGGAACAAAATGCACAAAAAAGCCCTCATCGCAATTCAACCAGGGATCATTAAAAACCGAGATTGAGTGTCCATCTCCCACCCTCCAACGAGCTCCTTTACCCAGCAACTGTTGAGCTGAGAGAATGCTCTTCCAAATGAAACTAGGGTTTCGGCCTTCTCGAGTGTGAAGAAACGTACTGTCCGGAAAATACCTTGCCTTAAACAGCCTGCTCGCCAACGAAGTCGGGTGAGTCAAGAATTTCCAACCCTGTTTACAAAGCATTGCAAGATTAAAACAGTATAAATCCCGAAAACCCATACCGCCCGTCTTCTTCGGAGTGCATAGCCTTTCCCATTTGGCCCAGTGGAGTTTAGATCGATTACCTGAGGAAGAGCCCCACCGGTAGGCATTCATCATATTATGTAAATCGTCACAGATACCTTGAGGGATAAGGAAGACACTCATACAGAACGTAGGGAGAGCTTGACCGATAGTCTTGATAACGACCTCCTTACCCGGCTTAGAAAGCATACTGTTTTTCCAGCTATGGATATGTTTGCTGAGCCGATCCTTCAGAAAAGCAAAGATTTGCTTTTTATTTCTCCCAATTAGCGAAGGGAGACCCAAATATCGCCCATGGTCAATTGGATTCGAAACCCCCAAAATCAGCATCGCCTCCTGCTTAACCCCCTCCCTCGTATTAGAGCTAAATATAATCCCTGACTTTTGCAAGTTAATAGCTTGACCCGATGCTCTCTCATACGTGGCAAGAATCCGTTTAATATTATAGCACTCCGTCGACGAGGCTTTAAAGAAGAAAAAGCTGTCATCAGCAAAAAATAGGTGTGAAACACTGGGCGATCCTCTGCAAATAGTGATACCATGTATATCACCTCGAGCCTCCGCCGTCCGCAGGAAAGCTGACAACCCTTCCGCCCATAAAATGAAGAGATAGGGACTAAGAGGATCACCCTGTCTAAGCCCACGATGAGGGGTTATAGGACCTACGGTTTGACCATTAAACACCACCGAATATTGAACTGTAGAGACGCACATCATGATCCATTTAACCCACCTAGCATCAAAGCCCAGTTTTGTTAGGATAAATTCCAGAAAACCCCAGTCAACTCTATCATATGCCTTGCTGATATCAATCTTAAACGCGACATCACCATTAGAACCCCTCCCTTTATTCTTCATATAGTGTACATTCTCGAAGGCAACCATAATATTATCAGATATTAATCGTCCTGGGACAAATGCTGACTGCAATGGGGAGATAATCCGAGGAAGAAGGACCTTAAGCCTGTTAGCAAGAACCTTGGCTATGATTTTATAAATCACGTTGCAGAGAGCGATAGGCCTTAAATCCGACATTCTATTAGGCTTATCTTTCTTCAGAATGAGAACAACAGTAGTATTGTTGAGTGTGTTGGGAAATGCACCATTCTCCAACCACTTGCAACTCTGAGAGAGAATATCAGCTCCAACCGTATCCCAGCATTTCTGGAAGAACGCAAGATTCATACCATCAGGGCCGGGCGCTTTGTCGGGGTGCATAGCAAAGATGGTTGTTTTAAATTCGTCCATAGTAAATGGGGCCACTAGAGAAGAATTATCAAGTGCCGACACCACCGGTTGAATACAATCAAACTCAGTTGTATCCAGCGCGGATAAGGAAGCTTCGAAAAGGCCATTGAAATAATCCAACACAATTGAGCACATAGAATCCATATCCGACACAGGATTTCCACGATCGTCCTCCAAGAACTTAATATGATTAACCCGCTTTCTTCGTGAGGCCTGAGCATGAAAAAATTTAGAGTTTGCTTCCCCATACTTAAGCCATAAGATCTTAGACCTTTGTTTTTAGTAAATGGCCTCTTGAGCAAGTAGGGTCGAGAGCTCTTTTTTAAGCCTCACTACAAGCATATCCTCCACATTAGCCTGACGAGCAGCATCAATCTGTTTCTTTAAAAAAGCAATCCGAGATTTAAAATTGTGATCCTGAGAGCTCTGCCAAGCAATTAGAGCTACACTACAGGCAGCAATCTTGTCTAATACACCGATAGTCCTATCCTGAGACCAATCTATTAAGGAATGTATATTTACCATTAATGTAAAGATTAGAATGACTTGTATAGATGAAGATAAGTTCCCGTAATGTGTGGATCACTACTTTAGTGCCTTAAGTTATGGAGATTTTCTCTCCTTCTTTTTTGTACTTCATTGTATATATGGCCGTGTATGTATCAAGAGTGAATATAGACATCACATTTTCTGATCATCTATTTCCAGCTTTACATCTCCTTGAAATTTTATATGGTATCAGAGCAATCGATCTTGGTTCTCTAAAGAAATCTTCCTTTTTGTCATTAACATTCCAGCCATGTCCAAAGAAATAGAAAGTTCTGAAAAACCATCCCTCACGGATCCATCACATCCGTATTATGTCCACCATTCAGATCAACCCGGGCACATGCTTTTTCCAACAAAATTGAATGGATCGAATTATCAATCCTGGAAGAAATCAATGACACATGCTCTCATCGCAAAGAAGAAGCTTGGCTTCGTTGACGGCACACTAGCAATGCCCTCACAAGTTGAGAAACCCCTCGAATTCGATCTATGGAATCAGTGCAATTCCATGATTCTCTCATGGCTTTCCCATTCAGTTGAACAAGATATTGCTGCAGGAATGGTTCATGCAAAGACAGCCATGCAAGTTTGGGAGGAACTTCGCGATTAGTTCTCGCAAAAGAATGCAGCCGCCATCTATCAAATTCAAAAATCAATCGCAACCATCACGCAGGGTACCATGTCGGTTGCGTCATACTACATCAAGATTAAAGCTTTGTGGAATGAGCTTGAAATGCATCGCACACCCATGACTTGCAGCAATGACAAAGAACATTAAGAGGAACGAGACATGGACAAATTAATGCAATTTTTAATGGGACTCAATGATTACTACAAGGTAATTCGTTCCAACATACTAATCATGAATCCATTACCTAACGTTAGGCAGGCGTATTCTTTGATAATTCAGGAAGAGACACAGCAACACATGGTCTCAGAATCTGGTGAAAGCTTTTCTATTGTCGCTACGGTAAATAACCGATCGTCTAGATGGAAGTCATCAAAAAGCAAGAACTGTGATCATTGTAACAAACCTGGGCACACTATAGAGGAGTGTAGAACTCTCAAATTTCACTGTACATTTTGTGACAAGAGGGGCCATACCGAAGATAGGTGCCGTATCAAGAACGGGACATGGAATAACGAGAATCGCAATTAAAGAAGAACGAATGGCAAGGGTAATGGCAGAAATCCTTCGGCAAATATGGCAGATTCCTCCCAAAATAACAATGAAGGCAACCAGCCCAATAATAGCATTATACCTGGGTTCTCCAATGAACAAATTTAGCAGTTGGAAAAAGCAGTCTCCATAATGAATCAGAATTCTGGTAACAGTGACATATTTGCAAACGCGGCAGGTCTGTTATCAACTAGTGCTTTCCTTAATTCTGTTTCCACAAAGCCATGGATCTTGGATAGCGGAGCAACGGATCACATCACTTCCGAACCAAATTTTCTCACACACACCACACTTCCCACAATTCCTCTAGTTAACTTGCCCACTGGTTCCACTGCACCTATTACTGCTACAGGCAATGTTAATTTTAACAAATATATCACATTAAAAAATGTTCTTTGCGTACCATCATTCCATTTAAACCTTATGTCAGCCAGGTGATTAACTAACACTTTAAATTGTTGTGTTATCTTGCTTCCGAATGGTTGCATAATACAGGACTTGGCTACGGGGAGGACGATTGGCTCGGGTGAACAACACGGCGGTCTTTATTACATGTCTCTAGTCAAGAATATTCCTAGATCATTCCAAGTTTCCAACAACACCGACTTATGGCATATGAGATTGGGTCATCCTTCCTCTTCGCGTCTCAAACTCGCTTCTCCTTTATTACCTTCAGCTATTATTTCTGATCATAATAATTGTAGTGTTTGTCCCCAGGCAAAGCAAACAAGGCTGCCCTTTCCCAGAAGCGAAATAAAAACTCATTCTTCCTTTGAATTATTACATTGCGACATTTGGGGTCCGCACAAAGTACCCACACAAACAGGACATCGTTTTTTTCTCACTGTTGTAGACGACTTTACTAGGTGCACTTGGATTTTTCTCATGTCTCAAAAATCACAAACATCACGTCTCCTAGAGTCATTTATAACATTTTCTCAAAATCAATTCCACGCGACGATCAAAGCCATACGCGTTGACAATGGGTTGGAATTCCATTCTATGCAAGATTTCTTTCATAAAAATGGTATTGAACTTCAACGTACTTGTGTATACACACCCCAACAAAATGGGGTGGTCGAACGCAAACACCGGCATATCCTAAACACTGCACGTGCACTTCTATTTCAATCTCATATGCCACTTGAATTTTGGGGAGAATGCACGTTAACGGCAGTCCACATTATTAACCGCCTTCCATCACCACTTCTTAAAAATAAATCTCCTTTTGAATTGCTCTATCATCGACCCCCCTCTCTTTCACATCTTAGAGTCTTCGGTTGCCTCAGTTACGCCACCGTTGTCCATCCCAAACATAAGTTTGACTCCCGAGCTCGCTGATGTGTCTTCGTCGGGTATCCGAGCAATCACAAAGGGTATAAACTTTTTGACTTAGAGTCACACAACTTTATCATCAGTTGTGATGTTATTTTTCACGAAACCATCTTTCCCTTCCAACAGCAAACCCAGTCGTCATCTCCACCTTCCGTCTTACCCAACCTAACTCTCGAACTAACTTCATCCTACCCACCAGTCCCGAACATTGAACCACATAATCCAGCTACTGAATATTCACATAATCCACAACCACCTAGGTCCCCAGAACCTGCTGTTGAACCCGACATTAATCCTTCACCTACACCTGCTCCAGCTCCTCCCACACGCCGTTCCAAATGCAGCAAACAAATCCCGGCATGGCATAAAGACTATGTGGTCAGATCTCAGGCCAATGCGTCCACCTCAAGCACCAGGTATCCCCTCTAGAATTTCCTTTCCTATTCACGCTTTTCAGCTGCACAGAACACCTTTTTTGTTAATGTTTCAGGCACCAAAGAACCCACAACATACTCTCAAGCTATCCTCGATCCAAACTGGCAGCAGGTTATGCAAACAGAGTTACAAGCTTTGTAGCAGAACAATACTTGGACGGTGGTGCCTCTTCCTGCTGGTCAAAAACCCATCGGTTGCAAATGGGTCTTCAAAATTAAATACCAATATGATGGGAGTATTGAACGGTATAAAGCCCGTCTAGTAGCCAAAGGTTACACTTAAGTCGAAGGGATCGATTATTGTGAGACATTCTCGCCTACTGCCAAGCTTACCACACTTTGTTGTTTAATCACTATTGCTGCAGCTCGGAATTGGTTTCTCCATCAGCTAGATGTACAGAATGCCTTCTTGCACGACAGTTTACATTAAGAAGTTTATATGGATTTGCCACCAGGACTTCGTCAACAGGGGGAGACTAGTGTATGTCAACTCAATAAATCCCTTTACGGGCTAAAGCAGGCTTCCAAAAATTGGTTTTCAACATTTTCAGATATCATTCAAAAGGCTGGATACCAACAGTCCAAAGCTGATTACTCTTTATTCACCAAACAACGAGGTTCTTCGTTCACTGCATTACTTATTTACGTAGATGATATTCTATTAACTGGAAATGATCTACAGGAAATGAATCGTCTTAAAGCGTGTTTGCTCAAGTGTTTTCGCATCAAAGACCTCAGAGATTTGAGGTACTTTCTTGGCATTGAATTCTCAAGATCTATACATGACTCAAAGGAAGTATGCATTGGACATTCTTCAAGATATGGGACTTACGGGTGCACGGCCAGATAATTTTCCAATGGAACAAAATTTAAAGTTGTCAAGTGATGATGGTGAATTTTTCAAGGAGCCTACTAAGTACAGACGCCTTGTTGGTAAATTAATATATCTCACTGTGACAAGGCCCGACATTGTTTATTCTATTCGGACCTTGAGTCAATATATGCAGGAACCTCACAAACCTTATTGGGACGCTGCATTATGCGTCCTACGATATGTCAAGGGGACACCGGGGCAAGGATCGTTTTTTTCATCAAAGAATGACCTCACTTTGAAGGCATTTTGCGATTTTGACTGGGGTGGATGTCGTACTACACGGAGGTCTGTTATTGGATATTGTGTTGATGGGTGTCGAATCCACCAAAAATAATTCCCAAACACCAAACAAATATAAATTGCACACTGTGGTAAATGGGGTCGATCCACAAAGAATGGAATAAATTGATTCTATTCAAATGCCAAGGAACGAATGAAATTAATTAAAAGGGGGTTTTGGAGTTTTCTACTAAAACTACTAATTGAACTAATCACTAATGGATTATTAACTCAATTAATAAAATAACTATGATTCGACTAACAAAGAACGCAGATAAAACTGATTAACTCAATAAACGACAACTTAGCCAGGGAATTCCTAATTATTATACATAGACTGCGATCATCGACTCAAATATTTTCTTTGGTTTAATAATAGGTTAGCTATGGTTACCAACTACCTCTGGCTCTCTCGTTTCTTCTTAATCTTAGAATAATCAAATAAACTCTTTTAAATTATTCCCTAATTAACTAATAACCCCTTCGAGACTCTCTCCGAGATTCAATTAATTAACAACATTAAACTCTAAAGAAACACTAACCCTAACTGACTACGCACTGACTTATGCTTTATCTAGATAGATCGCAAGTTTTTTAACACGAAATCAGACAAGTATTATGTCCTAGTGTCAATTGCCACAAACACTAATCACCCAGTTAACACCACCAAGTAAATCAGTTGGCGATATGCAAATTAACTAACTCTACAATCGGACCCTAATCGCAGAATCAATTAATAAACAATGACAGTAAAACGGAAACAATACGAATATTATAAACCAAATAATTAGAACAAATAGGTCTCACGAGTCAAAGCATAACAATTGGAATTCCCTGACTAAAACAGTTTAGCTACTCATAACAAAATTAAACAAAATAAGATTCTTAATTAACATAGTCTAAATAACAAAGGAAAGAAGAAAAACTATAAACGAAATTCTGGAAATTGATCCACGATGATGCCTTGCGTCCTCCCCTTGGTATCGTCACTGTTGCTTCACCAAATCCAAAAACCAAAAGAGAGTCGTCCCCTTGTGTAACATCTCACCCCCTCCTGGAAGGGTAAAATAGTAAAATTGGCATAGGATGAGACTAATAGGGAATATTTAGTACTGTTCATGCATAATAGGATCGATACACAGTATCAATTGTGTATATGGAATTACGGTAAATGCATTCATGACATTCCCGGTAATTGGGCCTAAAGCAATTTTATTGGAATTCATGGGATAATTGAGTTTGGAAAATTGTTTGGACTGCACCATAAATGGTTTTACATTTTAGAGATTTTAGAATTTTTCTGGATTTTTCGGAGAAAATTTTGACCGCAAAATCGCTTGATGAATCGCCTAAACATGTTTTGGGGTAGAAAAGGTGATTTTGTGATTGAAAATTATTTGGAGTGCATCATACTGTTTTATAATTTTAGGAATTTCATTAATTTCGAAAAATAATTGGAAATTCTCGGACGGATAAATCGCCAATTGGCTAACAAATTCGATTCTCATAGCAAAAATCGCTACCCACTGGTACTGTAATATTGGGTATTTTATTTTGGGACTGAAAGTAGGGTCATTAGAGTTAAATGGAGTAACATTTTGGACTGGATTAAACAAACATATTTTTGACTTTTCTATGAATTGTGTACCAATTAAAATTTGACATTTAAAAGTGTAACATTAAATGCTTCCTCATCACTTTCTC
Organism: Erythroxylum novogranatense; assembly: GCA_029891385.1. NCBI lineage: Eukaryota > Viridiplantae > Streptophyta > Magnoliopsida > Malpighiales > Erythroxylaceae > Erythroxylum > Erythroxylum novogranatense. Next base: position 108,890,909 of record CM057226.1, on the reverse strand, counting down.
TCGGTTATGTAAGTGTTTAAAGGAAAGGAAGAAGGAATTTTGTGCTTTGGTTACTCTCCACCCGAAAACACACTTCTCCTTTGCATATACATTGAAAATTTTCTCATCTTTCTTTACAACTTCAAGATACCATTTCTTATTCCATCAAAGCTAGAAGATGAGCTTTGTGCATACTTGAGAAGGGAAGGAAGTTGGTACTTTGGTGGGTGTAGAAGTAGAAGGTAAAAGTTAGAAGTTGAAGCTTTGAAGGAGGTTTTGTCTTAGGTATGTATTCATTAAAGTTTTGATCTTTAAATGATATGAATTAAATGCCATGATAGTATGGGGTAGTTAATAAAAGGGTTTAAAGCATGTATTAGGTTTAGGTAGGCATTAAAGTGATGATTATTATGATTTGAAGAAAAGGGATGAGGCTAGATGAAGATGCATTGAAGTTAATGATATGGTTTGATTTTGAATTGAATAGGATAATTATTTGAGTCCTTGAATTGAGGAAGTTAATGCTGTAAATTTTTCAGTGTTAGCCCTAATATATGTATGACTGTATTAAAATTTAATTTGTATTTATTTTGATGTCTAGTGATGTGAAAAAGGTATTGGAAGTGGTTGAACTAAGGTTAACCTGAAATCTGGAAAGTTGGAATTATAATTGATGTTACTGTTTTATTCATAATTTAATGTGTAGAAATGAAAATGAGGTAAGGTTAGTGGCCACTGAAACTTTGGGATGTTGGCTTCAATTTAGTGTGAAATAGGTGTTGTTGAATTTCAATGATAGAAGGGTGAAATTTTGCATGGAAAGTTACTGTTCCATTGCCTGTGAACAGTAACCGCAACCATGACATCTGAGTTTTGCTGATTTTTATGAATTAATTGAGATGGAATTAGGGAGAATGGTCTTCATGGAAGTTGTAGAATATTTGATTATCTTTCCATTGCTACTGATCTTGCTATTTTTAGAATTGTGTATTGGGAGATATGAATTGATTACTAATGACTGGTTTTGAACAGTTTGGATGAAACCTAGCTTAAGTGTGATTTTGTGAGTTTACTGATTAGAGGCAATTTTAACATTTTAAGTGGACTGAACTGGTGTGAGTGAGCTTCTGAAAAGTTGTAGAGGAAAAGATTACCTTGAAAATGACATATGGTTTGTAATTTTTAGAAGTCAGAATTGGGAGTTATGATTTTTCAAAAACTGACCCTACATTAGGTTATGAGTGACTGATCATAACAGAAACTTCCATAACTGTTTTGAAATTGTTAGAGATCGAATTGGATGATGAGTGCTTCATGAAAATTGAAGTTTGAGATGTTATCTTCACAGGGATATAAAGTTCTGATTTTACTGACTTGTGTACAGGAAGTTATGCTTGTTATAAGGTCACTGCCCAAATTGGAGGATTTCAGGAACAGTGACATTGAATGAATTAATTGACTTGTTTAGAAATAGAATTTGATTTTGGATTGTTCATGAAAGTTGTAGAGGATATTGTGAACTTATTGACCATATTTTTGTGGTAATTTATTACTGAAGAATCAATGAGTTATGAAATTGTAATTGTACTGCCCTGTGTTGATGGAAATTGAGTAGGCAGAAGGTTTGATGGGTTATTTGACACCCTTAGGGTTGGAATTGATTTTTATGGTCTTCTTGAGAATTGTAGAGCTTTTCATAAGCTTTCCAATGAGGTATAGTGGGTATTTTCTGATTTGTGTGTTAAAAGTTAGCATAATTGGAAATTGGGATTTAAATCGAAAGAAAGGAAAGGCGAGGCGAGACAAACTCGCCGTCTCATGAGGGCGACATCTCACGCGAGGCGAGATTAAGGGCTGGTCGCGAGGCGAGGCGTCGCCTCGCGATTTAAGCGAGGTCTATCCGCCTCATGAGGGCGGCGCCTCACCCCATGAGGCAAAGCGATGGGTATACTTTTTATTTATTCTGAATTTTATTTGGTATTAATTGATCCGATTGTTCTTTGTCAATTTCTTTCCCGTCCGACGTCCGATTGACCTGATTCCAGAGGCATCGGATTCGTTGAATATTTAATTTCATATTATGAGAAAACGGGAATTTGACGTAGCCCCTATCGATTTTAACATGTAAACACTGCTTTATTTAATCGAGGACCTATAGAGGTCCGAATCATGCACCGTCCGCGCTTTATGGATTTCTAATTTTTGATAGAATTTTATTATGGGAAAATATTGAATTGGGACCGGGAATTCATGAACATGCATATCTCATCAACATGAGCACAAATTTCATATTTAGTGACTCGTGCTTTTTCTGATTCATATAGAGGCTCAATTGAGCGCCGATCGACCGACGTCACAGAGACTTCCCAGCATTAGCTCGGAAGTAATAGGTGAGTAACCTAGTTGGTTTCTCAAATTTCTGGTTGTGTACATGCTTAACGTGAATTACGTGCAAAAGTGAATTGAATGAGCACTGTATGACTACTGGCATGTATGGGATCAGATTATATGATTTTACCGACATCGATAGATCGGGCTTTATAGCCATCATCTTGAACATCGATCGATACACCGGGCTTTATAGCCATATTGTGGATCGATCGATACACCGGGCTTTATAGCCATATTGTGGATCGATCGATACACCGGGCTTTATAGCCATATTGTGGATTTATCGATACACTGGGCTTTATAGCCAAATACTGCATATTTACTAAATACTGCACTGCATGCATAATTGCATGATCAGATAATGGACGTGCCCCAAGTTGCTATTATTATTGATAAGAGCTTCGAGCTCTCATATCAGATCGACCGCCTCGAGCCCGAGGGGAGAAAATCTCGACGCGTCCCCACCGAACACCGATCGAGCACTTGGGCACAATAATGAATAATCGGAAAGAGTCACATATGCATTGTATTCGCATAAGTAATCGCTTTCGTGATGGTATGTGTTTCTCGTGAATGGTTTACTATTATCGCTATGGTTATTGATCGCTGATCGCTATTGGTAATTGATGATTATCAGATTATCTTTAGACGCCACGGGCGTAATGCATGATTTGAGTGAACCATCGATGATGGTTTTCACCGAGTTCGCAAAACTCACCCAAAATTTGCATCTATTTTTCAGTCTCAAGAATACCCGGCCGACACGGGAGTATGTCATCGTAGATGAGTAAAGGTTAGAGATCGGATCGCCAGGTTCCGCATTAGTATCTTAGTAAATGGTATTCGCAATCACCGTATAACAAGGCATTGTATTTTTACCGAGCCCTTGTGGTATGAATGTTTTATCGCATTGATCGATTGTAATTATTATGGATGACCGTAATAATCAAATCTGGTTATATTGAACACGGATTTTATTTACTTACTGTGTTTGCCGTGTGAACGTGGAGTTAATGGCTAAAAAAAAATGTATACTGAATTTTAAATCGACTGATGTAGTACGCTACTCTCGTGGGACACGGACTCGGATATCACCAACGATATCGGGTTCGGGTCTTACGGGTGTGGGGTGTTACATTTAGGTGGTATCAGAGCCCAGTAGTACGTAATGTATCTGGGCACAGTTTGGAACATAGGTTTCATGCATTTGAGTTGTGTCGCAGCATCGTGGTAATCGATCCCTAGTCAGAGTCGCACGAAGATAAAGCCTAAGGGTGCATAAGTGTCAAGTGACTAAGTGAGAGAAGGGTGACACTGGATTAGAGTGAAAATCCCTAAAAGGGGATAATCAACTAGGAAAGAATCAAGGAAAAATGAATGAGAAGATTGATATTATACTGGGTTAGAAACCCTCGTATGTGATAGTAGAATGACTGTGTGGGCCTAGACTAATTACGAAATTCTGAATTAAATTGACAATGTTATGGTGACAGAAAAAAATGAAGATCTTGAGAACTTGGAGAGGTCTATTAGAGAACTTGGAGAGGTCCATTAGAGATATGGAAGCATATTGGTTATAGTAGATCTAAGTGAAATTAAAAGCCCGGGAGGGTTAGGTAATTACGCTCGATCAGATATGTCATGAAAGGGAAATATTGGAATTGAGTAAAATGTAGATGGTCCAATCGGGCATATCTTGATTCACGGTATTCGAATTGGAGATCAGTAAATATTATAAGCCAGATGATGATATGGAAAGAAGCTCAATAGAGAACTGAACGGTTTATCGAAAACTGAAAGAATCGAAAAAGTAAGATGTTCAGTGCCTATTAGAGTGAGGTAAAAGTGTACAGATAGACTGAAATGAATTCGGAAATGGTTATGAACTAGACCGCATAAGTTTGAGACTGAAATTGTTAGGTGATTATTGTGCTTCGAGGTTGGAAATTCGTATGATAAAATCATAAAGGAAAAAAGATGATTGATGATTCTACCGATGGTGTATGGGAAATCTTGAATTAGGTGTATATGGACACGAAAATGGTAAATGGATAGGTATATAGATAGAGATAAAATGGAGTAGTATCAACGACTTTGTCGGATATCGGGGACCGTGAACACCCGATCATAGACATTTGAGGAAATAGAAGATAAGTAGCGAAAACGGAATGAAAAATAAGAATAATGATCATAAGTCGATAAGCTAAATTGATATGACCTTACAAGGTCAAGTTCGCACGAACGGATAGGGAATGAGACATACAGTTTAATGATATGGTGAGAATGAAATAAAGATCTTGAAAGAATGAAACCACAATAGTGGTGTATGAAAAGAGTTATCAGATTTAAGTCAATTTATCGTTAGGGATATCTATTGGACAAGAATGTTGATTGTGACTAATGAAATGTATGTGATGATATATGGAAATCATAGAGGAAATGAGCGGTAAATGTTTAGAGTGATTATAAGTGTGAAGTTCTTAAGAGGGTAAAGTAAGACAAAAGTGAACTGAAAAACTGTATGAGAGGAATTGAAAAGTGATTCGGTATAGATTACGTAACAAGTGGTAAAGAAAGTGTTTAAGGAGTATCACAAGGAACCTTCGCGAAAGAAATGTTCTGATATGTTCAATGATGGCATAAGAGTGTCTTGATTGAGATTGTACGAATAGTGAAGAAGGATTGAAACACAATTAGGAATAATCATTGGTTGATGAGATTTTTGTGGACAAAATTAAAAGTGAAATTGGGTCATAGCTCATATCACCGAGATTATCTCGCATTGTATGTATGTAAATGTAAAGAATTCCATATTAGTGAGATTTTAATTGAGGTGATTCTATTGCAATGTGAAGTGAATCGATCTCCGTTTATGATGCAAAACTGTTGAGGAATCTAGATTTGAAACGAAAAATAAAAGAGTCCCGAACTGAGAAGAGAGATGCTAAAAGAAAATGGAAAATTTTGGAGGTTTAAATATAGATGACAAGGTATTAACATATGTTGATAGGAATGATATGAAAACAAATGAGAAGAGAAAATGAAAAAGAGTAACTGAATAGAGACATGAGGGTCAAAAAGGGAAACTGACAATGAGGTGATGTAGTGACACCTTCATAAAGAAATTGTAGATACACTCATTGTAGACTCAATGAAAAGGGTAAAAGATGTACGGTAAAGTCAATAAGACCCTAATAGGGAATTATGCGAGGTAAACAATGGTAATAACTGTGATTAGAGACAGAATGTGTTTAGAAGTGTTGAACAGTGAAAAGTGAAAAGAACGATAGGATTAATTGAGGAATCTGATATTGATGATATACATACACTGGAAAAGTGGGCGCAGTGAGTATTGAATCATGCGACAATATGTTGAACAAGTATGAAATAAATTGAACTGACTGTGATAAATGGTATTAGTGCCATTCTCATTATAGAAAGCCTTGGAGACTGTAGATTCCTATAAGGATACACTGGGTTAATTTGAGGAAAGAGACCGGTGTAAATACGATAATGCTTCAATGAACAGATCAATTACAGATATTGGGGTTTTCAATCAATGTCAAGCAGATATTGGGTAATAGTGAAGTGTTTTTGGAAAATTGAAGTTGTAAAAAAATAGTGATACGAAAGGTTAAGAGTGCAGAAAGTAAAGGGGGGAAGTTTTATGATGAGTTTTAATATACAAATGGAATTGGAAAACTATAGTGAACAAAAGTCGAAGAAGAAGTATGTGTACCCGATAAAAAGAATTAGAACAAGGAAGTGAACTGTCAAAGTTACTAGTAAGCATATTTGAAAAGTGAAATTGAGTAATTGTAGTTATAGAATGAAGTGATTCTTGGCTCAAGTGTTTATAGTTGAATGTCCAATAGGAAAAGGTTTGATTATGTTCTTGTTATAGAGTTTTGATTCATCGGAGAATATATATCGTTACTAATCGCATAAAGGCCTACCGAGAGTTAAAGACCCTAATGGATTTGAGACTAAAATGTGTGAGAAAAGGAAAGTGACTTAGGAAAACGCATGGTTAGCTAAAGTGGAATCGGATCGACAAATGAGACAGAGTAAATCAGATATCGGGATAAAGTGTGTGAACACTATAGAATGTTGAAATTGTCTTACGAGAATCGAATTTAAATATAAAGTGAATGGCATATAAAAAATGACTGCATTAGGTACATTGTTACTGATTATAGTGAAGTGGAATTAAATGTTACTGTATTGGTACCAAGGGAATGTAAATCGTCCCTGACGTGATTAAGGAGGTACCAAAGACATGGAGATGTCCTCAATGGAATACTTAATTGGACTATATGGCACTTTGGGAAAAAGGTATTAGAAGGATAAAATGTGATCAGCGAATAGATTTGAAAATACTGAACTGAGTAATATATCGGAACCAAAGGTAGTGACTATTCTAGAAATGGCAAGTGAGATAGCTAAGAAAATGAGATCGCCAATCGATAGTTTTGTCAAACCACATCGTGTCTAAGTGATAATGAGTTAGCCATAGTAACTGAACCACGGACTGAGAGTGGTTACTGTGATCACTTCAAAAGTGAATCATTAAGTGGAAAAGTGTATAGGATATATAGACTCATATGATTACTGTCATAGTGAATCGTTGACTGAGAATTTCGAGGACGAAATTTTATAAGGAGGGAGAATTGTAACATCCCACCCCTCCCGTAAGGGTAAAATAGTAAAATTGGCATAGGATGAGACTAATAGGAATATTTAGTACCGTTCATGCATAATAGGATCGATACACGTGATCAATTGTGTATATGGAATTACGGTAAATGCATTCATGACATTCCTGTAATTGGGCCTAAAGCAATTTTATTGGAATTCATGGATAATTGAGTTTGGAAAATTGTTCGACTGCACCATAAATGGTTTTACATTTTAGGGATTTTAGGAATTTTTCTGGATTTTTCGGAGAAAATTCTTGACCGCAAAATCGCCAGAATCGCCTAAACATGTTTTGGGGTAGAAAAGGTGATTTTGTGATTGAAAAATTATTTGGAGTGCATGTTACTGTTTTATAATTTTAGGAATTTCATTAATTTCGAGAAAAATAATTGGGAAATTCTTGATCGGATAAATCGCCAATTGGCTTAACCGGTCGATTCTCAGAGTAAAAATCGCTACCCTTTGGTACTGTAATATTGGGTATTTTATTTTGGGACTGAAAGTAGGGTCATTAGAGTTAAATGGAGTAACATTTTGGACCGGATTAAACAAACATATTTTGACTTTTCTATGAATTGTGTACCAATTAAAATTTGACATTTAAAAGTGTAACATTAAATGCTTCCTCATCACTTTCTCTCGGTTATGTAAGTGTTTAAAGGAAAGGAAGAAGGAATTTTGTGCTTTGGTTACTCTCCACCCGAAAACACACTTCTCCTTTGCATATACATTGAAAATTTTCTCATCTTTCTTTACAACTTCAAGATACCATTTCTTATTCCATCAAAGCTAGAAGATGAGCTTTGTGCATACTTGAGAAGGGAAGGAAGTTGGTACTTTGGTGGGTGTAGAAGTAGAAGGTAAAAGTTAGAAGTTGAAGCTTTGAAGGAGGTTTTGTCTTAGGTATGTATTCATTAAAGTTTTGATCTTTAAATGATATGAATTAAATGCCATGATAGTATGGGGTAGTTAATAAAAGGGTTTAAAGCATGTATTAGGTTTAGGTAGGCATTAAAGTGATGATTATTATGATTTGAAGAAAAGGGGATGAGGCTAGATGAAGATGCATTGAAGTTAATGATATGGTTTGATTTTGAATTGAATAGGGATAATTATTTGAGTCCTTGAATTGAGGAAGTTAATGCTGTAAATTTTTCAGTGTTAGCCCTAATATATGTATGACTGTATTAAAATTTAATTTGTATTTATTTTGATGTCTAGTGATGTGAAAAAGGTATTGGAAGTGGTTGAACTAAGGTTAACCTGAAATCTGGAAAGTTGGAATTATAATTGATGTTACTGTTTTATTCATAATTTAATGTGTAGAAATGCAAATGAGGTAAGGTTAGTGGCCACTGAAACTTTGGGATGTTGGCTTCAATTTAGTGTGAAATAGGTGTTGTTGAATTTCAATGATAGAAGGGTGAAATTTTGCATGGAAAGTTACTGTTCCATTGCCTGTGAACAGTAACCGCAACCATGACATCTGAGTTTTGCTGATTTTATGAATTAATTGAGATGGAATTAGGAGAATGGTCTTCATGGAAGTTGTAGAATATTTGATTATATTTCCATTGCTACTGATCTTGCTATTTTTAGAATTGTGTATTGGGAGATATGAATTGATTACTAATGACTGGTTTTGAACAGTTTGGATGAAACCTAGCTTAAGTGTGATTTTGTGAGTTTACTGATTAGAGGCAATTTTAACATTTTAAGTGGACTGAACTGGTGTGAGTGAGCTTCTGAAAAGTTGTAGAGGAAAAGATTACCTTGAAAATGACATATGGTTTGTAATTTTTAGAAGTCAGAATTGGGAGTTATGATTTTTCAAAAACTGACCCTACATTAGGTTATGAGTGACTGATCATAACAGAAACTTCCATAACTGTTTTGAAATTGTTAGAGATCGAATTGGATGATGAGTGCTTCATGAAAATTGAAGTTTGAGATGTTATCTTCACAGGGATATAAAGTTCTGATTTTACTGACTTGTGTACAGGAAGTTATGCTTGTTATAAGGTCACTACCCAAATTGGAGGATTTCAGGAACAGTGACATTGAATGAATTAATTGACTCGTTTAGAAATAGAATTTGATTTTGGATTGTTCATGAAAGTTGTAGAGGATATTGTGAACTTATTGACCATATTTTTTTGGTAATTTATTACTGAAGAATCAGTGAGTTATGAAATTGTAATTGTACTGCCCTGTGTTGATGGAAATTGAGTAGGCAGAAGGTTTGATGGGTTATTTGACACCCTTAGGGTTGGAATTGATTTTTATGGTCTTCTTGAGAATTGTAGAGCTTTTCATAAGCTTTCCAATGAGGTATAGTGGGTATTTTTCTGATTTGTGTGTTAAAAGTTAGCATAATTGGAAATTGGGATTTAAATCTGGAAAGAAAGGGAAAGGCGAGGCGAGACAAACTCTCCGTCTCATGAGGCGACATCTCGCCGCGAGGGCGAGATTAGGGCTGGTCGCGAGGCGACGCCTCGCCTCGCGATTTAAGCGAGTGTATCCGCCTCGCGAGGGCGGGCGTCTCGCCCCATGAGGTGCGCGATGGGTATACTTTTTATTTATTCTTGAATTTTATTTGGTATTAATTGATCCGATTGTTCTTTTGTCAATTTCTTTCCGTCCGACGTCCGATTGACCTGATTCCAGAGGCATCGGATTCGTTGAATATTTAATTTCATATTATGAGAAAACGGAATTTTTAGACGGAATTTGACGAGCCCCTATCGACGGAACATGTAAACACTGTTTTATTTAATTGAGGACCTATAGAGGTCCGAATCATGCACCGTCGCCGCCTATGGATTTCTAATTTTGATAGAATTTTATTATGGGAAAATATTGAATTGGGACCGGAATTCATGAACATGCATATCTCATCAACATGAGCACAAATTTCATATTTAGTGACTCGTGCTTTTTCGATTCATATAGAGGCCAATTGAGCGCCGATTTACCGACGTCACGAGACTTTCGGCATTAGCTCGGAAGTAATAGGTGAGTAACCTAGTTGGTTTCTCAAATTTTTGGTTGTGTACATGCTTAACGTGAATTACGTGCAAAAGTGAATTGAATGAGCACCGTATGACTCTTGGCATGTATGGGATCAGATTATATGATTTTACCGACATCGATAGATCGGGCTTTATAGCCATCATAATCAACACCGATCGATACATCGGGCTTTATAGCCATATTGTGGATCGATCGATACACCGGGCTTTATAGCCATATTGTGGATTGACTTATACACCGGGCTTTATAGCCATATTGTGGATTTATCGATACACGGGCTTTATAGCCAAATACGCGATATTTACTAAAATCGCACCGCATGCATAATTGCATGATCGATAATGGACGTGCCCCAAGTTGCTATTATTATCGATAAGAGCTTGAGCTCTCATATCGCATCGACCGCCTCGAGCCCGGGGAGAAAAATCGACGCGTCCCCACCGAACACCGATCGAGCACTTGGGCACAATAATGAATAATCTGGAAAGAGTCACATATGCATTGTATTCGCATAAGTAATCGCCGTGATGGTATGTGTTATCGTAAATGGTTTATCGTTATCGCTATGGTTATTGATCGCTGATCGCTATTGGTAATTGATGATTATCAGATTATACAGACGCCACGGGCGAATGCATGATTTGAGTGAACCATCGATGATGGTTTTCACCGAGTTCGCAAAACTCACCCAAAATTTGCATCTATTTTTCAGTCTCAAGAATACCCCGGTCGACACGGAGTATGTCTCATGTAGATGAGTAAAGGTTAGAGATCGGGATCAGTTCGTGTCTGCATTAGTATCTTAGTAAATGGTATTCTGCAATCACTGTATAACAAGGCATTGTATTTTTACTGAGCCCTTGTGGTATGAATGTTTTATCGATTGGTCGATTGTAATTATTCTTGGATGACCGTAATAATCTGGCTGGTTATATTGAACACGGATTTTATTTACTTACTGTGTTTGCCGTGTGAACGTGGAGTTAATGGCTAAAAAAAAATGTATACTGAATTTTAAATCGACTGATGTAGTACGCTACTCTCGTGGGACACGGACTCGGATATCACCAACGATATCGGGTTCGGGTCTTACGGGTGTGGGGTGTTACACCTTGGCTGTCGTCGCTTTTTTTTTCCTTCTTTCTATCTCCTAGGTTTTTGTCCTCTTTTGAAATTGTCGTGGTCCCCCTCTTGATGGCCTCTTTTCCTAAACAACGTGGGCCCTTTCCAATTAACCAAAAGCTTTAAAATCTTCCTCTTTTGGGCTGCCACGTTGCTTTCCCACATGCTACTTACTTGTTTAATTCTTTTGCCTCTCTCTTCAATTGTGTCATATACGTTCTCCCTGGTTGGACTACTGTCCCTCTTCCTTGTGTCACATGTTTATTGTTGATTTCCCATTTAATTTGCCTCCATACGTCTGCGCATCTTTTGTCCATGTCTCCACCTATTGTTGATTTATTTCAGCTCATTAAGTTAATAAACGCCGCACAAGCATTCTGGGTCACACCCCTTTACTTCCACTTTATACGATGCTTCTCCCTGTTGCCTTGATTTAATTTGCAGCCTAAATTAGTCTCTAATCTCCTCTTATTTTCCCACCTCATGTAAAAGTTATAATTTCCTACAAGGAAACATTAAATCAAGTTAAGTCCCAATAATTGAATCAACAAGAGGAGTAAAAAGGAATAATTAAAACATAAATATTGGACAAATATGCACTTATCAAATCTCCCCACACTTAGACGATGCTTGCCCTCAAACATAAAAGAGAACCAAGACACAATGAAAACCCACTCTACTAAATGAAACATGCACAGAGGTAATGTGAACTAGGAATGAGAGCGCAATCTAGTCCCAATGTCAACGAAATGTCAAATAAATGCAACAAATTTTTCACACGAGAAGACAGAAGCCTGAACGCAAATTAAAGCGCATGCATGAATTACCAAATTTTAATTAAAAACCAATCAAGCCTAGAAAACACACTTCACTTATTAGGTGGTTAGTATACATGAGGAACTCTGAATTTATGTGGTAGTCATGGGAATTAAATTGTTTTTTTTTAATTACTCGGAATTGTCATTGGGCTTTTTACTCGAACGCAAACATTTGTGATGAATGTCGTCCGGTTACTCGGTCAATCACAACGCCAAGTGGCCTTAGCCTTACTCGTGATTACTCAGCTGCTTGCACTATATTTTTCCCTCCTTTTTTTATTTATATTTTTTTCTCAAGTAATCAGAGGAGTAGTTGGTTGCCTCACACGTCCTAGCTGTTCAAGACCTTTTTACGCGAGCACAAACATTTGTGATGAATGTCACCCGGTTACTCAGTCCCGTCCAACCTTTAGACAGATTTTTGGCTTCGCTCACAATCACCTTTGGCGATTGGCGGAACGAATCTAACACCTTTTTATTTTTATTCTTCATTCCCTTTCTCCACCATAATTTCCCACCATCATTCAAAAATTCAACGCATATACCAACTCAACTTTTAAGCTTAACATGACTCTAGGCAAGAAAGGCACCGATTAATCACACAATTTTTAAAATTCTAACCAATTAACTCAGGCTCGCAACTTCAACACATAGGAAAAAATCATTAACATTTAATTAACATTAAGCAATAAGGGACTCAATCATACTCTTGACTCCTTTAAAACAATCCACCATTACCTAACGCACAACAATTCATCAAGCAAAATGGAGCAAAAGAGGATTCCTAAGCACAGCCCAAAGTAATGCATCAAACAAAAACAACATGCATCTCAAAAGCTATAAATCACCTCCCCACACTTAAAGCATGCGTTGTCCTCAACGTAAAAGTAAATGAAAAGGGTAAACTGAGGACTTCCCTGAATCCGGAAAGTGTCGCCTCGGAAGGTGCGGACCCTGATGTGGCGGCGGATCTAGCTGGGGAGGCGGTTTTGGTTTGTTATGTGGGTTGTGAAGATGAGGACTTATACGTGAGCTCTTTTAGGCATCCTACCAGTAGGGTGTAGCTAGCCAACAACTCCAATATCTCCGAATTTTTCCAACGTCGAACCACCTGAAAAACACAAGGAAGGAGGGGAAAAGATCCAATCAAAAAGGGAAGGAAACAAACGAGACAAAAAGAACACAAAACAAAGCAAAAGAAAAGAAAGAAAAATAAAATAAAAAATATGGGCTGCCTCCCATTAGCGCCCTTGTTTAACGTCCTAGGCTCGACGATTCTCGTCTCGATGTTAACCACCTAAATATGCGTATTTCAAATGCTTGGGAAGCTTTTTGAGCTCCAGCTTTGGGGCCTGCAAAATCGAGGGTAACAGTTTAGATTCTGCTCGTGAGAGCTTAATAGACACAAATTTCATACTTGTAGTCTTAAGAGCTTCCATAGCGTAAACCACATCAAGTATATCATCAGAAAATTCAAATCGATCAACAAATCTCCTAACTCTATCAACAGACATGCTATGACATAAAACATAATTCAACTCATCATCATAATTTAAAGCAAAAACCTCATGAGTCAAATCTTCAATGATATCAACATTATAAACACAAGACACATCTTCAACACATTTCATGGCATCATAAACATTGAATTTCACCACTTCCCCATCAAACTCTAAAGTTAATGAACCACTATGCACATCTATCTTTGCCTTAGCCGTGCTAAGGAAAGGCCTACCCAATAAGATATCAGAAGATTTAGATGAACTATCATTTTCCATGTCCAGAACAAAGAAATCGGCAGGAAAAATTAATCCATTAACTTGAACTAGCACATCCTCTAAAACACCTTCAGGATAGACAATCAATCGATCCGCCAATTGAATTATAACTCCAGTACTAGTTAATGGACCAAGACCCAGGGAAGTATAAACAAATAAAGGCATCACATTAATAGAGGCTCCTAAGTCACACATGGCTTTACTTATACCAATATTCCCAATTTTGCAAGGAATGGAAAACATACCTTGGTTGCGACACTTAGGAGGTAATTTCCTCTGTAAGACAGCTGAAACATTCTCACCCACACTCACCCTTTCATTACCTGTTAACTTACGCTTGTTTGTGCATAATTCCTTAAGGAATTTGGCGTAGCGCGGAACCTGTTTAATGGCCTCGAGGAGCGGGATGTTTACTTTAACTTTTTGGAATAACTCCATGATTCTTTTATCTTCCTTTTCTTTCTTGCTCTGAACCAGTCTCTGGGGGAATGGGGGTGGAAGCACTAGAGGTTTGGGTTTCTGAGGATTTTCAGTTGAACCTGAATCCTGTATGTGGTCACGTGTAAGCTCCTTTCGCTTCTCGTCTGTCTTCATGCAGACGGAACCATGGGCGTGGTCACGTGTAGGGTTCTTGTCGACTGGGGATTGCAATTCCTTACCATTTCTTAAGAAAATTGCACTCACATTATGCCTCGGGTCGAGTGTCTGGGATGGCAGCTTGCCTTGAGTCTCCAATTTGCTAACTGAGGATGCTATCTGGCTCATTTGAGTCTCTAAAGTCTTCATACTCTCTTCTATCTTTTGAAATCTGGTTGCAGTGTCCTGTTGAAATCTCTCAGTATTAGTAGCTAACATACGGACAATTTCTTCAAGAGGCTTACCTGAGCCCGAAGGCTGTTGCGGTGGTGGTGGTGGTCCGTGATGGAAGTTCTGTTGGTTCGGTGGGTTGTTAGCATAATTGAAATTTGGGTGGCTTCTCCAACCGGGATTGTAGGTATTTGAATATGGATCAAAATTCCTCTGTTGAAACCCAATAGCATTCACATTCTTCGTGTTTCATCGTGGAATGTTGGGCACACATCGGTTGGGTGAGCTAGGCTGGTGCAGATGCCACACGCCCTCGCAGGTGGAGGAGTACCTACATTCAAATTCTGGACCAAAGTTGTTAGCAAAGATTTGACCTCATTGAGAGAAGTAACATTTACCTCGTTTACCCTTCGCGGTATATCTTACCGAGCACCGAATTGCTAGGAGTTTGCTGCCATGGTTGATATCAACTCCCGGGCTTCGGTTGGGGTTTTGCTGACGATGGCCCCGCCACTTGCGGCGTCCATCATTCTGCGCTCCATTGGAATTAGACCCTCGTATAAATACTAGATGATCAATTGTTCGGATATGCCATGCTGCGAGCAGCTTGCTAAAATTCTCTTGTACCTCTCCCAGTACTCGTAGAGGTTCTCTGAATCCTTCGCTTAATGCCACGATTTCTACTTTGATGTTGGCGGCTCGGGATCTTGGGAAATATTTTCTAGAAACTATCGGACATCCTTCCCAGTGTTGATTGTCCCGAGGTAGGTAGTAGAGCTATCCTTGGTTGCATCCCGCAGGCGAGAATGGAAAAGCTCTCGCTTGATTTGGTCCTCCGTGACATTGCGGGGTTTCATGGAAGTACAAACGAGGTGAAATTCCTTCAGATGCTTATTCGGATCCTCGTTTTCCAATCCACGGAAGGTGGGCAACAAGTGGATGAGTCTGGATTTCAATTCAAACCCTTCTTGAAGTTCTGGAAAGTCTATGCACGCGGATCTTTGTGCTTGATGGGTCTACCCAAGTCCTGGAGAGTTCTGTTAAGAGCCTTATCCTGCGCGTGGTCACGGTTAAGCTTCCTGTCAGGCTGCTGTTCAACTTCAATCTCTTGTTCGTATTCTGTTTCAATGTCCGACTCAACTGGGGTCACTAGTCCACTAACTTCTCCTTGCTTCTTCCTCAGTTTGCTCAACTTCCTTAGCCTCTTGGTGGTCTTTTCGATCTCAGGGTCGTACAAGATGGAATCTCCCATACGAATGTTCCTAGGCATAAAAAAAACAAAATCAATTAGTTACCAATCCTCGGCAACGGCGCCAAAATTTGATGAGTGTCGAATCCACCAAAAATAATTCCCAAACACCAAACAAATATAAATTGCACGCAGTGGTAAATGGGGTCGATCCACAGAGAATGGAATAAATTGATTCTATTCAAATGCCAAGGAACGAATGAAATTAATTAAAAGGAGGTTTTGGAGTTTTCTACTAAAACTACTAATTGAACTAATCACTAATGGATTATTAACTCAATTAATAAAATAACTATGATTCGACTAACAAATAACGCAGATAAAACTGATTAACTCAATAAACTACAACTTAGCCAGGGAATTCCTAATTATTATACATAGACTGCGATCATCGACTCAAATATTTTCTTTGATTTAATAATAGGTTAGCTATGATTACCAACTACCTCTGGCTCCCTTGTTTCTTCTTAATCTTAGAATAATCAAATAAACTCCTTTGAATTATTCCCTAATTAACTAATAACCCCTTCGAGACTCTCTACGAGATTCAATTAACTAACAGTATTAAACTCTAAAGAAACACTAACCCTAACTGACTACGCACTGACTCATGCTTCATCTAGATAGATCACAAGTTTCTTAACACGAAATCAGACAAGTATTATGTCCTAGTGTCAATTGCCACAAACACTAATCACCCAGTTAACACCACCAAGTAAATCAGTTGGCGATATGCAAATTAACTAACTCTACAATCGGGCCCTAATCGCAGAATCAATTAATAAACAATGACAGTAAAACGGAAGCAATACGAATATTATAAACCAAATAATTAGAACAAATAGGTCTCACAAGTCAAAGCATAACAATTGGAATTCTCCGACTAAAACAGTTTAGCTACTCATAACGAAATTAAACAAAATAAGATTCTTAATTAACATAGTCTAAATAACAAAGGAAAGAAGAAAAACTAGAAACGAAATTCTGGAAATTGATCCACGATGATGCCTTACGTCCTCCGCTTGGTATCGTCACTGTTGCTTCACCAAATCCAAAGACCAAAAGAGAGTCGTCCCCTTGGCTGTCGTCGCTTTTTTTTTCCTTCTTTCTATCTCCTAGGTTTTTGTCCTCTTTTGAAATTGTCGTGGTCCCCCTCTTGATGGCCTCTTTTCCTAAACAACGTGGGCCCTTTCCAATCAACCAAAAGCTTTAAAATCTTCCTCTTTTGGGCTGCCACGTTGTTTTCCCACATGCTACTTACTTGTTTAATTCTTTTGCCTCTCTCTTCAATTGCGTCAAATACGTTCTCCCTGGTTGGACTACTGTCCCTCTTCCTTGTGTCACATGTTTATTGTTGATTTCCCATTTAATTTGCCTCCATACATCTGCGCATCTTTTGTCCAAGTCTCCACCTATTGTTGATTTATTTCAGCTCATTAAGTTAATAAACGCCGCACAAGCATTCTGGGTCACGCCCCTTTACTTCCACTTTATACGATGCTTCTCCCTGTTGCCTTGATTTAATTTGCAGCCTAAATTAGTCTCTGATCTCCTCTTAATTTCCCACCTCATATAAAAGTTATAATTTCCTACAAGGAAACATTAAATCAAGTTAAGTCCCAATAATTGAATCAACAAGAGGAGTAAAAAGGAATAATTAAAACATAAATATTGGACAAATATGCACTTATCATGTGTATTCCTTGGCACGTCACTCATCTCATGGAAGTCGAAGAAACAAACTAACGTTTCAAGGTCTTCCGCGGAGGCAGAATATAGGTCGATGGCAAACGCCTATTTAGAACTTGTTTGGTTACGATACATATTGCGGGATTTGAAGGTCTCTTGTGATGTTTCTATACCATTATTCTGCGATAATCAAGTTGCCCTTCACATTGCCGCCAATCCTGTGTTTCACGAACGCACGAAACACATCGAAATAGATTGCCACATTGTGCAAGAAAAGCTGCAATCTGGTATGATTAGCCCTTCATACGTGCCAACTCGACATCAACTGGCTGACATATTTACAAAGGCATTAGGGAAGGATCAATTTTTAACATTGCGACACAAGTTTGGAGTTTGCAACATACACTCACCAACTTGAGGGGGAGTATTAAGGAAAGTATATTTACCATTAATGTAAAGATTAGGATGACTTGTATAGATGAAGATAAGTTCCCATAATGTGTGGATCACTAGTTTAGTGCCTTGAGTTATGGAGATTTTCTCTCCTTCTTTGCTGTACTTCACTGTATATATGGACGTGTATGTATCAAGAGTGAATATAGACATCACATTTTCTGATCATCTATTTCCAGCTTTACATCTCCTTAACATTTTATACGCCAAACTCCACATCCCGAAAATCATTATCAAGCAACCATGCGTTTTCAAACTTAAACCGGTGGACCCTTTTAACCGAGAGCACAACACTTGCGAAGAGATTAATTGGGGTATGGTCGGAATAGGAGCTTACCAAATTAAAGAGCTTATGAAAAGTAAAATAATTTATCCACTCCGCAGTGACAAAAGCCCTATCCAGTCTTTCCAAAACCAATGAATTCGACCCCCTGCCCCGCTCCCAGGTGAAGCCAAAACCCACAAGAGGGACTTCAATCAACTGACAATCGGCAATACAAGAGCGAAACCCCTCCATGAACGAAACAGGATAATCCCGGCCACCAATTTTGTCATTAACCGAGAGAAGATTATTAAAATCGCCCATGCATACCTATGGTAACGTATAGCGACGAGAAAGAGCCTTAAGAAGTTCCCAGCTACTCCGCTTCCTATGAGATTCCGGGAAGCCATAAAAGCCAGTGAATCTCCATCTAAACTCATTAGACTGAACAATTTCCACGTCAATATGGTTACTCGAAAAACCTAGAACATTAGCATTACTTGTATTATTCCAGAGGAGTGCAAGACCCCTACTACGACCATTCCGGTCAACCGAAAAACAACAATCAAACTTCAATAATAAACGTAAAGCTTCCATCCTACGTGAATTAACAAGAGTTTCACTAAGAAAAAGTAAGTTAGGCTTATTGACATTAACAATGTCCTTCAGCGCATTCACTGCACGTGGGTTGCCCAAACCACGTCAATTCCAAGCTATGCAATTCATGGCGATCGGCAGGTCTCCTGGGC
Source organism: Erythroxylum novogranatense (assembly GCA_029891385.1). Lineage (NCBI taxonomy): Eukaryota > Viridiplantae > Streptophyta > Magnoliopsida > Malpighiales > Erythroxylaceae > Erythroxylum > Erythroxylum novogranatense. The sequence goes on along the minus strand of CM057226.1, from coordinate 108,871,881 downwards.
AAGACCGGTCGTTAATATCTCAGTAGCACTAGATGTTATAGTTGAAGAAGTTGAGTAGCTACCACCTTTCAGTTCAACGAGTTCAGGACCAATGTAGGAACAATCGCAGGGACGTTTTTTCACTTCATCAATAACCATGACGTTGTATTCTTTCCCTTTTTGGATAGCCTCAAGCTCCGAGTCAGTGCCAATCATTGCCTGATCAGCTACCCGGGTGACAGGTGTGGATGGGCCGACAGCTGGCGCAAATTGAAATTTCCAAAACTGAGATCCATAATTATCCATAACTCTGTTATGCTTCGATTTTGCCATGATCGGATGGTGAATCCCTTTATTTATGGTCCTATTTTCAAACTGCGCGGGAGAAACGGGATCACGACACCACTGATTCGGACGGAATCTAAGCTGATCACGAACCTCTGATCGGATCTCCTCCGACCACTTCCTTCTGAGGTCCTCCTCCGGCAACTCCATAAGCTTAACACAGCTAGACTCGATATGCCCGACAATGCCACACAAATAGCATATGAGAGGGATTCTTTCATAACTAAAAGAAACATCAAAGAAATCACCCCCTCCTTACGTATACGATTGGTCCTCATAAAAGGTTCGCCTATGTTTATGCGAGCACGAAAACGCAAATATTGGACAATAGAGTTTCGCCTATTTCCCGTATCATATTCCAAGAATGAACCCATAATGTTGCCCAAGTTGATCGCTAAAGATTCCGAAGCAAACCTAGGCGGAAGATCGTGCACTCGTACCCAGAAGTTAGCAAACTGAAACTCTACCTCAGCCGGATTCTCACCTTCTCTCATCTGGTGAACCAACAGAATACAATTATTAAAACTCCATGGTCCTCTGGCCAACATTCTCCGAAGATCAACCACATGAAAACACTGGAAAAGGTATAAACCATCTCCCTCGAACGATTTGATCGAACAACCTTTAATAGGTCGCCATATATTGAGAAAAGTCATCTCCATGGCTTCAAAATTGACATTACGTTCGCCCAAAAATCGACCTAAAAAACTCAGGTTGTAATCGATGCAACCCCCTTCTGTTGGACCAATGGTGGTTGACAAATTAAATCCCACTTATGTTTTGATAATAATAAAATGTATAGAATTGGTTAAGAAATTGTTTCAGGTATTTTGGGATTGATATTCAATAAAAGAATTGTGCAAATCAAGATAGCATTAATCTTTAATGGGAAAGAGATTAATCATTGTGGAATCAAGATGGAAATTACCTTAAATGTGCAAGAGATATTCAAGGATGAAGATTATGGATAAGGAACTTTAAAGATATGTATCCCAACAATTAAAGATCAAGATTTCATGCAATATAATCGTTAAAGCCAACATAAGTCGACTAGCACATCATAAGTCGACTTATATATCAAGTGAGAACAACCTAAGTCGACTAGAACATCATAAGTCGACTTATATATGAAGATTTGTCAACACAAGTCGACTAATAGTCCATAAGTCGACTTATCGAGGAACACAAGTCGACTTACACAGCACAAGTCGACTTATTGAAGAGCGGAGATGAAATTTTATGTAAGTCGTTCACACAAGTCGACTTATACACTCGACAAGTCGACTTACGAGTACAGCAAACAGACTCCAACGGTTCAATTAGCTACAAATGGAAAGGAGATTGTTAAGGAACGGCTATAACAATCATGCAACGGCTATAATGAGTTCCAACAGCTATTTTCTTCAAGTATAAAGAGTGGATGATTGATGAAGAATGTATGGAAGATACATAAGCGAAAATACTCTTCTATTGCTCCAAAGTTGCTCATTATTGCTCTTATCTTGTTACATCATTATATTGAGCTTTGTTCTTCAATCTTTATCTTATTTCTCTTACAATTTGAGTGACTAGTGAAAGGTCACGTGTGAGGTAGCTTGAGCCAGAAATCAAGTGGTGTTGGTAGGATTTGTGCCGGAAGACAAATCATTTGTAAAGGTAGCTTGAGCCGGAAATCAAGTGGTGTTGGTAGGATTTGTGTCGGAAGACAAATCAAGTGTAAAGGTAGCTTGAGCCGGAAATCAAGCGGTATTGTAAGAGTTCACACTAAACTAAAAAGTGTGCAGTAAAGTGGTTTGTCAAATCCTAAGTGGGAGCTTAGGTAGAGGACGTAGGTCTTAGCACCGAACCTCTATAAAAACAGTGTTTGCTCTTCTTCCCTACTCTTTTATATTTAGATTTGATTAAATTTTTTTTGTGTGAATTAACTTCTGATTTTATTATAAAATCAAAATAGCTTAAAGATCTATTCAACCCCCCCTTCTGGATCGCTTACAATTGGTATCAGAGCAGAAGTATCCAGGGATGGCACACAATAACCTAGCGGAAGAAGGTAACACAAACAATCGCCCTCCTTTATTTAATGATACTAATTATTCTTCTTGGAAAAATTCTATGAAGTATATCATTATAAGCGAGGGAGTGGAATACTGGAAGATTATCATTTTTTGTCCACAAGCTCCTTTGAAAGAAAATGGTGAGTTAAAAACGGAGATGGAGTACGACGACAATGATTGGAGGCAAGCTTACATCAACGCGAAAGCTATGAAGTTGATATATTACGCTCTCACGGTTGAGGAAAGAAACCGAGTTAATTCTTGTACCAGCACCAAAGAAATGTGGGAAAGACTTCGCATCACCCATGAAGGAACCAATCAAGTTCGAGAGACAAAGATTAACATGCTTCTCCATGACTATGAAATGTTTGTCATGAAGGAAGGTGAGTCTATTTCCACTATGCTTGATCGTTTTGCAGAAATCATAAATGAATTAGGCAACCTTGGAAAGCATATGACGGATAGCGAGAAGGTGAAAAAGATTCTTCGTTCACTACCGAAAGAATGGGACTCACAAGTCACAGCTATTATGGAGTCTAAGGATCTCAATCATTTGGAATTCAATGCGTTGGTGGGATCTTTCATAAACTATGAGATCATTCTCAAATCAAGAGGAGGAAGAGGTAAGTCACAAAAGTCAATTACTTTTAAAGCTAACACTTCTTTTGTGGATGAAAGCGATAAAAAATTAGATGAGGAGGAAGAAGATGAAGAACTAGCAATGTATGCTAGAAACTTGAGAAAATTCAAGGGATTACTCAAAAATAGGAAGAGAGAATTACGTGGCGGAGGAAATGACAAGTATGACAAAGAAAAAAAGAAAGCTAGCCTAGTAGCCACTTGGAGTGATGATGAGGAAGCATACCAAAGCAATGATGAAAACAACTTAGCTCTCATGGCTAATAGCTCCTCAACAAGTGATGACGAAGATGATGTAACTTTCATTGATCAAGATCTTATAGATTCTTTTAATGCTTTACAAATCGATTTTGAAGAAGCTATTGAAATCAACAAGAAATTGAGAAAGAAAATAAGAGAGTTAGTTGCTGAAAATAGTGTCTTGCATGAGACTATTGATGATTTAGATTGCACTAAGGAAGATCACTCTACATGCCATGCTGAAAAAGAAAATCTTACTTGTGAGCTTGATAGACTTAGAAAGGAATTTTCTTATGTGGTTGAAAAATTTGCTGGTGGGAATGAAAATTTTGAAAAGATGTTATCTTTACAAAGATATTCAATTTCTAAACATAGTTTAGGATATGATCCATTTGATAGAGATTGTTCTTTGATTTCTAAATTTACTAAAGATGGCAAAGTTGCTAAATGTGCTAGATGCTTAAAAGATGGTCATATAGAAATTGCATGCAAAAGTATTAGAAGATGTATTAATATGAAGAAAATCTGGGTAGTAAAAGGTACAGCTCCTCCTAATGTGGTTTATATGACTAACCAAAATGGACCCAAAATGGCCTAGGTACCAATGAGTAGAAAGAATGTTTCAGTTGTAGGTACAAGCAAGGAATGAAAATCAACCAAGTACATAGTACATTGATAGTGGATGTTCAAGGCATATGAGTGGAGACAAGACTCTATTTGCAGAAATTAAACCAAAAAATCAAGGATATGTCACATTTGGAGACAACAATAAAATTAAAGTCATTGGTGTTGGTAAAGTGGGTAAGGAACCTCTACCTACCATTGAAAATGTTTTGCCTGTTGATGGCTTGAAACATAATTTGCTAAGTGTTTCTCAATTATGCTTGTTTTCTTTTTGTGCTCTTTCTAATTTGCATGGTTAAGAAAGATGATCATATTGCTTTCATTAGTTTGAAACATGGAAATACATATATTGTTGATTGGCTTGTTGACTATTGAATCAAGAGATAAGGTGTTTAAATGTTTCAATGAGTATTATTGACCATAGTCGACTAATACACATTCTCTTCTACCTTTGAGATTTCTTCATGATGACGTTTCTCCACCATGATGGTTTTGTATCTAGCCAAGACCAACATTTCATATTATTTGTATTTGCTTGCTACTTGAGACTATTTGTGTTTGATGACTTACTTTCTATTTAATGTGATTGTGATATTTCATCTATTGTTGGTTTGTATTAGTTGTTTTGATTATGACAAAAAGGAGAGAAAATGAGAAATTGGATATTTTTAGTTACACGATTAAGGGGAGTATGTGATAATTGTCTTTAATTTAAGTCTATCATGATTTCAAATTACTTTTATGAATTTGATCTTACAAGGTTATTAAATTCAATGATTTATATGATTGAGGGGGAGACTTCAAACCAAAATGACAAGGTATAAAAACCTTGATCAATGTTTCTTTGTTTTCATTTCTTAAACAATTTCTAAGTGTTTTGTCATTATCAAAAAGGGGGAGATTGTTGGACCAATGGTGGTTGACAAATTAAATCTCACTTATGTTTTGATAATAATAAAATGTATAGAATTGGTTAAGAAATTGTTTCAGGTATTTTGGGATTGATATTCAATAAAAGAATTGTGCAAATCAAGATAGCATTAATCTTTGATGGGAAAGAGATTAATCATTATGGAATCAAGATGGAAATTACCTTAAATGTGCAAGAGATATTCAAGGATGAAGATTATGGATAAGGAACTTCAAAGATATGTATCCCAACAATTAAAGATCAAGATTTCATGCAATATAATCGTTAAAGCCAACATAAGTCCACTAGCACATCATAAGTCGACTTATATATCAAGTGAGAACAACATAAGTCGACTAGAACATCATAAGTCGACTTATATATGAAGAGCTGTCAACACAAGTCGACTAATAGTCCATAAGTCGACTTATCGAGCAGCACAAGTCAACTTACACAGCACAAGTCGACTTATTGAAGAGCGGAGATGAAATTTTACATAAGTCGTTCACACAAGTCGACTTATACACTCGACAAGTCGACTTATGAGTACAGCGAACAGACTCCAACGGTTCAATTAGCTAAAATGGAAAGGAGATTGTTAAGGAACGACTATAACAATCATGCAACGGCTATAATGAGTTTCAAAAGCTATTTTCTTCAAGTATAAAGAGTGGATGATTGATGAAGAGTGTATGGAAGATACATAAGCGAAAATACTCTTCTATTGCTCCAAAGTTGCTCATTATTGCTCTTATCTTGTTACATCATTGTATTGAGCTTTGTTCTTCAATCTTTATCTTATTTCTCTTACAATTTGAGTGACTAGTGAAAGGTCACATGTGAGGTAGCTTGAGCCAGAAATCAAGTGGTATTAGTAGGATTTGTGCCGGAAGACAAATCATTTGTAAAGGTAGCTTGAGCCGGAAATCAAGTGGTGTTGGTAGGATTTGTGCCAGAAGACAAATCAAGTGTAAAGGTAGCTTGAGCCGGAAATCAAGCGGTATTGTAAGAGTTCACACTAAACTAAAAAGTGTGCAGTAAAGTGGTTTGCCAAATCCTAAGTGGGAGCTTAGGTAGACGACGTAGGTATTAGCACCGAACCTCTATAAAAATAGTGATTGCTCTTCTTCCCTACTCTTTTATATTTAGATTTGATTAAATTGTTTTTGTGTGAATTAACTTCTGATTTTATTGTAAAATCAAAATAGCTTAAAGATCTATTCAGCCCCCCCCCCCCCCTTTTAGATCGCTTACACTTTCAATATCCGACCCCTTAACCACAAGTTCAGTATCTTCTTTCTCGTGAATAGACAGCTGTTGAAATGCAGGTTCCATGACTAAACAAAGAAAGCACCCAGCGACAAGCGAGGCAGAAAAAAATAAGTTAACAAGACAAAAACATGCACGAAGACATGACAAAACTTGCACCCTTAGAGAGAAAACGGGCAAGACGATTAATTCGTTAAAATTTTTCATCTAAATCTTATTTGACGAAGAAAACTTGTTGGTTTATTGTCCACGCCACCTTAAAAACCCTCAGCCTTCCCTAAACGTCTGTGTTTTTAGGCTGAGCCATTTTTTTTAATTCTCGTCATATGTTGCGTTGCGTTTCTTGCTTCCTTGCAAGACTATTCACTGATTTGATAATTTAATCTTTGATCTAATAGCGCAATTTACGCCCTTTTAAACCCCTTTGTTACGTGTTTTCTTCATTTGATTTATACTTTCAACCAGGAACGGATCCAGAAAGGTTTTTGAATAAGAGCAAAATTTTAATGTGAGGATAATTTTTTTAATGAGATCAAAAATTATAATAATAATTTTTTATATAAATTTTTTTCAAGACAGTGGGGCAAGTGCCCTCACTTGCCCCCAATGTGGATCCACCCATGCTTCTAACCTTTTGCATTTCAAGCTTTTGGTTGTTGCACAAGGCTATGTCTAATTAGGGTCAATTCCTAGTTCAGCTATTTTTATCCCAAAATCATCACAATTCTTTCTATATAGTTCTAAAATACACCTTGACATAAACAATATTAATTCTTATTAAGTATAACTTCAAATCTCAAGAATAAAGAAAATTAATACACAAAAAGATAAAAAATAAAGGCACTAACAAACTCCCCCACACTTAACCTTTTGCTCGCCCTCGAGTAAATTAAACATGACTATCAAATTATATCCATTCATTTTCCAAAAAACCAAGCGTATGCAATCATTCAAACTTTGCCCAATCGAATGTCAAGCTACTACACACATCATATTTAGTTTTCATTGGTGTGCATAAACAAACTCACCTTATGAAACTATCATTCAAAGATCAGCATAAACTCACAATGAATTTTTCTAACGGAATTCACTCATTTCACTTAAATGTTTATAGGTTGTGCTTCGCTCAAAACTCCTTATAGAAAATCACACTACTATAGGCTTGCAAATACATCAATTCTCTCCATGCAAAGGACGAAGATGTAGGGTGAAATAGGATCTCCTTGCCAAATTCCACGAGTGGGAGAAAATGTTTCCGAGAGATCACCACTTTAACTCACTTGCATGTAATCACTGTAGAAGAAAATTGGTGTATTTGCAAGCCTATAATAGTGTGATTTCTTATAGCAAGTTTTGAGAGAAACACAACCTATAAACACTTGGTCAATTGGGATGATATTTGTAAGCCTAAGGAATCAGGTGGTCTCGGCCTTAGAAGAATTCGAGCAAACAATGATGCACTTCTAACAAGACTTGGTTGGGCTTTGATTACTAATATTCCTAATGCTCTATGGCTCCGAGTTTTAAGTGCTAAGTACGAGCTTGATATAAACAGCTTGCCTCTTACCCTTAATTCAGCTAGGGGATACGATTTGGCTTGCTTCAGTTTGGCATTGTGTTTTGAATGGTATCAAATGGTTTTCTTATCTTTTAAAGATCAAGTAATCGGAGTCTTCCTTGTTCACAGAGACGATCCATTTGGTGTTCATATCAATAGAACATTCCATTTAGTTACATGAAGCCTAGCCTTTTCCACTTCATCATATCCATGAATTGCATATAGACCATGCAGAGAACCTTCGTAATACATTAGTATGACAAAGATTAGGGCTTTAAAGCAAGTAATGTGCACCCTTAGAAGGATGACTCTCAAGATTTGAATCGCACTTGTAAATCAGACTTCAGTTGCAGCTTACATTACAGTAAAAGAACATATTTTGAACTTCAGTTGCAGCTTACATTACAGTCATTTTAAATATAAAAAAAATTAAATGACAATTTAACACAATTAAATTATTATTAATTAAGATCTACATATGTTACAATATATTTGATATTTTATATATATTTCAATATATTTTACCGCTTATTTTACTGTTAGAATCAAATAATCAAATACTTATAATAAGATAATTTGTCAAGGTTTAATTAATTAACGAATTAAATTCAAAGAATGACTTATAATTAATAGGTCTATGATGAATTGATTTTAAAGTCTATGCTAATTTGAAAAGATGAAGGAATATTGAATAGGGAAAAGATGGCAAAGCATTAAGCAGATGTGATTGTAATGGAGAGTACACTAATTTGGCTTGATGTTAATTTAAGATAAGGTACGAAAAAGTTACAATGACAGCAAGTAGAAATTATACGATTAATTTGTCATCACATCCTAACTTTATTCTAAATACAACAGAATAACTGAAGTCATTAAATTTTGTATATTAAAAGAATTATTAATTAAACTAAAAACCATAAAACATTAAGAATTTCCATTCTAATGATAAAATAGAACCCAACTCAATCCAGTTTAACTCAAATAAATTCGCACACATCATCAAAGTTTTAATCTTTCTGAACCTTACAATTCATAAGTTCCAACAAAGCTTTTATTTTATCTTTGAACATGAACAGTTTATCTTGTCTGCCATTAATGCCATCCTTCAGTCTTTTTCTTCAAATTGTCCAAAGTCTCAGTCTTTTTCTTCTTCTGGTACTTGGGAAATTGGATAATAGTCACTATTCCTCTTCTTCTTCTTCTGACATTGTTGGAGACCTGAAAACAAAACTAAAGGTTTAAACAGCTCCTCGTACCTAATACTGCAACTAAATGAATAAGAGAAACCAACTTTTGAGAAGAGGGTCAATGGCAAGTATTACATAGGAAAAGACAATAGCAAGGAAACAACTTACAACGGTGGCTAGGCGCTTGTTAGTACCATGCGAACTCTTCCAGTCACTTGACACGCATATCAACAAATAATTGGAAGATTAATAACGCTTAAGTTATGAAAAAATATTAAAATTGTTGTTTAGAAAAACATTTGAATATTTAATTATTTTTATTATAACAGTAGATTTTGATCATTTTCAAAAAAATTAAGTAATTATATATGTAATATATATTATGAAATTGATGTCTTAAATATATTTTTGATAAAAAAAGAGTTAATACAAAAGAAAAATTAATAAAATATAATTAAAAACAGTTAATTACGAGATAAAGAATCAAGTACCTTATGATATAATTTCGAGATGAGGTATCCGAGAAAGGTTGTACCTTCGGATTTCTTGTTGAAGAGCATCACTATTTATTATTTTCAACAATTGGAGCCTCTTGATAGTTGATGATAGTAAATGATACGGCAATGTCTTTATCTTTGGGCAGTATAAGATAGTGAGTTTTTGAAGACATGGCAGAATTGCATTTCTCTCCATCAACTGCTCATCAACGTCATCCCACTCCTCCCATGCCCGAGATTTACAAAATTTGAGTACTTTCAATTTTGGAAATGATACGAAGGATGCTGATGAATCTTTTTCTTTTTCTATTCCCATAAATTCAACACCTACACTTTTCACTCCCATATTTTTTAGGTGCAACTTTTCAAGGCACCGTAACTTACCCAATGGAGGCAATTTCTCACAATGCGAGCAGTTTTGAAGCTTAAGTATTCTCAGTAGATTCAGCTTCATCGTCCAACTTGGGAACAACCTCTTGCCTCTATACTTTTCTATTCTTAATATTTTCAAATTCAAAGGTGGCTCTAAAGCTTCTAGTAACGCTTCCCCATCTTCTCGCACATTATCTCTATCTTCTTGCACATCATCTCTATCAAAACTCAAACTCAAATCGGTGACATTTCTTTTCTCCATAAGCTGAGCTTTTCTAGCCTTTTCTAGGTTTCTCACATTTCCCAACCCCTTTATTTTCAAAATTCCTCTAAGATTGTTCAACTTTTCCATATCAACAATCGAAAATGATTCATCATCATTCATGCTTATGATGAATACAGTCAACTTTCTGAGAAGCCATATATTTCCTATTCCTTTAGGAAGATATTTTATCTTACAATCCTCAATATCCAAATACATCAAGTTGATTAGTTTTCCAATCTTTTGAGGCAATTTTACTAGCTTCTCACACCAGTTAAGAATTAATGTCTGCAAATTGTAACACTCACACAAAGTCTCTAGTAACTTCTCTAGATTTTTATTTTCAGACAAGTCAAGCCACCTGAGATGAACTAATCTCTTTATTGAAGATGGAACTTCTTCGATGCCACATTTGCTAAGGTCTAAAGTCCTTAGACATGTCAAATAGTTAAATATATCCTTCACTGCATCAATAGTCGATGGTGATCTATACCCAACAAATTTAATGATCAAACTACGTAATTTATTCTGATCATAGACATACTTGGGGAATGGAGCATCATTTTTTATCATCAAAGTTAAATGACAAGCATTTGCATTTGCTTGTAAAGAGCTTCTATTCAACTTTATATCGTTTAAGACCTCTATCACCAAGCATTCATCTTTTGCAATTGTGTGGGCTAAATCACTTACCATATCATGCAACGTACAAATATTATCGTTGTCGAGCGAAATTTGGAGTAAAGAACGTGCAACTAAATTTTCGAAATAAGTCTCACCAACTATCTCTAAATCTTCATCTTCTTCTTTTGTTTTTAAAAAACCTTGAGCCATCCACATCTTAATTAATCTTCTTTTTTCAATCTTAGAATCTTTGGGAAAGATAGCACAATATAAAAAACATTGCTTTAATGGTAATGGCAAATCATAATAACTAAGTTTCAAAGTACCCAAGATACCTTCCCCTTCACCTTCCCATTCCTTTTTTTCCAGTACTGTCAACCATTCCTTTTCAGATTTCTTAAAGTATAAAAGTCCCCCTACAGTGGCAGCAGCAAGAGGCAAACCCTTACACTTATTAGCAATTTCCCTACCAATGCTTTCCCAGTTCTCACAATCTCCTTGAACATGAGCAATTTGACTAATTAGTGACCAAGATTGCTCATTAGACAAAAGTCCAACTTTATATATACTCTGATCACTCCACCCCATGATTGATGCAACTCTTTCTTTACGTGTAGTTATCAAAATTGTACTTCCATAAAGACCACACGTGAGAGATTGTTTCAACTCCTTCCATTTAGAAGAATTCTCATTCCAAACATCGTCAAGAACAAGCAAAAATTTAAGTTTACAGAGAATTCCACGAATCGTTTCTAACACGTTTTCTAATTCCCCCTGTTTAGTGGAACCACCAATAGATTTGAGAATTGCATTAGCAATACGCATTTCATCGAAAGGCTCTGAAACATACACCCAAATCTTCTTATTAAAATGATTTTGGATCTGGATATCATTATAAACTAATTTCGCTAATATGGTTTTTCCAATTCCCCCCATCCCTACGAGGGAGATGATATGGAACTTGGATTTGGCCTTAAGTATCATGCTTTTCACCTCTTCTTTTTCTTTATCTCTACCATTTACCATTTTTATATCGATGAAAGACGTAGTCACATGTCTCTCAATAGGCTTATCAACATTTTGGGATGGAGTAAGATGGTACCCATCTTTATCAGTTGCAATGTGATGTAGTCTTCTTTGAATTTCCCTTATTTTTTGAGCAACTAAGTGACGAAGAGAAACCTCACGCATAGGAAAGCAGATGGAGCAAAAGATAGAGAATACCTTGTCCAACAGAGAAATGGGATCGGAAGAGTGGGGTTGTGATGTCTTAATCCAGGTCTCCCACTCATCTAGCACGTCGTCCATGTCGTAAGAAACAGCTTTGAGCTTGGACAACCAGTTCTTGACAAAAGCCTCCGTCAGTTGTCGTTCCTCTGCATCATCTAGTAAAGCCTGAATGGTCTTGAAATTTTCCACAAGATTGTTAATTTCGTCGTTGACTCCAGTAATCGACTCCACCTCTTCTGTAATGGAACTAAGCACCGTCGAGCTTAGGACCTTCACCACAGCAACAATAATAGCATAAACCATTTTTCAGGGATCAAAGGGTAAGCAAAAGGATTATGAGAATTTGAAGAAGATAATGGTGGCAGAGAGCAAGAAATGATTATGAGAATTTGAAGGATTAATTGCTTGACAATGGTGGTGATGTGAGGAGCTAGGGATGGAAACTCTCCATCAATTTATAGAGCTGTGTCTTCTTCTTTGTCATCTTCGAGAAGAAGAGTAGTTGAAAGTTAAAGCCATTAGACGACGTTAAGCTTAATTTGGTAGTTGTGTTTTGGATGAAGGAATATGACATGGATTACGTACCCATGTGGCTGCGTGTGAGTTTATCATATAAAATTCAAGGTAACTGATATTATATGGATTGAGTATTCAGTGCAGCTCCAGGAAGGAAGTGGGACTTTAATCTACTTTAAATAAAGGAAGCACGTCAATCAACCTCATTTACACCTTACATTCAACCAACATTTGAATGTAAGGTGAAAGAGATATAAATAATTAATTTTATTATTTTCAGTGTCAAAAAATACTTATTAAACATACTTCAACACATATTCTTCTGCTTATGCGGTGATAAAGCAGCAGTAACAAAATGTTGAATAATATATGTAAGGGACAGTTGATTTTAATCCAATTTCATCTCATTTTAAAACAATTTTAGATCATTAATTATATTATTTGGTCTACTTATTTCATTCTAATTTAACAATTGTTCACTATAAATACACATAAATAAAGAGCTTTTATTAAACTTAACTATGCAAAACTTTAAATTTAGTATATTTGTTAATTTTAAGGAAATTCTCATCATCAATTACAATTTTAGGAAATATTATAAAAAATGTTGATATCTTATTAGATTATATTTATCATTTTATGCCATATGACTTAGATCATAGAATATGCATATCTAAAATAAACAATAATTAAAAGACATTTAAATATACATGTTTAAATACATATTCTTCTTTTTTAACAAATTAAGTGTTGAGACAAGGATCATAAAAAGTTAAATAATGTTTATAATTCAATTTCATCTTATATTAAATCAAATTAGATCATTACTTATAGGGTTAATTACTAAAAAAAGCTCAAACTTTCTTCAATTTTTTAATTATAGCCCAAACTTTCAAAATTTTCAATTCTAGCTCGACGTTAGTCTTATCGTTATCTGTGCTAACATGACATCGCCACGTGTCCACGCCCCTCACTAATCAGATACTTCAGCTGGTTTAGGAGAAGATTATCTAATTAGTGAAAGGATGTTGTTTAGATTTGATAGTAAAACGACGTCATTTCAACTAAAATCAGATGGTCTTCCTCTCTCTCTCTCTCTCTCTTCTTCGTCTCTTCTCTATCAATCAACACTTAAAACTCTTACTCTGAAATCCCTAATATGTAACCTAAGATCTCCCAAATCCCCTAACTTTCATAAGAGAGTAAATTCGTACGTTTGTGCTTCTTCTATCACAAAGTTATTTACTCCATCAAACCAACAAGCGTTCTCTGTGATTTCACGCGTGGGTGCTTCAGAAGAGAGTGATCTTGTCGTTGGGTAAAAATTGAAGATTTGAACTTCCTATGGCACGAACTAGGGTATGATTGATCCTCTCTCTTTCTATTCTTCTTTCCACTCCAATTTGGTTTTTGTATAAAATGACATGCTGTTGTACTAGAGTTTCAAATTGGATTTGGTTTTCAGTATGAAATGCAAGTTGAATAAAAAAAATCAAAGTAATTGAATACATAATGGTCGATTCATACTTTGTTTTGTGTTGTATGCAGAATATATATATCTTGGTAATTACCGAAAAATATGGCATTACACGTAGTCCATAGCCTAAAGGTTCAATCATGTGATACTTCATCCTAATTTGTTTTAAATAAACATATTATCATTTTTAAGATTTTCATACTTTTGTTGCCATCTTTTGTTTGCAACCAGGTGTATGAGAAGTTTTCGAGGATCCAATAAGAGAACAAGAAGAAACCTTGATAACTTCTTTCTTAGTTGTTTTCTTGCAAGGCTATCCAACATCATTACCTTCTAACACAGTTTCCAACTTACATTCGCATTTTAATTCAGGAGTATCCTGAAATTGAAATTTCTTACTCATGTTTATTAGTGAAGAATTGTGAAGATTCCTTTCTTCTTCTATCGTGGGTTGGAATCTAGCTGAAATCAGAAGAGTATGCCTTTATTGACAGAATTCTATCATAATTGTGGACTAGCATAATAAAATTATTTTGTACAAATCCTGATTAATTGGATGTCAAAGATAATTCTCTCTTTAACGTGCCATTGGGCCTGTGCTCATGGGCTTGTTATGATGGGTAGGCTTGACCCATGTATTGTAAAGCACAGGAGGCCCTACTGCTGTTAGAAATCACCAACAAATTTCTTCAACACTTGTAGAAAAAATTCCAGATCTAAGTAGAAAATTCTAGATCTAGGAAAACTCTAGAATTAAAAAAAAACGAAAAATCTGGAAAAATCGTGCAAGTGGGCAACTTTCAATTCTAGATTTCTCCAGCAACAACTTTGCAAGTTGCAAAGTCGGTGCTGCTTGCCTATAAATAGGCAAGAGCACCATGTGTTGTAGTAACCATAAGAAAGAGAGAGAAGTGAGTTGAGAGAGAAAAGTGTGGAGTGTGTGTAGTGTGTCTCCAAAGTCTTTCTTTTCCTTTTGTTTTGTACAAATCCTTTGGTATTTTGAGTCTTGTATTTGCGTCCTTTTATCAATAAAAATATCGTCGTTTTTTTAATAAGTGGTATCAGAGGCAAGTTGTTTCGTCTAGAGTCGTCGCTCTATTGTCCATTTTTTTTAATGATCAGGGATCGTGTCTTAGCCGAGATTCTGCAAAAATTTAGTCACAATCTGGGATTGTGAAATTATTCGATCAAGGATCGAGTAATTATGGCAGACATAAGCACCACTATTAGTGGTATAGAAAAATTAAACAATAACAATTATAATACATGGAGCACTCGTATGCAGTTCTACCTGCTAGTACAAGATTTATAGAGTATTGTCGGAGGAAACGAGACTCAACCTCCAACAATAGAAGAAGAATTAAAGAAGTGGAAAATTAGAGCAGGTAAAGCCATGTACGTGTTGTCGGTGACGGTAGAAGACGACATACTTCAGAAAATAAATGGCGCAAAGACACCGAAGGATGTATGGGACACTCTAGCCCAGTTGTATGCATGCACCAACGATGTCAGGCTCCAGCACTTAGAGAACGAGTTATTGTCGATCTCGCAGCGCAATATGACTGTAAGTGAATATTTTACTAAAGTTAAATCTTTATGCCATGAAATTTTTAAGTTAGATCCTCCTAATGTTATAACTGAAACAAGAATGAGGAGAATTATTGTCCATGGGTTACGCCCAGAATTTCTTGGTATTGTTATAGCTACTCGAGGTTGGGTAAAGGAACCAACCTTGACAGAGTTAGAAAATATCTTAGCCAATCAAGAAGCTTTAGACAAACAAATGTCTAAAGTTTTTATTAAAGGTGAAGACAAAGCCCTTTTCACCAATAGAGGAAAAGGGAAAGTCACGAGAAGTAACGTGACAGAGGAAATCTCGAGAGGTCGAGGAGGTTGGCGAGGTTGCCAACGAAGAGGGAGCTTCAAGCAAAGGGGAGCTTGTCAAGGCCAAGATATAAGTCGTAACAATAAACAAAACAATCAGAAAGAAGATAGATGATATAATTGTGGAAGGAATGGTCACTTCGCTCGAGACTGCTGGAGGCCAAAACGCATGGAAGGAAATGCTGCCACATCAACACAGCAAGATAGCGAAGAAGAATGGGATTTCCACGCATCATTTGCAGTAGTAGAAAATCCTAAAGAAATAAGTGAGAAAAGTGGTGCAATATCAAAGGTGGAGATGGCACTCACGGCTATAGGAGAAAATCAAATCAACTATAAAGAGGATTGGATCGTTGATTCCGGCTGCTCCAATCATATGACAGGTGACAAAAAGAAATTGATGGGAACATCAGAGTATAAAGGAGAGCAAGTGATGGTAACTGCCAATAATTCAAAATTACAAATAACATATATTGGCAGTACCATCGTTGTTCCTCATTATAGTCAGCGGCCAGTACAACTGCAGAATGTCTATCACCTGGAAGGTATGCCAAAGATTCTTCTATCTGTATCTCAAATGACGTCAACAAGAAATTTTGCGTTGTTCGGACCAAATGACATCAAGATATACAAGGAGTTAAAAATTATCGGCCGACTCATAATGGAAGGAAAAAGAGTAGAGTGTGTCTATGTAATGTCAGCAGAAACAGCATACATAGATAAGACAAGGAAAAATGAGACGGTTGATCTATAGCATGCAAGATTAGGACATGTAAGTTATGGGAAGCTAAAGGAGATAATGAAAAAAATCAATGGTTAGAGGGCTTCCGAATCTAGATGTCCGAGATGACATTGTATGTGCAGGATGCCAGTATGGCAATGCACATCAATTACCATACAAAGAGTCAGAGTATCGAGCTAGAGCACCTCCGGAGTTAATACGCTCAGATGTGTTTGGGCCAGCAAAACAACCATCCGTCAGCCAATTCAAGTACATGATTACCTTTATTGATGATTTTTCTAGATATATGTGGGTTGATTTTATGAGAGAAAAGTCAGAGATATTAAATAAGTTTGTTGAGTTTAAAGTGAAAGTAGAAAAGGAGATAGGGAGAAGGATACAATGCCTTCGCACTGATAATGGTGGAGAGTACACTTCAAAAGAATTCGAACAATATTTGCATCAACATAAGATCAGGAGGCAGCTAACTTGTCCAAGTACTCCACAACAGAATGGAGTAGCAGAAAGAAAGAATCGTCACTTGGCAGAGATATGCAGAAGTATGCTGCATGCAAAGAATGTACCAGCAAGATTTTGGGCCAAAGATATGAAGACGGCAGCGTACGTGATTAATAGATTACCTCAAGCAAAATTGGGGACCTCACCGTATGAAAAGCTTCGAAAGGTCAAACCCTCAGTAGGGTACTTTAAAGTGTTTGGATGTGTGTGCTACGTGTTTGTTTCAGATCACCTTCGTAACAAATTTGATAAAAAGGCAATATGCTGCATATTTGTTGGATATGACAATCATCGTAAAGGATGGAAGTGTTGTGACCCGACTACAGGATGATGCTACGTAAGCAGGAACGTTTTCTTTGATGAGGCGTCTTCTTGGTGGTCACCATAAGCTGTATTATTACCAGACTCAAAAGAAATAGAGGAGCAGCTACAACAACGATTAAAAGAATCTACAGAGGTTGATAGAACTCAACCAATTGAAGAGTCTAGAATTGATACTACGCAACCAAGTGAGGAAGAATCCATGGAGATGAGGCTGTTAGAAGAGAAAAGCCCATGGAAAATAGGAATCCATCATGCAACTCCAGAAGAAATAAGGCCAAGTTAGATAGAGGACATTGAAGAAGATGTTCAACAGCCATCGCCTCAACCACGAAGATCAACTAGACAAAGAAAGCCAAATCCAAAGTATGCAAATGCAGCAATTATAGAGGAAATTGGTCTGAAAGAGCCAACAAGTTATAAAGAAGCTTCAAAAAGCAAGGAATGGCAACAAGCAATGGATGAGGAAATTCAAGCATTAAAGTAAAATGAAACTTGGGATTTGGTGCCGAAGCCTGAAGGAGTAACACCCATCTCGTGTAAATGGGTCTATAAAAAAAAGACTCGACTAGATGGAACAGTTGAGAGATACAAGGCACGACTAGTGGCTCGTGGTTTCTCACAGAAGTATGGGTTAGATTATGAGGAGACATTTAGTCCAGTGGCAAAGATTACAACCATTCGTGTACTCTTAACACTTGCCGCAAACAAGTCTTGGAGACTCTGGTAGATGGACGTAAAGAACGTCTTCCTACATGAAGAGTTAGACCGAGTAATTTATATGGAACAACCTGAAGGTTTTAAGAGTAAATATCATCCAAACTATGTTTGCAAGTTGAAGAAGGCATTGTATGGTCTAAAGCAAGCACCACGAGCATGGTATGGTAAGATTGGAGAGTTCCTTGTTCAGAACGACTATAAGATAACTCCTGTAGACTCAAGCTTATTCATTAAGACACGAGGTAATAAGTTGGCCATAGTCTTGGTATACGTGGATAACTTAATCATCACATGAGATGACGAAGGAGAGATACGACAAATTCGAGAAAATCTCTCAGTCCGTTTCCAGATGAAAGAATCAGGTGAGTTGAAACACTTTCTTGGTTTAGAGGTGGAGCACACAAAAGATGGATTATTTTTATGTCAGCAAAAATATGCACAAGATCTTCTAGAAAGATTTGGTATGTTAGACTGCAAGCCAATATCAACGCCAATGGAGGTAAATGCCAAACTTCGAGCTACGGAAGGAAAAGACTTACAAGATAACATGATGTACAGATAGCTCGTGGGTAGTCTAATATATCTCACACTGACACCACCAGACATCACATTCTCAGTTGGAGTTATTAGCAGATATATGCAAAATCCAAAGAAGCCTCACTTGGAAGCAGTACGGAGAATTTTAAGGCATGTCAAGAATACTATTGACCATGGTCTCTTATATAAAAGAGATAGTATGTGTCAGATTAAAGGTACTGTGACGCCAACTATGCTGGAGATTGTGATACAAGACGATCAACAAACGGATACATCTTCAGCATTGGCTCAGGAGCAATCTCTTGGTGCAGTAAGAGACAACCAACGGTGTCCTCATCAATCTGAAGGTTTAGTATAGAAGCAAGAGCAATGGCAGCACAAGAATGCACATGGCTCATACAGTTATTAAAAGATCTAAATCAACCAACAGACTACTCGGTAGAGCTATTTTGTGATAACCAAGCAATAATACGACTAGCAGAGAATCCAGTATTTCATGCACGGACAAAACACGTGGAGGTACATTATCATTATATTCTAGTAAAAGTTTTCAAAGGCGATATAAAAATGAAATACATCAAAACAGAAGATCAAGTTATAGATATATTCAAAAAGGGTCTTAGTGGAACAAAGTATGAAGAGTTTTGCAAGCAGTTTGGGATAATCTCAAGGAAAACTTTGAAGAGAAATTAGTTGGTGAGGGGGAGTGTTAGAAATCACCAACAAATTTCTTCAACACTTGTAGAAAAAATTCCAGATCTAAGTAGAAAATTCTAGATCTAGGAAAACTCTATAATTGTAAAAAAAACGAAAAATCTGGAAAAATCGTGCAAGTGGGCAACTTGCAATTCTAGATTTCTCCAGCAGCAACTTTACAAGTTGCAAAGTCGGTGGTGCTTCCCTATAAATAGGCAAGAGCACCATATGTTGTAGTAACCATAAGAAAGAGAGAGAAGTGAGTTGAGAGAGAAAAGTGTGGAGTGTGTGTAGTGTGTCTCCAAAGTCTTTCTTTTCCGTTTGTTTTGTACAAATCCTTTGGTATTTTGAGTCTTGTATTTATGTCATTTTATCAATAAAATTATCGTCGTTTTTTTAACAACTGCTAGCCAATCTTTAAATACAGTCGCCCCATTGAGAACTGTATGTGTGCTTTTGTTTATTAAGGATTCGGAATAGCAGTAGTAAATCCTCTGCGTCTCTGTCGCTCCACTTCACAGAAAACAACAATGGATTCAATGTTTCCTCAATTTTTAGGTATCTATCAATCCAATTATTGAATAAAGTATGTTGTAATTCTAGGGTTAATTACTTGTGTTGATTAATTACAAAATTAATATGGAATTTCGTGTTTAATTTTCTTGCAATTGGTATCAGAGCCAATTAACCCTAATTGTGACTGCTGATTTGATGTAATTTTTGGGATATTATTTCATAGAATTTGGGGTTTTCGTTTTTTGGCTAATTGTGTTTTTTGTGAAATCAATTTTGATGTTGTTGCCATGTTTCGGCTTGGTGTCAAACCATATGGTAGGTTTATTAAATTTTTTGTTGTCTTTTAAAACCCCAAAGAACCTGAAGAACCGAAACCTAACACGTTTACTTCGATTTTTCGAACCACATTTAGTATCTTTTTACATGAAATTGATTGAGGGGTTTGATAGATCTTTAAATTCTGAATCTAATGACAAAAATTTCGTTGAAAACGGATCAAAAATGAAGGAGTTATGGACGGTTTTAAAACCGAGTCGCGAACTAGGTTGTGCGACCCGGATTCCAGTCAGTCGGACGAGGAAGATTAAGCCCGCCTCGGCTGACCCTCGCCCACGCGCACTGGTGGCGCGTGTGGGCGCGTGGAACCACCTCCTGTGGCCTTTTTTCCCCAATTTTTTTCCTACTTGCTCCACTTGCCCAGTTATATTTTATGGTGTTTTGTTTTGGAATTTTTAGAATGATGGAAGTTTTATTTTTATTTTTCCAGAATTTTAAAATTAATAAAAATATGTTGTACTCTCCAAATTTTTCCTTGCAAATTTTTGTACTTGTTTCTAGTATTATTTAGGCTGTGGGGTCTTGTGTACTCTCAGAGTTATATAGTTGTGTACCAAAATTAATTTTTGATGTCGTTTATGCATATAATGTTATATTATATGATTATTATGGTTAATTTTGTAATTGTGGTTCTAATTGAACCTATGGGAACAATCTTGGGGAATGTTATTGGACTCTTGTCATTCATTTTGTGTAATTGTGAGCTCGCCTATCATGAGACCAATTATTACAAATTGTTGTTGTGATGTTGTTATTGGACATACATTAGATGCTATGTTCATAATGCACTTACCCTATCGGTTTGTCTTTATCAATGTGGTTTCTAATGTTTTGTTTAATTCATTGAATTATGTCTTTAAAGTTTTCAATATCCTATCGATATTAGCTTTAGGGCATAGTTTAATGTTCTGGGTGCTCTGTGTTGTAATTCGAGACCCTTAGGCAGGATTGCAATTGCATGAGAACCTAACTGTGTTGTTTGCCCAATTATGCTAGTTGTTGATACATTTGCTAAATCTCCCTGCTTTGTATCAATTTCTAACTTTGAATTGTTTAACTAAGCTGAATGGGACCAATTATGAGGACTGGCTTGAATCCTTGAATATTTTTTGGCAGTTTCTAATGTTGATGTTGCTCTCATTGAGGATGAGCCTGCACAACCCATTACTGAGACTTCCGCTGTAGATAAAGCTAAATATGATAAGTGGGTTCGTTCTAACAAGGTTTGTTTTTTGACCATCAAGTATACAATGGAGAAGACTTTTAAAGAGAGCATCACTGAAACTGATAATGCCAAAAATTATCTAGTACAATATCTAGTGGTTGATCACCTATCTTCTTCTGAACTTGCCCAATTTGAATCAGTATATATATTTCAATTGTTCTTTGATCTCCTTTCTTGAATAGCAGTCTTTTTCCTAGAGTACCTTTTAGATACTGTAGGATCTTATAGACCTCCAACACTCACAGCAAGTATTCAGTACTATTGTTAGTATGAAGGGTTTAAATACTAGTTTAGAATTGATTCTTTTTGTAATCTTTGTTGTTCACCCATTCAAAATGGTGATAATGTCTCAAATAGCCAGTGTCCTTAAAATGATAAAGATAAGTCAGAGATTGAAAAGATCACATATGCTTCTACTGTTGGCAGTCTTAAGTATGCTCAAGTTTGTACACGTCCTGATATTGCTTTATTGTTGGTGTACTTGGGAGATACTTGAGCAACCCTAGTGTGGGTCATTGGCAAGCTGTGAAACGAGTTTTGAGGTACCTACAAGGTACTAAAGATTACATACTCACTTACAGGATGTCTGATCACCTTGAGGTGACAGGTTATTTTGATTCTGATTATGGTGGCTGCCCTGATGATCACAAATCCACATCAGGATATATTTTTATGCTTACTGGAGGAGCTGTATCTTGAAAAAGTGTTAAACAAACACTTACAACAACTTCAACTATAGAGGCAGAGTATGTGGCTTGTTATGAAGTTACTCGACAGGCAATATGGTTGAAGAATTTCATTTCTGAGCTTCATCTCGTGGAAAGTGTTTCTAGACCTCTAACCATATATTGTGATAACTCTACTGTGGTGGGCTTCTCTCAAATATGCAAGAACTTCAAGCGTTCGAAGCATTTTGATACAAAGTATATGTTTGTAAGAGAGAAAGTTAAGGAGTTTCATGTTTGATCCCGTTTCCGAAATCCAACTCTTACCAGAATACCGTCATAACTTGAGCGTGGTTTCCTTGTAATTTTTCTTATCTGTTGGGTCCCTAACCCAACTGCTTAAAAACTTAACAATTTCTCTCTTGCTCGGTTATCCCATCTGTTGGACTTCGTTTCCAGAGCCCAACTTCCTGAGTCCTAAAGCCTTGTGCTTATTACCTTACAGGGTCACTAGCTGTCACTCCACAATCGTGGTTAGCGCACACTATTCAATCATCAAAAACATAAGTTGACTTATTCATACAAATTGTAGCTTTAAGTCTTGAGTTCGTTTTGAAACAAGAATCACCTCAAACGGAGGTATATAACTCAAATTATGCTTAAAAAGCCTAAAAGAGGTCATTCTCCAAATATGATCTCCAAACCGACCTCTCGCTTACTTTAATGCAAACTTTTTCAATTTTACTCCAAATGGCACCAATTTTTGTTGAGATAAATATATATGTCTTAGTAATCTAATGGTTCAAGTCTCACCTCAATTGGAGCTCGGATGAGAGAGTTATGCCCAAAAGAAAAGACTATGTTCACTCCCGAAATCAAATTGAAACTCTTTTGGCGCGATTACCATAACTTTTAATCTAGATGTCGGATTGAGTTCGTTCTTTGACCATTAGAAAGAAGACATCAAGATATACAAAACTCATGGAGACCAAAAAACGAGATTCGGCCTCAAACTATGTCCAAAATCACCATCTTTCCTTTAGCTGTCCGTTAAACGGACATGAAACGAGTTCAGGATGCTAAATGACCTGAAAAAGTCCGTTTGCATGTCCGTTTAATGGACATTGACTGGCCAAGGGGTGTTTTTCCACCCGAGAATGTCCGTTTAACAGAATCCCATGTCCATTTAACGGACATTGGGGCTCCCCAAAGCCCCCAATGCCTCTCCAATGCTTCCAAACTTCAACCTTACATCGTAAATACTTGCACACTTCTCAAATTTACTCACTCTAAGGCCTAAACAGTTCAAACTCTAAGTTCATCTCACCAACTTCATCAATTACAACTTAAATGGTTAATCAAATCCACAAAAATTCAATTATTAATCATCAAGCTATCATAAACACGCAAGCTACATGTCCAGCAAAATGGACCTTAACTGTATACTTCCAATCTTCATAACTTCTTACTCCATATTCTAATAATCGCATATTATATCTCAATGGAAAGATAACAAGATGCTTTACAAATCTCATGAAGGATGCAAAAGTCAATTCCATCATTAAAGTAGGCAAAAACTCACTCAAAGGTACTGCTCATCTAAGAACCAATGTAACAGTGAAATAGCAACTATAAACAGTAACTAAATGTACTCCCAACCTCATAACTTCTTCATCCTAAGTCCGAAAGTGACAAATTTTATATCGTTGGAAAGCTCTCAACAAATACTATAATCTTCAGGAAGACACCTTAATCCAATTCAAACACTAGGAGGGTCTATAATCTAAGCGAAGTTTCTGTCAAATTTTGCAAAAATTTGACAGCACCTTCTTAGAATAATCCACTAGCCAAACTTCAATCCAATTACCCTCACCTGCACAAGACTTAATATGCACAATCTTCAATCTCCAACATCATCAACCCATCCATATAAACCTATGATTTAACTCAAAAATAGCAGCAAACGCAATTTCCTTCTTTTGTCAAAGTCAAACCATACTACAATATCTTGATATACAAAGCACATGCAATTTGCACAAAGAACCTTAACTCTTAAAACTCTTGCACTTACATTAACAAATTGAGATATTACAATGCATTAGAGGGCATTTAGCCCGATTACAATCCAAAAGATCAAATGCCAAAAATACAAAGTAGATCAATTCTCCAAAATACAACCTAACTCTTTGTTTCCAAAAAGTGACTTCTAAAATAGAAACATTGAAGTGATGCCTCAATCCAATACTTTAACTCGGGTTCCCGCTCGTCACCTATGGAGGGGAAAGGGGTGTGAGCTCGACGGCTCAGTGGGTAACAGCTTAATAATTAAGAAATAAGCAAAAATGTTCTTTACTCCTTCATTTTCAAAGCAATTTTCATGTGATAGAAACCTTTCAAAATTTATCAAAACTTTTCACAATTCATTTCATTATTCATTTTCAAAGCCAAAATCACTTTGTTCGGAACACTTTCAATTTTTCAAATCCTCTTGAAAAACTCATTTCTTCCCACCAATTGCACATCAAGATCACATAAGCATGGAGAAAGTGATAAATCAATTTATCAAAAGCATTTACCAAACAACATAACATACTAAAACAACATAAACAAGCATATCACATAATCACATATAAGATGGTTTGGGTGGATCCAAACAGGACGTACTACACATTTCCGCGAAGCGGTCTTCGCGGAAATGTGTAGCCGTGAACACATGTGGGAGTTCGTGAGGAGCTCCATGGCCACTAGCGAGCAGCCGGGAAAAGGCTATAATTTAACAGGTGCACCTATCACACATAAGGGACCACCACAAACCCAAACAAACATGTATATCACATAATTCACATAATTCATGATCATTAGCCTCAAATGGCAAAATCACTTTCATATACTCGTTGAAATCGTCCCTTTCGGATCTTTTTCTCTTGTCAAACCCTTTCAGACATATTTTCACAAAGTCTTTACATTCAAAACATTTCATATAAGTTTAAACTATCACAAATAACAATTCATTTAAAAATTGAGAAACCAAAGGAAAACATTATACGACATTTATTTCAAAGCAATTAAGTAGCTTATTAACTCAACTATTAAATTATCACCCACCTTAATTCCTTTAGCCATTGCAATTAGTCAATTGACCTTGCTTCTAGCTCTAATAACCTCTCTTCACCTTCATTAAGCAATAATAACTCAATTACCATGTGATAACCCAAATTAAATATTTCTAGGAGAGGAAAGCATGGAGAAGAACCTATCTAACTTTACCCAAACCTTACCTAAGCTATTTTCACTAAAACCCATCCATAATTCCAAAAGAATTCAAATTTCTCTTACCTTAAGGAGAGACTCACGAAATTCTCCCTCTTCTTGGCTTTGATGGAAGCTTAACCCTTCTCTTCCCTTTTTCCTTCTCAAGGAACTCCCCATCTCTTCTCTAAAGCAAGAAATAAAGAAACCCTAACCTTTTTTCTTCTCTCTTCTTCTTCTTCTCTCTTTTTCTTCTTCTTCTTCTTCTTATTTTTCTTTCCACCGAAATCTCCCTTTCTCTTCTTTCCTTTGCAATTTTGTAGGTTCCCTAAAGTGATTTAGCAAAGTTGATTTTTAACTTAAAAGCCTAAGCTCCCACCTCCCAAAACTACGTAGTTTAGCTACCCATTCTACAAACTTGCCATTTGCCTCTTCTTTACTCATATAAACGACTATAAGCTTTGCTTCTTTCCTTTTTCTACTTTCTTTTTGTTTTTAATCAAGCACAAAAGACCACAATAGCCCTCCTTCAAAGCCTTAGACTTTAAAACATAGGTGATATACCTAAATTGCCCTCAAGCCATTTAATTCCTTTTTATCTCTAACAACTTAATCAACTCTAATTTAAACTTAATCCCTCATTTAATTTCCATTTCTTTAAGCACTAACACCTCAAAATAAATTAGACATGCTTAATTATTAAAAAAATTCAGGGGCCCAACATTTCAGACTCGTATAGAGCATATACCCACCGACCTTATGGTGGCAGATCCTCTAATCAAAGGCTTAACTGTTAAGGCTTTTGTGAATCATGTAACCCATATGGGCCTATTTAGATCTTTTGATGCCTTGGATTAGGGGGAGCCTGTCTTTTATGTTATTTTGATAGTAACATTGTATTTTACTATTTTGTTATTAAGTCTACAGACTTTTGCTTATAATTGTTGCTATTATTGTTGTTTCCATATACTTTCTTGATATACTGCGCAGATACATTTAAATGTTTGTATATATATGGCATTTTGTTGGAGACATTTTGTACCCAGTCTCATCTTGTTGTTCTGAGATATTTTGTTAAATCTCAATTGGCATCCTGAGTGGATGCCTAGGCCATTTTGTTTGGAATTGTATAAACGGATTACCATTTTGTGTGCATTTCCTTATGACACATTTTGTTTAGGTCATCAAGGTATGGGTATCTTACATATATGTTATTAGTACTCCTGTCGAGTTTGATTTCTATACTATTGAGGTACTTGTAACCTCATTTTGGACTTATGATTGAGAGATTGTTAACTCTACTTTGACATCTTATTCTGGCCACATATTGTTACATTAATCTGGGATTTGTTTATGTTGTTTAATGATATTGGTTATGATGTCCAAGTGGGAGAATGATAGAATTCTATTATAATTGTGGACTAGCATAATAAAATTATTTTGTACAAATCTCGATTAATTAGATGTCAAAGATAATTCTCTCTTTAACGTGTCATTGGCCCTGTGCTCATGGGCTTGCTATGATGGGTAGGTTTGACCCATGTATTGTAAAGCACAGGAGGCCCTACTGCTAGCCAACTTTTAAAAATAGTCGCCCCATTGAGAACTGTATGTGTGCTTTTGCTGATTAAGGATTCGGAATAGCAGTAGTAAATCTTCTGTGTCTCTGTCGCTTCACTTCACAAAAAATAACAATGGATTCAATGTTTCCTCAATTTTTAGGTATTTATCAATTCAATTATTGAATAAAGTATGTTGCAATTCTAGGGTTAATTACTTGTGTGATTAATTACAAAATTAATCTGGAATTTCGTGTTTAATTTTCTTTCATTTATTGGTTCTAATCGAGACACTTCAGATATTTTAATTACAAAATTAAGGAATATTAGGTTTCACCAAAAATCAGTAAGAGATACTAATAAAAAACATTGTAAATTAAAAATATCAAAATATGTAGATTGTGGTGAATGTTATGTTATTTTGAGATTGCTTTGACTAATTGGTGAAAATTTTTAAAACTTATGATATCATTGATGAAATATGTATTATTAACAATTCTTTAATAAAATATTTTTAAAAATAAAGAAAATTATCAGATTTAAAACCTTAAAATTTTTAATTTCCATTAAATAAATTATAAAATTATAACTAAATTACCTAAAACAAGGAGGAACCTCATTTCATTGAAAATTGTATGGATCTCCTTAACACATTCTTTAAATCTTTGAAATTACGTGTGAAAAAGTTAATAAAAGATTTTAAAAAATTACTTTAGCAATATGCATTTTGTCAAAAGGCTTTCAAACGCATACTCTTATAATTTTTTGTTAATTACACTAAATCTCTTATAATTTGTTGTGTACTTTCTAAATATTTGAATTGGCTTGAAATTGCTCACAAGTTTCTTAACTTCATCGTTAACTCTAATCACCAACAACATCTCTTTCGGCGTAACTATTCCAAATAATGGGCCACGCCCACCTACATACAAGGAAAGCAAATAAACAGAATTAAACCTCTTGCTGACTAAGTAATGGACTCCTAAAAGAACTCTAGCAATAAGACCACAACAACCAATTAGAGATCACGTCTGCATGTTGCATTTCCAACAACCCCAATCACCTCTGTTCTCCAATCACAATACAGAGGCAAACAGACCCATGCATGGCCATGCAATCCAGCACGTATCACTATTCCATAAGAAGAGATTGTTATGATATTGGACCACTGAAGCAAAACCCCACCACTCAGACCAATACAAAACAGTCCTCTGCTTGTAAGATATTTCGCAGCTTTTAAGGATATGAGAACCAATTTTCTTACAAGTTGTTGTAGTAGGAAAACATTTAATAATCAAAGTTGTAGGAGATAACAGAGGAAATTCCATTACTGAGTGCAGATCCCGCTTGGAAAGGAAACATGTGGGAGTGGGACTCATTCACCACTCAGGTCTATCGACACATCAACTTTATATAAAGGAAGCATCCGAATCAACCTCAGGTAATAGAGGAAGTTCCATTACTGAGTGCAGATCCGGCTTGGAAAGGAAACAAGTGGGACTCATTCACCGTTCAGCTCTATCGACACATCAACTTTATATAAAGGTCGGCACATCGACTTTATATAAAGGAAGCAACTTTTGAGAATATGTAAATGCAAGAAACAACTTAGTGGCGGCGATGCTGACTGTTGGAAGCCATGAGAACTTTTCCAGTTTATTCACAGGCATATTTTGATTATGAAAAAGAACCCATATGTAGACTTGGTGCACTATTGGTCTTCCTCTCAGAGTAATCTTCAAGTACAGAATTATATTACTTTGTAATTGCTACTCTGTTTCGCCACATCTTCCATGTTGCTTGTAAACTTATCACATCATTCAAGCACTAAAAAATATGTGCAACTATTTGATGCAGTAATGCATAGAAATAGAATTACATTAATTTGTTTTAAATAAAATGCCATCTTTCTAAGATTTCTAAAACATAAAGAAAAATATCACATTTTAAACTCTCAAAACTTTAATTTTATTAAATAAATTCTAAAATTATAACAAAATCATCTAAAACAAAAAGAATTTCTTTAATTGAAAATTGCAAGTATATCCTTCAATACATTCTTTAATTCTCTAAAATTTAAGTAAAATAACATTAGCAATACGTATCTTATATAAAAATACTCATATAATTTTTATTAATTACACTAAATCTCTTATAATTTAATTCATGTATTTTAAAATTGTTATATACTTTTAAATGTTTTTATTTATCATATAATTTTTAATTCATAACTTTAAATATAGGTGTCTTGTTATCTAAAAATGGGTTAACAATAAAATAAAACCCACTACAACCCAATTTAACTCAAAATTGTAAACTATGAGACAATAGAGAAGGCTCCGTGAGTTTTGAGTAAATTTTGTCACATCATCACTTAAGTTTATATATATTTCAATATATTTTACTGTTTATTTTACTATTAGAATCAAATAATCAAATACTTAGAATAAGATAATTTGTCAAGGTTTAATTAATTAACGAATTAAATTCAAAGAATGACTTATAATTAATAGGTCAATGATGAATTGTTTTAAAGTCTAAGCTAATTTGAAAAGATGAAGGAATATTGAACAGGAAAAGATGGTAAAGCATAAAGCAGAGTACGATAATTACGATTGATGTTGATTTAAGATAAGGTACCAAAAGTTACAATGACACCATGTAGAAATGATTGTCATCACATCTTAACTTTATTCTAAATCCAACAGAATAATGACTTCAACAGAATAATTGAAGTCATTACCTAATGATAAAATAGAACCTAACTCAATCCAGTTAATTCAAATTCGCACACATCATCAAAGTTTCAATCTTTCTGAACCCTACAATTCATAAGTTCTAACAAAGCTTTTATTTTATCTTTGAACATGAACAATTTCTCTTCTCTGCCATTAATGCCATCCTTTTGTCTTTTTCTTCAAATTGTCCAAAGTCTCAATCTTTTTCTTCTTCTGGTACTTAGGAAATTGGAGAACATTCACTATTCATCTTCTTCTTCTTCTGACATTGTTGGAGAACTGAAAACAAAAATAAATGTTTAAACAGCTCCTCGTACCTAATACTGCAACTAAATGAATAAGAGAAACCAACTTTTGAGAAGAGGGTCAATGGCAAGTATTACATACGAAAAGACAATAGCAAGGAAACAACTTACAACGGTGGCTAGGCGCTTGTTAGTACCATGCGAACTCTGCTTCTAGTTACTTGACAAGCATATCAACAAATAATTGGAAGATTACTAATGCTTCAGTTATGAAAAAAAATATTAAAATTCTTGTCTAAAAAACATTTGAATATTTAATTTTTTGATTATAACATCATTTTCAAAAAAATTAAGTAACTATATATGTAATATATATCATGTAATTGATGTCTTAAATATATTTTGATAAAAAGAGTTAATATGAAAAAATTAATAAAAATATAATTAAAACAGTTAATTATGAGATAAAAGAATCAAGTACCTTATCACATAATTTCGAGATGAGGTATTTGAGAAAGTTTGTACTCTTGGATTTCTTGTTGAAGAGCATCACTGTACTTTATATTCAATAATTGGAGCCCAGTGATAGTTGATGAGAGCAAATGGTACGGCAATCTCTTCAACTTTGGGCAAGAAAAGACGGTGAGTTCTTGAAGACGTGACATAACTGCAATTCTCTCCATCAACCACTCATCAACGTCATCCCACTCTTCCCATTCCCAAGAAATCCAAAATTGAAGTACTTTCAATTTTGGAAATGATAGGAAAGACGTTGACAAATCTTCTTCTTTTTCTATTCCCATAAATTCAACACCCACTCTTTTCACTCCCATATTTTGTAAGTACAACTTTTCAAGGCATGACAGCTTACCCAATGGAGGCAATTCCTCACAATGCGAGCAGTTCTGAAGCTTAAGTATTATGAGTAGATTCAACTTCATCGTCCAACTTGGGAATAACCTCTTGCCTTCATACTCTTTTATGCTCAATACTTCCAAATCCGAAGGTGGCTCTAAAGCTTCAAGTAATGCTTCCTCATCTTCTCGCACATCATCTCTATCTTCTTGCACTTCATCTCTATCAAAACTCAAACTCAACTCGGTGACATATTTTTTCTTCATAAGCTGAGCTTTTCTAGCCTCTTCTAGCTTTTTCACATTTCCCAACCTCCTTATTTTCAAAATTTCTCTAAGATTATTCAACTTTTCCATTCCAGCAATCGAAAATGATTCATCATCATTCACGCTTATGATGAATACAGTTAACTTTTTGAGAAGCCACATATTTTCTATTCCTTTAGGAAGATATTTTATCTTACAAGAATCCTCAATATCCAAATACATCAAGTTGATTAGTTTTCCAATCTTTTGCGGCAATTTTACCAACTTCTGACACCAGTTAAGAATTAATGTCTGTAAATTGTAACACTCACACAATGTCTCTGGTAACTTCTCTAGATTTCTATTTTCAGACAAGTCAAGCCACCTGAGATGAACTAATCTCTTTATTGAAGATGGAACTTCTTCAATGCCACATTTGCTAAGGTCTAAAGTCCTTAGACATGTCAAATAATTAAATATATCCTTGACTACTTCAACGGTCAATGATGATCTATACCCAACTAATTTAATGATCAAACTACGTAATTTAGTCTGATCATAGATATATTTAGGAAATGGAGCATCATTTTCGATCACCAAAGTCAAATGACGAACATTTGCACATGCATGTAAAGAGTTTCTATTCAAATCTATATCGTTTAAGACCTCTATCATCAAGCACTCATCTTTTGCAAATGTGTGGGCTAAATCACTCACCATATCATGCAACATATAAATATTATCTTTGCCGACTGAAATTTGGAGTAAAGAACGTGCAATTAAATTTTCAAAATAAGTCTCATCAATCATCTCTAAATCTTCATCTTCTTCGTTTGTTTTTAAAAAACCTTGAGCCATCCATATCTTAATCAATCTTCTTTTTTCAATCTCAGAATCTTTGGGAAAGATAGCACAATATGAAAAACATTGCTTTAATAGTAAAGGCAAATCATAATAACTAAGTTTCAAAGGACCCAAGATATCTTCACCTTCCCATTCCTTTTTTTCCAAGACTCTTAACCATTCTTTTTTAGATTTTTTAAACCTTAAAAGTCCCCCCACTGTGGTAGCAGTAAGAGGCAAACCTTTGCACTTATCAGCAATTCTCCTACCAATGCTCTCAAACTTTTGACAATCACTTTGAACAAGAGCAATTTGACTAATTTTCGACCAACATTGCTCCAAAGTCAAACTTCCTACTTTGTGTATACTTTCAAGATTACACCCCATAACTATAGCAACTCTTTCATTACGTGTTGTTATCAAAATTGTAGATCCTGGCAAACCACACTTGAAAAGTTTTTTCAATTCTTCCCACTTTCTACTATTTTCATTCCAGACATCATCTAGAACAAGCAAAAATCTTTTCTCATGAAGAAAATCACTTATTTCTTGAAATACATTCTCCAATTCTTTGGAATCATGAGTGGGAGAATCATAAAGAGATTTAAGAATTGCTTTTGCAATCCGTATTTCATCAAAAGGCTCTGAAACGTATACCCATATTTTTTTATGAAAATGAGTTTGGATCTCACTATCATTATAAACTAATTGAGCTAATGAGGTTTTTCCAATTCCTCCCAACCCCACAAGAGAGATAATTTGGGGATTAGATTTGGCCTCAAGTACCTTTCTTTTGAGTTCATCTTTTTCTTTATCTCTACCTTTTACTTTTTCTGTATCGACGAAAGATGTAGTCACATGTCTCCCAATATGTTTTTCAGTTTTCTGGGACGAAGAAAGTTGGTACCTAACTTTATCAGCTGCCATGTCGTCAAGTCTTTGTTGAATTTCTCTTATTTGTCGAGCAACTACGTGACGAAGACCAACATCATGCTTAGTAAAGTAGATGCAGCGAAAAATAGAGGGTACCTTGGGCTTGGGATGATTTTGATTGGAACCCGAAGAGTGGTGTTGATGTTGGAGTTGTGATGTCTGAATCCAGGTCTTCCACTCATCTAGCACATCGTCCATGTCATATGAAACAGCTTTGAGATTAAGCGGCCAGTTCTTAACAGCAGATTCCTTCGGTGGTTGCTCCTCTGCATCGTCTAGGAGCGCCTGAATGGACTTGAAATTGCTCACAATTTTCTTAACTTCATCCTTAACTCCAGTCACCAACTTCACCTCTTCTTCTATGAAACTAAGGAGCATGGAGGTTAGGTACTCCACCACAGTAGAAATAATAGCATCAACCATTTTCAGGGATCAAAGGGTAAGCAAAAGGATTATGAGAAGTTGAAGGAGTTGGTTATTGGTTGAGAACGTAGACATGGGTATTTCCGTATTTATAGAGCTGCGGGGATGTTTCATGTTATTCTTTCTCTGCAACTTTCGTACAATACTTTGCCTGTTGTTAAGCAAAAGGGATCAAGGATTTAAAAATCCATCTTGTCGGGAAAAGATTGAACCGTCCGGTCCGACTGAAAACAACTATCATGATTCATGATTGAGAAGATAAGAGCAAAAAAAGATGGGATCTTTAAGAATATAAAAATATTATAATTTCAGCTTTTAAATAAGAAGTTAAGAATCTAATTTTGAGTCATTGAATCACTAAATATTACAGAAAATTGGTTTCGAAGTGTGTGTACATATTCCGTCAGCTATATTCTTTTATAATTTTGATCTTTTACTTCTTTTGATTATTATTTAATTATTGTATAACTTTTTATTATAGTGTATATTTATATATCTAAAATAATGTTGTGCTTCGTTTTAAAAAAATGTTGTGCTAAGACATAAAAGTTTTAATAAGAATAAATGATATGATATTGAATTTTAAAATATAAAATATCAAATTAGATTTAACTCTTTAAAGCAAGTTAAGTACAAATGTTCTACAAATAGATCCTCTAAACATATGAAAATTAATGAATAATGGTATCACTATAAGAAATTGGAGTTAATACAAGTTATGTTTTTTTCACAAATCATAATTAAGTTCAAATTTGACCGAATTCAATTTGACCGAATTTTAAATTAAAATTTTTAATTTTAGAGTTTCAATTTGAAATCTAAAAGTTAAAAGAAAATAATGTCATTTTAGTATTTTACTCACTTTTATTTTTATTCTTAAAAAATAAAAAATTACATCAAACTAGGGTTTGAACTACGCAGGTCCAATCAAACTCAACCTCAATTGAATACCTCATACTTAATTAGGTTTCAACATTACCTCGAGGTCAAGAAAATTTTTTTGACCCAAACTTAATTCGGAAAGGCTTGACATGCTCACCCCAACCCATTACCAAGCCTAACGCTTTCAACCATAAGCTATTCCTACACTTAGAAATTGAATTAGACACTTGCACTATTTCTGTATTTTTCAAGTAAATGTCCATTTGGTTAAATTGGGAAGGAAAGAAATAGAGAAGATGAGAGAAATACAGAAAATGAAACAAGGCTTCAAAATTTCTATCAATTGAAATAATGCACTGATCATTTCATAACATAAAAGTGGCACAAACCCTTCTTGTGAAATATAAAAAAGTCAATCATCATTCGTATTTTCTTTTCCCTTTTTCTTTTTGCATGCATCTGTTGAAGGAATTAACCATTCCCTTGTTTCAATTTCTCTGAAACCTTTCAGTTCTCCTATTTCAGCTGTCTTCTTTTTGGTTTTTTGTGGTTACAAAGTATACATATCCAGAGCTTCCGACATATATTTCTCTTTTTTTTGTTTTTCTTTTCTATTTGTCTTTCTTCCCACCTGATAGGATTCGTTGGATCTGAAGGCCTCTGCTGAAAGCTTGGTTGAAGAGAAGTCTGGTTTGGAACTCCGAGATAATAGGGAACCAAGCCGAAACAGCCACTGGTGCAAAGATGACCAGACCCATCATGTACTCGTACCCTCTGGCTAGAGCTTTCACAGAACTCCACATTTTCATACCTTTTACTATAGGTCTGCAAGCTTGTGCTATCTGGTAATTATCACACCATACATGTGTTTGTTATGTTAACAACTGAAGAACTAAGTCTCTATTTTTTTCATCATATTTTTTGCAAAGTTTAAGATTCCAATTCAACATCATAGGGAGAAAAAATTAGAGACTGTGATTTAAATAGTAGTGTTCATGTACCTGCAGAATTGCCCAACCAGTTGGGAAAAAGGCCAGAATGCACTGAAAGATGTCTCCGACGGTGAGATTGAGGGTAGTAAATAGAATGACAAGCGCTCCCACGAACCCAAAGAACAGGAGCAATTTAATAAATCTGAACAACAGCTGAAAATCCGCACTTAACTTCTTCCTACCCATGGAAACTATCTGCAGTTATATGTAAATATATATGCATTTGTCAGATAAACATTATCGGAAATAACTGTCCTTATGCAACGTTATTCTTTTCCAAGTTTAATAACTAACCTTTAAGATGACCATCAGAGCAACAATGACAAGCCAGGATATGCCATAAACCTGAAATAACAAAGAAATGTGGAGTCTTGTAAGGCAGAATAATCAACATTTTCATATTCATATATTTTCTGGGACTCAATTACTTTAGTTAATATACAAGAACATGATTATGATTCATATTAACATAATCATTACGATTCATTTTAACTAACTTATTCTCATATAATACAAGTTATTTATTGGTAGAAGTAATTTATTAATTATGATAGTTACTAAATAACTACTAAAATGATGATTGTCAAGTTCATGTTTCTATTGTCTAAATCATCTCATGCAGTCCATCATTATTTGTTCTTTTATTTTTCTTATTTTATCATTGGAAAAACAAAATTCGTAGGAACCATAAAATTACCCAGGAATGGCATTGACATTTTAACACACTTAAGATATTGCTGACAAGTAAAAAACCATATACTTACAATGATGCTCCGGCTTCTGCCAAAATCGCTTTCCTCGGTGGCCTTTAGGTGATAAACCATCCCGTATTGAAAGATAAAGAAACGAAATGAAAGAACAATCTCCCAGAAACGTCCTACAAAGCCAGTGTATTTCAAGTGTTCCATTTCCTCTTCCCACCATGACTCCCAGCTCTTGTTTGCTGGTACACCTATACCACCACTGCTGTTAATCCATTTGACCCAATCATCCCAATCATCCACAATCTTCTGCCACTCAAATCCTGATGGGTTAAAGATAAAAGGAGCAAACAACCAAGAAACCACCAAGAACCACATCGAGAATGTGAGAAGTATATAGGATGTTGAATCAACAGCTGCTTTCCCATATACCAAATAACATATAAGCAATATCATGACCTCTAACCCTTTCACAAAGTGGCTCCTTGAGTACATCCTATAGTTCTCTGCAAATTTCTCATGCCGGACCACAAAACCACGTCCAGTGGCTCTGTATTTTGCACCACCGTGCAGGATGGTACGTCCAAAATAGTGAGCTCTTGTCCCAAGGGAAAACGTGAAAAAGACTGCAGAAAGCTGAAGCTGCATGATGATTATGTCACCTATTGCTCTTCGGAACCCTCTCTCCAGTCCTATTTCCATAACCATGGGTAAGGCCATCAAAAGACCAATCTGAACAAGGGACTGGGAAGCCATGGCTGATTTCAACGGATTATTCCCCCTACTCCTTGCTACCTTGATTATAGAACCCTCCAAGCCACTTAACGACAAGTAAAGTTTGCCGTACAAGTAAGCATAAAGTGTAAGGACAACCAACTGCATGATAAAGGTAGCAAACTTTCCTTAGTAAAATCTTCCAAGCAAGTAAAAGCGCCGAGAGACAGAAGATACAAATCAAAAAGTTGGGATCATCATTTCAATTATGGTTGATCAGTATTGCCTTAATTATTTTTATTGTATTAATTATTTTTATATACAATAAAATATTAGGATAATTGAAGCAATATTGAGTATAGTAATTTGAAAGTTCACAAAACTGATCATCATGTAATCGGCATAGATATTTTAAGAATTACCATTGAGCTACAATAAAATCCAATTGTTGTATAATAGCAGGACAGCATGCGGAAGAAATCAAAGCGATGGCCTAAGCGGTAGATATCTCTGCTAAGGGTCTGCTCTCCATTACCACAGGCTACTTTTGCTTCAAACAGTGAGATCTGGTTCAGCCCTACATCGCGACCTTTTCCAACTTGGATGTACTCATGGTGAGTGATATTGCCTCGCCTTAGAGTTGAGTTGAAACCTATATAAGATAACCATGAATCGCAGCGAAGAAAGAATATTTAATGTCAGTAGAAAATGAATGCTTCAACATGTTCGTTAGCTCTTTAACGTTTCTTTATAATTGCTTAAAAGAAAGCTACCTGCAAAGATGTCCTCGCTTAAGTTGATGCCACGAGATGCCTTGCTGATACCGCCACGAGTTATGTGGAATATTCTATCGAACACATCGGGATGACCATAATGAAATCGGATCCTAAAGCAAAACAAGCCAATTATGAGAGAATATCAACATAAATTATGTTTTCTTTGCATCATATGATAAATTTTTTGCAGTAGTATTCTTCTTGCAATTTCGCATCTCAATCACTTGAAAATCAACATGTTTAAGTCGAAGAACATAAGTAGCCCACAGTAGGTATCTGATCAAAGAAGGAAAGAGAATAAGAAAGTATACTTCAATGGTCTAGCCAGAACTCTTTGGCCAATGGTGACGAAACTCGTTTCTTGATTTGACATGAACCAAGCCAAAGAAGACACACTGGAGATCAATAAATACAACATTTATATCAGAAGATATAGAATAAACGAATTTTTTTATTGCAGCGGAACTGATACTAGATGAAAAGAGACGAATGATTAACAAACCTTCCGGTGAAGATATGCTCCCGAACACCCAATATTGAAGGTGGACGCACCCCGTGATCCTCATTAAATTCTTCAAGAAGATTACGCATTTTTAAGGCTTCTTCCAAGTAATTATCCTACAATGGATCAGTGGAAGTGAAACAAATAATCAGATTCAACTCCTACATTGATACCTGATAAGTAGATTAGGTTCATTTTTCTGTTAAATTTTACTTGATTCATGTCAATGGCCTGGAGAGCTTCCCCTCGTGTAAATATTATTGCATGGTTCTGATTTTCAGGCTTTCCTTCTCCAATTTTTGCCGAACCGGGCAACTTTATTCGGTATATTTCCTTCGGGAAAATATAGGAAAAATCATCAGACTTTTGCATGAAGCTGTCCAGCATGCAACATCTATTCTAATTTCAATAGGATTTACCTGATCAAGATTATTTACAGCTTTTATCAGCACAGAGTAGTATACTTTCTCTACCTTTCCACCTTCTCTTTCTTCAACTTCATCAATGTATGCAACACGGAGAGAGGGATTGCTGTAAAAAGGAGGAGGAGAATCGGAGGAGGGTTAAAAGCCATGCATATGAAGTCGGTCAAAGCTGATTAAGATGCTAGAAACAAGGGGGTCATGCTAGTTAACGTACTTAACCATCAAATTCAGGATATCTGTTGCCCGGCGATCTCCGCTCCGCTTCTGATTCCCGTAGTTCTGACAGGTAGCGACATATGTGAATTTCATGTCAGCCACTGCGTCTAATTGAGCATATACAGATCTCTGACTTTTCTTATCTTCTTCAGATGGAACACTAATGGCTTTGTAACCTTCCAATATTTCTGCATACATATGAATATTTAGACCCCGGAACCATAAGACAAGATCTAACCACTTCACTACCTTCTTAACTTCATTGGGCATGAAAAAATACATTGAGAACAAATACTCAGCAAAGTGTAGAAGATCCAAGTACAAGGCACTTTAATCAAGAAAAATAGTACAAGACATCAAAAGAACTTGCTATACAAATGTTATCCCGCATAAGCAAATTAACTTGAATGAATTTATGTTACATATGTAAATTGTTGAGACAATAAACTGTTGAAAATGGTTTAAAAGATAAAATATGAAAAAGGTAGAATGTGAACTTTTCCTTAAACAAAGTCTAGTCTCTTGAACATAATATGCTGAATATTCCATTTGTGGTGAATGAAAGATGTAAAAGAGTAGCAAGAGGCATGAGAACGGTGAATAAAGCCTCGAAGAATTGTTGTCAACATAGGTTTCTTTGATAAACCCAATTATATTATTTAAAATTTGAGTTAAGTTTTACTTTATTTTCTAAGTTAATGTCCTTTCCATCTTCTTCTTGCATTGGATCGTTATCACCTGTACTACTTTAGCAGACAAATCCGTTTTAATCTTATAAATTTAAAAGAGAAAAGGCCACTTCTAGTAGGCTTCTATCAATAATTTTTTGATAGAATTTTTTAATAACACATAAGGAAGGAAGCCATAATATATTTTGTAGAAAGTGAGATTCCCTGATTGCTTTAATTTCCAAAGGTTTGTTTAGAAAGCTTCACCCAAGGAGCTATGACTGTTTACGGAGTATGTTAAGCTAAAAGGTTGAATTAAATGCCAAGTTGATCAGACATTTTGCAGTTACTTGAAGAGCCAAACATTCATAGAGTGTTCAACAATTTTCTTCGTGGGCCAAGTAAATGCCTTATTTTGTCTGATATTCTTAACTAAAAAGGAATTGATGCTCTTACCACTTTCATTTGCCATGTCAAGGAAAGCCTGAAGCTTCAAAGCTCGTCTGTAGTACATCATTCCCCTAACTGAAAGGTATATAGAGCTTAGTATATATATTATAAAGAAAGAGCTACTTTCTCAAGTTTGAGAAGGGCAGATCATGGAGGGATTAGCTCTGATTTTCTTAATAAATAATTTATAAAATTAATTCAATAATGTATTTATCTTTAATAATGATTATAATAACTAATAGAAATATTATAACTTTCAATGTTCATTTAATCGAGAAGATAGTATTTATTTAAAATTTTATCTGAAATCAATTATTCTTATTAGATGAATAAATTACAAATAAATTCAAAATTTTGTAACCATCCCAGTAACATAATATTTTATGATAAAATTAAATACTCTCAATTATATTTATTATAACTACTCTCTTAAGTATGTATTGTAAATAAATTAAGTGAGACTTTAAATTTATAAAATATAAAATTTTATTATAATAAGTAAAATAACACATAAAATAAACAAAATTTAACATTTATTAATGAAATAGTCATTAGATTTATTCTGTGTATTTATATATTAAGAGAAATATATTGAACTAAATTTATAATACAATGATTTGAAACTTAGATAACTATAGAGTAAAAGTAACACTACATACTATACAATAAATTTATGTGAAAATTTAATTCTAGTGGATATTAACGCTGGACAAGTCCGAGGAGAAAAACAAAGTTGCAGCAATCACCTGTACGACAGAGAGTTTGACCTCGTAAGGATGCCCAATGACGAAGTTGCAAAATGTTTTCGTCACTTTCCCAAACTTCACTGTCTTTCTTACAATTTATACGTTCCATGAAGTTAGTCCATTCATCTAATAAAGTTCAGAATGTCACGTTAGTTACACAGGTCATAACAAGATCAAACAATAAAATGCTGCAGGAGATTGCAAAGCTACTACACCTGGGAAGATCTTCTGCAAATAGTATATGATTGACACACCATCTTCGTTGTCCATCTCCAGGTCAGACTTGGAGTAAACAGTCTCCTCACTGTAGTACGGCGTCATTACACTGTCCACGGCACAAAAAGATTGTTGGTGGCAAAGGACTGTTGCTGTTGAATGCATCATGCTTAAATTTATAAACAAAAACATTGAACTTGAATCCCATCACTAAGGAACTAGCCCATTTGGAAAGCAGAAACCACAAATATTTCTAAAGAAGAGAAGAAGCAGCAAAATCTAACTTCATCAAAGGAAGGAATGATGTTGCCACAGGATGTTATCCAACAGCAATCCTTGAGATAATAACAGAGTCTCTGCTGCAAATAGTGAAAGAAATATCAGGACTCGGACCTGAATGACAACATTTTACGAACTCGAGGAGGGCGTGGCATATCCATGAACAATGAGTTTGTAAAGAATGCAATTCTTCTACGTGCTTCAAGGTTTGTTGGTACATCTTCAGCAGATTCTTTCACTGTCAAAAGGAGATGAAGGCGCTGCATCTGAAGATATGTTTTTTTTACACATAATCAGTGTTTGCTAATGGTGAAAGGAATCAAGTCTGCTACTAGTGAAATAATGGTTTCATATCACACAAGATTACCTCCTCTTCCCAGTGAGCCGTAGCAGGAGGCGGGAACATTATAGCTGGTCTCGTCGCAGTACCCACAAAAAGTTGCCTTCCGGAATCTTTTCCAGAGTGTCCAAGGTCTATCAACTCACTGCTTTGTCATTGTAAAAGATAAAAGATCATAGCTGTTTCTCTCAAAATAAACATATGGGCTATGAATTAATCTATGAAAAACATGAGAAGCTTTTCACCCACCGATTTTCATTCACCATCATGTCACGGGTAACAACTTCTAACATGTCCTGCAGCAACAAAACCACGGTGTCTCGCTTTGATGGATTACTCTCTTTCTGCAACATGAAAAGACGTTATATTTCTAAATCTTACAGGCAAAGGAGGAGTATGAGTTGCACAACAGTAAATTGAATATCATCTAGTTAATCTTTTATGAATCACTCACCAAGATCTCTACAAGTTCCACGAATTTCCCGCAGAAAGCAGGTAGGCAACCCATTCTGAAATTTGCGAGCAATGTATGTCTTGAAATGTTGCTCTCAATTTCTTTAATGATAAGGCCAATTATCCTGGTACGTTCATCAGATAATTAGACTTCCTTCACTGGAATCTAAAGCAATTTCCAGGTTTTGCAAACAATTGATAGTCTTTTGAACAGAACAAGGAAAAACTTTATATCAAGTGATAATCAAATAATGCAAAGAGAAAAAAAAAAACAAAATACCACATTTTGACTTAGACAAAGGGCTGGAAAAGAGAACTGGAGTAGAGACATGGAAAATGTGTTGGACAAGAGAGTAGCGGTGATAATGAAAAAAGAAAATTGTCCTGTAAGACCACTTAATCTTGAATTAATGAGGATTTATAGACAGCAGAAAAAAGAAACTGAAGAAGGAAAATTACTCTCCTCTGACATTTGAAAATTTTCACCGAGCTAAAAGATCTTCAAATGTTTTCGTGCTATTAGAAGTATCTAGGGATCGATAGATTTTTTCAAGTTGATTACATGACTGAAAAGTTGACATAATAGAAACTTGGAAATGAATCACCGCTAATAATTACATTACCTATTCTCAATGTCTCCAACCACCAAAATTTTTAGGACATGTTTGAAAGATTCGTAGCATTCAATTACAGCACATTTCATGTATTCATCTGCAGATATACGTTTCCAGAGGTCAGCATCTTTTGCCCGAAATTGAGCTGCCATATCTAAAGCTATTGGAATCTGCATGGGTAGAGAAAACAATTAATTAAACAATCAACTCATTTGTGCTTAAATTCTGAAAAACAAATATGCAGACCTTGCTGGCAAGCAAAAATGGTGGCCACTGGATTAACTTGAGACCAGGATCTGATGTGTATGGAACGAGCAACAGATCCATCTCCCTGGATCAGATAAAACCACAAATCAGTCTCAGCAGCTACAAGACATAAAAAGTAAATTAGGCGTAAAAATGAGCAATCTAACAGGGTTGCTTTGCCTTTCCTGTCACTAATAAGATCCTCTTCTCGGAAACTACATATCACTTCATTCCATAACTGAGCAAATTTCGCAGCTTCGCTTCTCTTGTTTGCCGTAACCTAAAGAGACGCAATAATAAAAGTTAGCTACTTATCATATAGGTTGCTACTGAGAACAAAGTACTCCAAAACATGGTGTACACCTCGGCAAATTTCTTTGAAAATGAGAATCCTTTCTTCTGTTTCTTATCTGAAGGTACCAAATATGTGTTAAATGAACCAGGTAAGGACTGGAATCTCGACCTTAGCATGCCCAGAGTCCGTATCTGTGAGAAGAACGTAATGTACAATTCATTATCTTAAAATCTAAACCAAAGATGACAGTGGAAACAAATTTCCTATAATAACTTTTTCCCACTACTAATACAAGGGCGAATATCGTACAATCGATAGCCAACATGCCTGACACTTAACAATAGAGAAGTTGCAACTCAGTGATATTTAGAAGATGAGAATAGTAGCACTCAAAACCATCCATATTGTTCAAGACGCTTTAGTTGTTATACGTAACATCTTTTTTAAGGTCTTGATTGATTTGCTGCTTCTCACAATATACTAAAACTCCAAAAATATTATGATATGTTTGGAAAGAAATGGTCGGCCATGATGACTTGGAACTAAGCCTTATAAACATGGAACTTTTCACAAAACTTTCAACTTCCTTTTTCTACTGGATTGGATATCCTAATGCCCAAATTTCAAGCATGCGCAACGGCTCCCAATTATGAATGCTGAGAAAGATCGTTTGATTTTCGAAGAAAAATAAAATGATCCACGCAACTTACAAAACACATACTAACCT
Source organism: Erythroxylum novogranatense (assembly GCA_029891385.1). NCBI lineage: Eukaryota > Viridiplantae > Streptophyta > Magnoliopsida > Malpighiales > Erythroxylaceae > Erythroxylum > Erythroxylum novogranatense. Next base: position 108,828,626 of record CM057226.1, on the reverse strand, counting down.
AAAACAAGAAATAAGAGACGCAAAGAGAGAAACTGTGAATTACCTCTCCAAGGCGATCAATGGCCCCAATAAAACCACCATATATGGTTGAAAAGATAGCATACCATATTTGAGTATCCATGAAATAGACCTACATCGATGTTCCAGATATGTTATAGCTGATCGTGGAAATACTGAAAAGGCTTCCTATGTGAGTAGTTTGATCAAAACGATTTGTAGCGATTGGAACTTGGAAATAAAGTAGTGGGAGACACACCAGAGTGACTGGTGCCCAGAGTGAGACAATAGCTCCATAATTGTGTTTAGCTGCATTTAAGATTCATCTGTTAACATAAGTTGGAAACTAGTTGACAAGAATGAAAGGAAGTAAGATCAACAAAATACCGTTTGGAAAAAACTCATGCCACTTATAGTTTACATGCTTTATGGCCATTATATCCTTAGTTGGTTTCACCAGAGGTTTTATCTAGAAATAGAACAATCAGAAAGGATGAAAATGGAATTGACGATATTTATGGACCATAAGTGAGCTTTTGATACATCTGCCAATTGTATCCGCATAAACACAGACATACGTATATATACACAGCTATTGTAAGCGACTAAAAAGGCAAACCTGGACAAAGTAGCTTAACGAGAATTTAGCACAAAAAAGTAACACCCAGAAAACAGTGTACCTGAAATCAGAAGAATATGTTAAAACCACGTAACAAAATGAACTCACATGTACAAAATTTGTTAAACTCACTTCAGGAGCGCAAATTGACTTTCGTGCATTCCTCTACCAACATATACGCTTGGCTGTCGATAGAAAATTAACATTTCTTAACTTTCAGATGGTAGTCAAGAATGAAAAAGCTTTGTACGTATCAAAATATGATATCATGAGAAATATTAAAAATCGCTTCTGCAACCTAAAGATTGGAGAGAACTAGGCAATATTTTTAGCAAAAAATGCAGATTAGAACTTAAATCAACGAGAAAAGAATAATTACCCATGTTTGCCCCGGGCCTTTAATGTCCTAAAATATTATGGCGTTTTTAAAATAATGGTACGAGAGAAGGGTGAAGAATGCCGGTGTCAATTGATTCAACTGAAAGTGTTAATTGATCATGGAAAACTTCTACAAAGGAAAGAAGAGGACAGCAGAAGGGAAGAAAAACAGAGAAGTCTAAGAATGGAAAGTCCTGATAGAATCTGATCTGCCCTGCTCAAATGCATATTTATTCTATATAGGAATCCCTTGACTTGTAGGAAAAGTAGTAAAGAGCGCAACTGACTGACCAAACAGATATGGCCTGAATGAGTTGATGTTTCATGCATATGTTTGTGTGACCGTGTCTAAAATGTTTAAACTTTTTGTTTGACATTGACCTTCAATTAGTTTATACCAAATACTGGAAGGTTAGACTTATAGAAAGTACAATGAACAGCTACTTCCAGCCAATTTCTAGTTTTGGTTTAAGATAATTCCTGTGTTACCGTTCAGCCTGTTCTAGTTATTAATCGACAAAACTAGCTAGTAGACTCGACAGAGAATTGCAAGGGTCAGGAAGTATGAGAATCAAGGTAAATACCTGTGACCACCATAAAAGGAATCTGATGATAAGCCAGTCTGAGTTTTCAATCCACCTCCGAAGCATGGGAAAGATAAACAAAGCAACCGCCAAAATATTTGGAATGAGATATACCACCACAGCTACGAGGTATTCAGGAGGAATCTGCCTTGTTTCACTAAGGGATGAAAACAAATCTTTAACCTTGTTAGGAGCCGCCTCGAAGGAACGCGCGTAACATAGCGGTAGGACGATCACCCAAGATATACTAACAATTATCTTGAGAATATTTCGCAACACATCAGTAAATTTCCACCTATGGTATCCTGGGAAGTTCAGAATAAGGTCCAGAATGCCTGCGGAAAATGGGAAACGAAAATGGGTTGTCAAAGACTAAGTACTTGACAATAAAGGAAACTAGTGACAACATTTATGAAAGAAATAAATTTGTTTAGACTGAACCAAAATGCCTCAAATAACCGCTAACAATTACATTCAATCTAAGGGGATGATATTGGCTATATCTTTATCACCTGTGATATATTTGTGCACCTAATGATCATGTTTAATTTAGATAGATGAGAAAGGAAAATGGAGGACTGATAATTCAAGAAGTTAATGGCATATTTTCGTGCCTCCATAATCGCAAGAACACTAGAAATGAACTATTTGTTTGAGGGGAGATGGTGTAAAATCATCATACTTTGAAGGGCACGAAGAATAGCTGCTGTGATAAAAATACTCGAGAGATGATATAGGACATCCTTTCGAATAATATCCGAAATTGAAGCCCCACTCCAAGCAAAGATGATCATTCCCTACGACATTATGGTTCATTAGTCAGCGGAATTGTTGACTTGCCTTCACGGATTATTGGAAGTTAAATTTACTCCACTGTATTCATTACCTGAAGTGCAAGTATATAAAATGTCCACAAACGATCAAAACTTCTAAATATATGCCAAAAAGATCTGGTTTCAACAAAATTCGATTTGCCTGTGGCACCAGATTTTCTTGCAGGTCGGCCCTAGAAGATCAATATATGATAAGTTTTCAACAGCTGTAGTTAAGTGTTGAATGCTGATAAAAATGCTTAAAGAATGAGGGTACTTGAGACATGTCACGTGTGGATTTAAAAAACGATCCATCATCACGCATAGGCCAACCAAGAGAGAAGCAATCTGGTGACCTGAATATCATTCAGCGGAAACAAGTGTTTACCAAAATGAAATGACCAAACATTTCCAAAATTCTAGTGTTAAATTGAAATTTATGTTTCACTTTCTGATGGAGCTTGAATATTTGTTTAAAGACCAAAATCATACTAACCAAAAATACTCGTTCAGATCGTCATAATTGCACCATTCGGTGTTAGAAGCTTTTCCATTTCGGCACTTACTGGCTTCCTGTAAGAGAATACATAATATCCATGATCAGAAGAGAAGCTCTGAAGTGCGACAATTTGTGGACATTGTAGAGAAAATATACCTTCTGAATTACACGATAAATAGGTGTTACAACCTTCCTCAGAAAGGCCTCGTCATCTCCACCATAGGAGGGCTTAATATTTTCTCCGGTAACAATGCTGACATTTCCGGCCAACAGGCCATGGAGTTCGTATGCCATCTGAATGGATAAACAGACATCTTTATTAGCAATTAAGTCAATGGAAGGCAAATGAGGTAGATTTATGATGAAATTATTTGTACATACGTTGTGGAAGATGTAACATAGACATTCTGGCATGAAGCGAACATTAGCAGCCTCACCCCAGATAAGAAGATATAGACCCATATAAAGTATCTTTCTCTGCTGAATTTCCTGCTGAGCTTGAGGAAGACTACATGGAGCAAATTTGAGGATTTCGGCATTACGAACTATGTGCATGTGAACAGATCCAAATATTCAACAAGCAGTATAAATGCAGAAACTATCACTCACCGCAAACTGTGTTTTCGTCCTAGAAATCTGCACCAATTTTTATAATTTTTGAAAAGCTTGTTCATGACGGCATCAACGGCACGATCATCAAGCTGCACAAGAGAGGATGGGTGCAACCAAAGGATTGTCGAATAATAAATTTATGTATGTTGTTCCAGAATTCATATATAAAGAAAAGATACACAAATTAGTCGTTGGTTTAGCTCATTTCAGTTACACTTTCTGTTTTAAGCATACAAGCATCTTAAAGATGCGTCTTAACAGTGCCACAGTGGTGATCATGAAGAAGTTAGAAACCACCAACATAAATGCTCATTTCAGTTACACTTTCTGTTTTAAGCATACAAGCACTTAAAGATGCGTCTTAACAGTGCCACGGTGGTGATCATGAAGAAGTTAGAAACATTCATTGCATTGTATCATACTATCATTCTGTATACATGAGATTGAAATTGGAAAATGAGCACAATACATGCCTTATTAAGAGGTTCAGGCTTGGGATTAAGTCTTATATGATTGTTGGCAAGTAAGAGAATCAAATGCTCCCTCTGATTCCTTACGTTGTCTCGCTGAATCAAATGATAAGCACTTTGATCAGTTAAGTAAGGAATATAATTAAACTATAACCAATTATAAGTGAAGGAATCTTAATTGTTTTGGCTGGTCAAAACATGCCTGGAAACCAAACATGGCCCTTAGCCAGTCCAGAAGATCTAAGTCTCCAGCTTTCTGCCTGTGTTGCTCAAATCCTGGGGGCCAGTTCAAGCCACGAGTGTTCCAGAGTGCGGCAACAGCTGCCTTCACCTGGAATGGACAAAAAAGGTAAGGTCAATGAACTGACTAAAGTAGGCGCCTGAGCATGAGAAATGTTCACATCAGCAGGACGCAGAATATCTCTTACCTCGTCAAGCTGCATGATGGGCTGAGAAGCACCAGCAGAATCCAGGGGAAGAATGTTATATGGCGCATAAATTTCCTTCTTCTCTTGGACATCTCTAGCCGCAGCAATAATCTGATTAATAAAAGAAAAATAGTTCAATCATTTCACTTGACTCAATCGATAATCGGCGGAAATGTCAGTTGAAAAAAAATTAGAATCGGGAATAACCTCAGGAGCAACTTCTTCAACTTTTTCTGTCTTGTTAACAGCGCAAAGTACTTCAAAGAGAACTCCTGCTGTCTGATAGGCTTTGCCAAGTTGAGCTCTGTAAACCAATGCAATATATCCAGGTGTTCGAAGTGCCCATTCCATCAAATACAGAATACGTAACAGGAAATACTTGAAAATAAAATGAAACGGAACTTGGGAAATGAATAAACAGAGGCAAATAGCTAACATGTCTACCTGTCTGCCTGGTCACCCTGCTCAAGAGCTTGACAATAGCGTTTGTAGTATTGATCATAAAAGCTGGCAATTTCCCGTGCATCAGTCTTTTTAACCCGAGAGGCAAGACTGGAAGCATTGTCCTGAAGTCAACATAAACCGAGTTCAACATTAAAGGACTGGACGAAATTGATGCTCAATCTTGGGATAACTATTTAGCACAGCTCAATTGCACTCGAGTTTCATAAATTGGCAAAATAATCATTTCCGCCGAAGAAAAGAACTCAAGACGTGTACGTTATTAAATTGACCATACACGAGTTCATTGACACAGAGTGGCACAAACGCACTGCTGTGGGGATTCAAACGACTATATTGTCGCAATGGAAGGACGTTGGACTTATACTTTCATGTTCTTCCATTTCCATTCTATGTACACCGTTTGTCAATTAATGGTGGCAATTTCCTTGCAAAACGTTGTCAACATTGGTATCGATACATGAATCAAGGTTGATAATGGGATGACTTTATTTTCATGAAGCCCAAAGAATCATAATAAAAATGATTAGTAAATGACAACTGACTAGTTTTTACTTGCTATTATAGACCAATTTTCTTAAAGAAATCTCAAGAATTTTTACTACTTTAGAACATTATGACATGAGTGATTACTAATTTACCTCGCCGTTCTGAGCAGAACCTCTTTCACTAGCTCAATTGTCTATGATGGATTCAAGTGTACTTAATTGTCGGAAGTTAACATACAATCATCATTTCATGAGAATCCGGAGTGTTAATGGAATTAATATAAATCATGACGAAATTAAATACCCTTTCCAATCTTTGCAATAAAGATGTTTTGAACTGCCTGACACCACGACCGCTGGAATTCGGATCCAACCTATGCGCTTTTTCAAAAGCATAAAATCGACCTGTTTCCACATATCCCCCAAAAAAAAGGACAACAACAGTCAGGCCATCAAAATTAGTCCAGAATCTCCAGATTGTATTTGTCCACACAGGAAAATAGAGATATTGTAAAATTATATTCATTTTCAGGTACTATTCTTAAACGTGAAAAGCATCATAATCAACGTTGTAAGTAATAATACATCAACCAAGGATATCTGGGGTGAATATAATCTTCTTAGCCTTTTTATTATCTTAAACTATACATGCATTTGAAATTTCAACTGCCATCAGATATTGTACGTACAAAGGTAGGCAACGCGAGGACGTTCCAGTTCAATCTCGTGAGCGATGCGGAGAATGGGAGCGATGGAGCCGAGGGAGGCGGGGACAACTTCGTTGTCAAAAACCTCCGACGAGAAAATCACGGTGGTGGCGGCGCTGCGGGATGCCCGCCGCACCAACTGCGGACCGGTTTCCATGTGACGACGACGACGGCTAGTTTACCGATCAACTTATAGCTATTTATATCTTATAAACGCTCTCTCAACGCTAGCTAGGCAGCTAGTTTTGTTAACCTATGCTCTCGTTCGAAGCCATGAACATCCTGTCACGTACACCAAAATCAAACATCAAACATCAGAGATCTTCATTTTCGCATAACATTTTCTCTTAATCGAATCTGACGTAAAGAACAATAATGCAATTATCAGAAACATAAAGAATGTTCACAAAAACCTGTAAGAAGCTCACTTATATGCATGCAATCATATGCGTACAAGTAGAAGAAGATTTTCTCTGGTAACTTTCTTAGGAGCCAAACAGATTCAGAAATGAGAAAATATTATTAAGGAGAGATTTATAGTTATTTTATGTGATGAAGAAACAGAGAGAGAGCGAGAGAGGAAGAGTCAGTGAGTCTGTTGGAGGGAAAGGGAGAGAGAGAGAGAGCCGGAAGATATAGCTAGTTTGTTACTGAGTCCGTACAGATGTCGTTGTTGTAAGAAGGGACACGTGGAAAGAGGGGAGTGGTAGAGGTTGATACGGGAATTTGCACAGACAACGGCTGTGTAGAGAAAAGGAAGGGTGTCGTGGAGGGGCGCCGTTTTCGGTGAGAGGAGAGGTCGTTTTGAACTGGTCTAGTCTTCCTTAACTAAATTGCCTTGGCGATCCGTTTCTCTGTATTTTTATTATTTCGTATTATCTAAATTAATTATTATTTTCATGAAAATTTCATTTTAATGTAATAATAAAAATAACAATGAATCGCATAAAAAAAATAATAATTAGATTTTTAATTAAATTAAAATTATATCATTCTAAAGTGAACCAATTTATAATATTTTTAAAATCAAATTTAGAAATTGGATTACGTTATTATATTAAAATATTTTATTAATTTTGTGTAATATTTATATAACATATACAGTAATATGTATTTGAGAAAATTTTAAAATAATTTGCTACATAAAACACCTGTGATTTAAATAATTAAAATTTTAATTTGTATAAATATTAATTTAAAATTATCAATTATTATAAAATTTTCATTAAAATTGCGAATACTATATCTGAACTAAGTAAATGTTAGTAATATAATATATGCAGTTTAAATATTATACATAAATTAATTAAATATTATTAGTATATAATTTAATTAAATTCTAAATTTAAATTTAAATTAATTAAACTTGACTCAAATAAATAATTTAATATATAATTGTAATAAATTATCTTGGTAAATTAAAATTTGAATTAAATTTTCATATTAATAATATTTAATTAACTAATACTCTAAAAAGTAGAGAAATTTTCTTAAAATTACAAGGTATTATCTATTATTTATTTTTTTAAATTTACATTGTTAATTATTTTGCAAGATTCTAAGTAAATTCTAAGAATTGCATGCCGGTCTTCCATTGTCATGGGCAAAAGGAAGAACAGACAATAGTGAGATAATGGAATGGCAAGGCATGGCTTTGTCAAACAAGTCGTTGGCGATCTCTCGTTCCTTAACTCCTCGCCCTTCGCTAAATTGTTGGATTCTTGCGTCAAATCCAAGTCCTCACGGGATGTTCACCGCATTCACGCGCGAATCATCAAATCCCAGTTTGCTTCTGAAGTATTTATCCAGAATAGGCTCATTGACGCTTATGGAAAATGTGGCTGCTTGGACGATGCACGCAAAGTGTTTGACACAATGCTCGAGAAGAACACTTTTAGTTGGAACTCGTTTATTGGGGCATTGATGAAGTTGGGTTTTCTTGACGAGGCTGCTCGGTTGTTTTCGTGCATGCCCCAGCCCGACGAGTGCTCGTGGAACTCGATGGTTGCTGGGTTTGCGCAACATGATTTGTTCGATGAAGCTTTGGGTTATTTTTTTAGGATGCATCGGGAGGATTTTGTGCTTAATGAGTACTCTTTTGGCAGTGGTCTTAGTGCTTGTGCTGGGCTGAAAGAGTTGAGATTTGGTATTCAAATTCATGGCCTGATACTGAAATCTCCCTACTCTTTGGATGTGTACATGGGGTCTGCTCTGATTGATTTGTATTCTAAGTGTGGATTAGTGGATTGTGCTCATAGAATTTTCGATGAAATGAAGGAGAGAAATCTTGTTTCTTGGAATAGTTTGATTACTTGTTATGAGCAAAATGGTCCAGCAAGCATAGCTCTACAAGTTTTTCTGAAGATGATGGAAAGTGGGTTTGAACCAGATGAAGTTACGTTAGCGAGTGTTGTTAGTGCTTGTGCAAGTTTGGCGGCATTTAAGGAAGGTTTGCAAATTCATGCTTGCGTGATGAAGTGTGATAGGCTCAGGGATGATCTTATCTTGGGTAATGCATTGGTTGATATGTATGCAAAATGTGGAAGAGTTAGTGAAGCTAGAAGTGTTTTTGACAGGATGCCAATGAGAAATGTTGTGTCTGAGACCTCAATGGTGAGTGGCTATGCAAAGGCAGCAAGTGTGAAAGCTGCCAGGTCCATGTTTACGAAGATGATGGCGAGGAATGTGGTGTCCTGGAATGCACTCATTGCAGGATATACACAAAATGGGGAGAATGAAGAGGCATTGGAGCTATTCCGGATGCTAAAGAGGGAATCTATTTACCCAACACACTACACTTTCGGCAACTTATTAAATGCTTGCGCAAATCTTGCTGACCTGCAGCTTGGTAGGCAGGCACATTCTCATGTTGTAAAGCACGGATTTTGTTTTCAATGTGGTGAAGAGTCTGATATATTTGTAGGAAATTCCCTCATTGACATGTATATGAAATGTGGATCAGCTGGGGATGGGTGTCGAGTTTTCGAGAAAATGGTAGAAAAGGATTATGTTTCATGGAATGCGATGATTGTAGGGTATGCACAAAATGGTCATGGGATTGAATCCCTTGGGTTGTTCAGGAAAATGTTGGAGTCAGGAGAGAGACCAGACCATGTTACGATGATTGGAGTTCTGTGTGCTTGTAGTCATGCAGGGCTTGTGGAAGCAGGAAGGTATTACTTTTCATCGATGACTGAAGAATATGGTGTTGTGCCATTAAAGGACCATTATACCTGTATGGTGGATTTACTTGGACGAGCTGGTTGCCTGATTGAAGCAAAGAATTTGATAGAGGGAATGCCAATGCAACCCGATGATGTTGTTTGGGGGTCTTTGCTTGGTGCTTGTAAAGTTTATAGAAACATCACCTTAGGGAAGTATGTGGCAGAAAAGCTTCTACAAATCAACCCAACAAATTCTGGACCTTATGTTCTTCTATCAAATATGTATGCAGATCTTGGCAGATGGGGAGAGGTTGTAAGAATTAGAAAACTTATGAGGACCCGTGGAGTAGTTAAGCAGCCTGGTTGCAGCTGGATTGAGATACAGGCTAACATGCATGTTTTCATGGTGAAAGATAAAAGACACCCTCAGATCAAGGAGATCTATTTCCTGTTGAAATTGCTCACAAAGCAGATGAAGCGAGTTGGTTATATCCCTGATACCAGTGATCACGAAGAGTACGAGGAACATAATGGAATCAAAGGAAAATCATGTTTGGAAAATGAAACGTCAGAAGTTGCTATGATGTAATTTTCTTTGAACTTGTATCAGAATCCTTGCTTCATGGGAGACATTTCCAGATTATACTCTTGAAAGTTATTTTGTCATTGTAAGGCCCTATACTTATACCAGGCTGCCAATCGCTATAATACAAAATGCAAACGGTGGGATTTGATTTGCCTTCAGAGCAAGGACCCGCTCTGGAATGTGATGTGATACATGCTGAAAAGACATGTCCGTGACCAATTGCAGATCAAGGATTTTAAGGTTTGAGTGTTATAGGAATCACCCGGACTATAATACCCTGGATCCTCCATCTTATATCGAGCCTCCTGCATTCAGCTATATGTAATGCTGGTATTTTTCGAACTTGGCTGTCCACTCCTTGTCTCATTCTCTCAATTGCCTCTATAAGAACGAAATTTTGCTATCAGACATTATTGCTTACAGTGGAGATGATTGAATTGCAAAAAGAAAGTCTAGCATTTTGCCCTCTGTGTGGTAAGTTAAACTTCCAATCATGGTTGAGCTAATTTGCATCTCACTTTTTGTTAGTCAGCAGATGAATTGCAAGTATCCAGAGCAAACTGGAAAACAGAAAAAGGAGTTGATATCTTTGCATAAGCTGTGAAGGCTTGGACAACATATGGAAATGCAAGCAACCACAAGAACAAGAAAAAGAACAACATGATATTCAAAGGCCTAGTTATTATTGCTTCTGACCTCATGATAGTTGAGAATTTTATCTTGAAAAGAACATGCACTCACCACTCAGGACTTCTTGGAATCTTTAGTCCACTTCTTCCTGTACTGATTCAATGTGATAAATCTTTTAACGTTCACTGACTACATGGGAGGCTTGTATTATGTTGGAGACCTATTTGATATTAATGTAATCAACTGAATTACTAAAAGTTTGAAGTCAAAACATTGAGAGAAGGTGATAGAAGTCCACTCCAACTTCAAAGAAGTTCAATACCATTGGACTTATTGAAAGAGCTAATCTTGTCAATCTCGAGTTCAAGTCAGACGAAGATGAAGAAACAGAATGCCAGACAAGAATAAAAGAAAGTCGTAACATATATGCTTTGCTTTGCTTCCTATCTCAGGAGTGACGATAACTCTTTTTTCAAGGCGCAAGTATTGCTTTGCTTCCTAGCTCACCAAAACTTTATGCAATTTCCAGAAAGCAAAGAAAGCAAAAGCCTCTCCCTACTTAAGTTTCTGCTTAAGTGGTTAGTGTGGAATTATGAATTTAACCATGCAAAGATGGTTGTAACAAAAACTAATCCTTCTAGGAGTTCTCCAATCTTATATCCTGTGTGTTCAATGCATATAATAGCCAAAATGCTTTGGTTCTCCCAATATTCCAACTATAGAATCAGTACAACAACATGCTTTTTGCTTGACTTCCTATGCTTTTGGAACACACATTTCACTAATATTCCTCATTTTGGTGTAGCAAATCAAAATTGATCAATCGGTGGACTTTAACCAACTCAATATCATATACCAGCCAAGAGTTTGATGGTATATTCTTTGTGTCATCCCCTTCATTCCTGTAACTGCATCACCATACATTGTATATGAACAGATAGACCGACCCAGAAGAAAGAAATGAAGAGAAACTGCATTTTTTGTATAATACATTTGGAGATAACTTCATCCATGACCAAGAACTGCTATCGTAAGGTGATTGTAGACGGTGATAAAAGAGGGGACAGATCGGTGAAAAATTAGGAATTTTGTATTAAAGATTTTAATTATGTTGACAAAATTTGGAGTTAATTTTAACTCTATCACAGATACATATTATAATTAATTTACTTAATAAGTTATCTGGTTAATTTAATTATTAGGTTAATAAAAGTTAGGGTTAACTTATCTGTTAATTAGTTAAGTTAATTATTAAAACACAAAAGTATAACTAAATTTCCGATACTTTTAATTTTATTTGATTTATATAAAATAAATTATTAACATGTAAGAATATAATAGTTGAGTAAAATTTATTAAATTTTATAAACCATTAAGCAGTACAGTTTCTATTAAAATTATATAGAACAAGATATCAAACTAAAAACGGCAATTATTTTGGCTAATATACAAATGAAACGACAGCAATTTCTCAAGTCTCAGTTCCCTCGGACTTCTTGTTTTGCTAATTAACCCTTCACTCACGCAACCTCGGTCCACCGGCCGGCGGAAACCAAAATCTAGTCGAAGACTTGAATTACTAAGGTAATTTAACCTTTATCTCTATATTCTTATATTTCGGAGTTGTTTATTTTAGGAAGAAATTCCCAACTTCGTTCTTTTTGGGGGGTTTGTTTAATAGATGCTATTGAAAACGAGAACTGATTGGTTTGTGGCTTCAGGCTGTTGTGATGTGGGGTTAGACGTTAAACTTGTCTACTCTTAAAAACACCAAAATTTTATCTTTTTTGTTAATTTTTGCTGCTTCTGATTTTTATTGCTTTAATTTTGGCAGGAGGGTATTGGTGATTGGATCAGTTGAATTGCTTGTCTGCGAAATGCATCCTCCATTGACATTGCACAGGCACCCTATGTGTGCTGAGGTGAGTCCTTTTTTCCGATCCTGTCGATTTGGTTCGGGTTTGGTTGTTCCAACCGTTCTCTTATTGTATTAGAAAACTGGGCTAAATCTGTGTCAGATAATAGAGCAGTTTCAGAAATGTCATTTGGACCATCCAATTGGGAAGTTCTTTGGAGAGTGCACTGAACTGAAAGTGAAGCTAGATCGATGTTTTCGGGAGGAAGTGAGTCCCTGTCTTGTTTATTATTTCTGGTTGGTTAAAGTTTACTCATGTTTAGATTTTCTTTATCGTGGTGTTTGTTCCCTCAGAAAGCTGTCAAGAGAAAGGCTAATTTTGAACAGAGTAAGAAATTGAAAGAGAGGCTTCAAGCTTTAAGGAAGGAAGCTGCTGAGAATGCCCAGAAGGGGGAGGAGCATCTTTAATTATGTTTCTTTTAATTAACGGAGTTATTGTTTGGCGCATTGACTGAATTCAGCAGTTCAGCGCCGTTTATAGCTGATACTTGATAACCATTGAGCTGCAGTGATAGGGAAAGCTTTTTAGGGAAATACCAAGTAAGATATGTTGCATATATGTTATGATCTTGTCTGGCATTTTGTTTGTTCATCTTCATGTGACTTGAACTCAAGATTGACAAGATTAGCTCTTTCAAAAAGTCCAATGGTATTGAATTTCTTTGAAGTTGGAGTGGACTTCTATCACCTTCTCTCCATGTTTTGACTTCAAACTTTTGGTAATTCAGTTGATTACATTAATATTAAAAAGTTTTACAACATAATACAAGCCTCCCTCGTACTCAGTGAAGGTTAAAAATACAGGTCAAAGAAGGACTAAAGATTCCAAGAAGCCCTGAGTAGTGAGTGCATGTTCTTTGCAATATAAAATTCTTGAATATCTTAGAGATTTGCCGCAAAAGGTTAAAAGCAATATTAACTAGGCCTTTGAATATACTATTGTTCTTCTTGATCTAAATCAATTAGATTAGGCAGTTGAAAAAGAATATCAAGGAATTGCATAGCTATACAAGTTTTTCTGAAGATGATGGAAAGTGGGTTTGAACCAGATGAAGTTACGTTAGCCAGTGTTGTTAGTGGTTGTGCAAGTTTGGCAGCATTTAAGGAAGGTTTGCAAATTCATGCTCGAGCGATGAAGTGCGATAGACTCAGGGATGATCTTATCTTGGGTGATGCATTGGTTGATATGTATGCAAAATGTGGAAGAGTTAGTGAAGCTAGATGTGTTTTTGATAGGATGCCAATGAGAAATGTTGTGTCTGAGACCTCACTGGTGAGTGTCTATGCAAAGGCAGCAAGTGTGAAAGCTGCCAGGTCCATGTTTACGAAGATGATGGAGAGGAATGTGGTCTCCTGGAATGCCTCATTGCAGGATATACACAAAATGGGGAGAATGAAGAGGCATTGGGACCATTCCGGATGCTAAAGAGGGAATCTTTTTACCCAACACACTACACTTTGGGCAACTTATTAAATGCCTGCGCAAATCTTGCTGACCTACAGCTTGGTAGGCAGGCTCATTCTCATGTTGTGAAGCACTGATTTCGTTTTCAATGTGGTGAACAGTCTCATGTATTTGTAGGAAATTCGCTCATTGACAGGTATATGAAATGTGGATCAGCTGAGGATTGGTATTGGGTTTTTGAGAAAATGATAGAAAAGGATTAGGTTTCATGGAATGGGATGATTGTGGAGTATGCCCAAAATGGTTATGGGATTGAAGCCCTTGGGTTGTTCAAGAAAATGTTGGAGTGTGGAGAGAGACCAGACCTTGTTACGATGATTGGAGTTTTATGTGCTTGTAGTCATGCGGAGCTTATGGAAGCAGGAAGATATTACTTTTCATCAATGACTGAAGACTATGGTGTTCTGCCATTAAACGACCATTATACCTGTAGGGTGGATTTTCTTGGACGAGCTGGTTGCCTGATTGAAGCAAAGAATTTGATAGGGGAAATGCTATGCAACCTGACGCTGTTGTTTGGTGGTCTCTGCTTGGTGCTTGTAGAGTATATAGAAACATACCTTAGGGAAGTATGTGGCAGAAAATTTTCTACAAATCAACCCAACAAATTCTGGACCGTGCATTCTTCTCTATAATATGTATGCAGATCTTGGCAGATGGGGAGATGTTGTAAGAATTAGAAATTTGTTGACGACTTGTGGAGTAGTTAAGCAGCCCAGTAGCAGCTGGATTGAGATACAGGCTAACATGCATGAGATAAAAAGACTCCCTCAGATCAGGGATATTTATTTACTATTGAAAATGCTCACAAAGCAGATGAAGCGAGTTGGTTATATCCCTGGTCCAGTGATCACGAGGAGTACGAGGAACATAATGGAACGAAGGAAAATCAAGTTTGGAAAATGAAATGTCAGAAGTTGCTATGATGTAATTTCCTTTGAACTTGTATCAGAATCTTTGGTTTTGGTACTTGGTCTCATGGGAGACATTTCCAATTATATTCTTGAAAGTTATTTTGTCATTGTAAGGCCTCATACTTATAACAGGCTGCCAAGGTTAGATCACTATTATACAAAGTGGATACGGTGGAATTTGATTTGCCTTCAGAGCAAGAGCCCGCAATGGAATGTGATGTGATACATGCTGAAAAGAGATCTCTATGTAGCCAATTACAGAACAAAATTTTTAAGGTTCAGTGTTGTAGGAATCACCTGGACTATAGTTCCCTGAATCCTCCCATCTTATATTGAGCCTCCTGCATTCAGCTCTATGTAATACAGGTATTTTTCGAACTTGGCCGTCATCTCCTTGTGATGTCATTCTCTTAATCGCCTCTATAAGAATGAAATTTTGCTATCAGACATTATTGCTTCCAGTGGAGCTGATTAAATTGCAAAGAGAAAGTCTAGCATTTTGCCCTCTGTGTGGTGAGTTAAACTTCCAATTATGGTTGTGCTAATTTGCAGATCTCTTTTTGTCAGTAAGCAGATGAATTGCAAGTATCCAGAGCAAACTGCAAAGGAGAAAATGCAGTTGGTATCTTTTCATAAGCTGTGAAGGCTTGGACAACATATGAAAATGCAAGCAACCACAAGAACAAGAAAAAGAACAAAAGAGGGACAGGCAGTCTTGGAACTGTTGAAGAACAAAGAGGGACAGGCAGTCTTGGAACTGTTGAACTATGTTTCAAATTCATAGCTGCTTCTACCATTCTTGAGAAAGACCAGGATATGGAGGAAGCCTCGAAACACGTGATTTGCGGACTATTGTGTGCATCCCAAAAGTATGCTTGCATGAGGGAGTTGGAGAATCGTCCAAGGCCTTCTCAAACTCAGGTTAAAACTTCATCTCACTGCCACTTGGATCTCAGAACTTGCTGCAATGAGTTTTTCGTTGCATCCCAGGAATCAAATTCGGCTACTTTTCTGAAAATAATGATTGCCCCAATGTCCCTTACACCACCATGATGGTGGTGGCTCTGACTACCACTCAAAGCGTGGCTTCTGAAGTGGGGTGAGTTATAATTGATGTTAGGTCTTAGATATAGGTGTACAAAGCAACTAATTTATGGCTAGGTTATATGAACCAAGGTGTCATTTTCTATGCATGGTTGTACAGGACACACACATACGCACAAAAAGCCATTGCTGTCTTTAGTTTATCCTTATCACATTGCTGTCTTTAGTTTATCCTTATCAACATGTCTATTTCTGAAGATTTTAGTTTTACCACCAGAAAAGTGGTTCATCTCCTTTGGATAATAAAAATAGTCTCATCTTGTTTCATATTAAAATATCAAAGTCCTTTTCCACCACTAAATCGTAATTCATTATCATTAAAACGTATTTGTTTGGAAAGAAACCAAAAAAGAAGGAGAACAAGAAGAAGAAGTAGAAAAGTTAGATGCTAATTTGTGATATGATTGATTGATGCATTGTGTACAGACATGTTAGGACCAACCCAAGAAAGGTGAAATATGTCCAAAAACTACACCATCTCAAGCATGATCATGTCCACACTATTCATTGATGTGGGTCCTATGATGTCTTACTTAATTAGTAGGTAATTAAAGGAGTTAATCAAAATTATGATAAAGACACTGATGAGGATGTCACATTTGTTGTCCTAATCATTGGAGATAATTACGAAATTCCTCATTATTAGTGTCCTTCTTAGCAAATTAATGATTTGACTCTAAATCCATTTAGGTTTTGGCTTCTGATCTAAAATTCCTATTTTAGTAGAAAATATCGGTAATTTTAATATTTTAAATAATTTAAAATGTTTTATAAAAATAAAATTTTCTTATTCAGTAGTAGTAACCGCTAATAAATAATTAGTCCTTTTAGTAAATGAGAGTAGAAATTAAGATTAGAGTATTGTCACCTAGCAATTTTTGTATTTGTTTAGGTACTTATCAATAACTTTACATGTTTTTACAAGTATGTGTTCCCATGAAATTGTAAACATTTTAATGTAAATTGTATTAAAAAATAAAAGTTTTTTTATGTTCTTAAAGTTATTGTGAAAAGTTTAAGTATTATCTTATTTAAATGAAATTTGTTAAATAAAATTTTCTCTCATGAAATTGTCTAAATAAAATAAAATTTTAATTTTAGTGATTCTTGCATTATAAAAATATCGTATTATATCTTAGCCAATGATTAAAAAATTCAACCGATTTAGCCAATTTAACCGTAAAAATTTTGAATCGTTTAACTTTTCAATTAGGTTTTCAACTTTTCGATTTGAATTTATTGTAATAATTTTAGTTGTTAAAACCGATCAATTTATTAATTAATCGGTCAATTTTATTAATTAATAAATTCTTATAAACTAGAACAAATCAATTAATTTTTATTTAATAATCTCTTTTTCAATTAAACTTTAAATTTTTCGATAAGTATGGAAAATTTCTTTCAAGTATATTTTAAATTTATTCAATCTTTTGTCAATTTTATGACAGTTTAATTGCAATAAAATTTTTAAAACTTTAAACATCTTATCGTACCTGTTTAATTTTCAGTTAATTTTTTTAAGCATTGATAAAAGTTTACTAAGGTAGCACAAAACATTATTTTACGTGGACATCAAAGAAACTTGGTTTGCCTATTTCCTCTATTTTTGCACCTTCTTCAAAAACAACTTACCAACGTTATGAGCTTGATTTTGATAATTAATTAACTTCATATCTAATAATTACCATCACTAAATTAACTCATGAGATGACTTGACACTGAATCCAATTTAACCCAATATGTAAGATTTCAAGTTTGCATCGTAAAGCATTTGATATATTACCATGCAATTATCCATGCAACTAAACACATTAATCATGCAATGACAGCAGATTAAACTAATTTAATCTTTTTCTTCATTGGATTATAATAACTTACCAAATTTGATTTGAACTAAACTTAATCGGACGCCTAATCTATAGATAACATAAGGTATTGTAATACAAATGCTGATTTTTTTATTCAATCACACACGTTTTAATTACATGAGCTTGTTTCCTCTCTTAGTCCTACATTCCAAATTGAGAGATCGAACAACGAGGAGTAGAACATTTTTGACTTCAAGATTTGCGGACTTACTAAATACATAAAAACAACTTCGACGAAGTAGCGATTATGAATATCTTATACAAAAAGTAACAAAAACAAGCTAAGATTTGATAACGACTTTATGAAAATCACATTCTAAAGTTAACGTCAAACTCAAACCTTATCCTTCTACACAATATTCTTCATATCTTTTGATTTAATTTATGATGTTAAATACAAAGTTAAAATAAGCAAGATAAAAATGTAGAGTTTGATGTTTAATTAATACTAGACGTACGTTGTTAAAGATTAAATAAAATTTTAGATTTTGAAATATGATTAAAATGATTATCATTATTTATTAAAATTTTAAAATTTAATTAAAAATAGATTTTAATTAATAACAAATTATTAATTTATAAAATTAATCAATTTTAATAACAACAGTTGTTAAAATATATCAAGCCTTAAAATTAAAATTTGAATCTAAAAGTTAGAATTTTATGGTTAAATTGGTTGAATCGGTTAAAATTTTAACAAGTAATTATATATATTATTTTAATATGGATAAAATTATACTTATAGCAAATATTTCAAACTCAATTTTAGTCCAAATTATAATCAAAATGATGTTATTTTAGTTAATTATATTAAAATAAAATTTCATAATTTACTTATATAATCCGATTATAACTTAAATTTAATTCAAAATTTTATTAATTCAATTTAATCTAATAATCTTAGATCAGACATAATTGAATTGTTATTATTATTTTAAATTAAAATTATTTTATTTTATTAATTTTATAAAATAAAGACAATTTAAAATTTAAAAACATCAAATTGAATTTATTAATTTTATTATTAATTCGTTTAATAATTTATTTAAAATATGTAATTTATATTAATACGTATCCTCGTTACTTTATTTATATAATTCCATATACGTGAAAATATATATATATACAATAAGATAAAGGGTTTGTGACTGTGTGCCATGAACCAACCTATACGTTTCTATTATTGGACTGTCACATCAAAATTTCAATTTCATGGTAATAATAATATAAGATCGATGGGACTAATGGATATTTGAATACAATAATTATTTGTTTTATTTGGTATTTAGAATACAATAATTATTTTTTATTAATTATTTAGTTGTTAAAATTAATGGAGTCTGGCTTTCATAGGAACATATTTATTGGTTCCGAATTGTTGGAATAAATCATAGCCGTTCATTATAATAATTTGGATGAATAGAATCTTAAAGACAAAACGGGACATAACAATTTGGGAGTAGCAAATCTGCTCCTTTTTTTCATGCCTTTTATTTGATTAGACAATTAGGGTTTTTTCTTTTTCCTTAAGCAATAATTAATAAATTTAACAATAATTATTTTATCTTTTGATACATGAATTATTTTAATAATTATTACTATACCAACAATAATAAATTAATAAAAGTCCTCCAAATGCGGGATGCGAGAGGTTTAATTTATAAAGTCTTACTCTTAACTAATAGATTAATAATAATTGCTATTAATGTGAAATAAAAAATTGCCAAATTATGTGGATTCTTAAATGTGCTTGAAATACTTTTTAGACTTATTTTAAGAAATTTTGTTTAATCAACCAAAATTAGGAATAATAATTGCATTGAATGAATCTAAGCAAATGCAAAACTAAACTCGCAAATTAAAGCAACATTTAGCATAATCACAAAAGAAAAATCATTTATGGCTTGATTATAATTTAAAATGCTTATGTTATAAAGATAATCTCTTTATTTTTAATACGATACAAATGTATATTATCCAATATTTTAAAATTGGATCAAAAGTTAAACAGGTAAGATAAGAAATTTAAGACGTAAAGGAGTTCAACGGTATTAGATCGTGATTAAAATTACATAATTTAAAATAAAATTGAAAAGATTGTTCTTGTCTATCAAAGAATTTGAAGCTTAATTAAAAAATTGTTAAATAAAATTATTTATTTATTTTAATTTATAAAACTTATTAATTTATGAAATTCATCATTAACTAATAAAGTGATTAGTTTTTAATGATAAGAATTATTGAAATAAATCAAACAAAAAATTAAACAATTAAAGTTTTTGCGGTTGAAATTTTTAATCATCTATATTATTTGGTCAAGTGGTAAAATATAAAGAGAAAATAAAATATACTATAAATTTTATATACATATTAAAATAATAAAATACAAATACAAATAGAGTCATAATTAAATACTAACTAATATAATTTGAATCAAATACAATTATAAACTTTCTTGACAAAACTTGCTTTATTTAAACTCCAAGTCCGAAATATCATCATTACTTAAATCACATATTATAATTACGAAATTTAAATGGTAATTATAATATATGATTTATTAAATATTTATTATCATATGAACTTAATTAATTATCCTTTATTTTCATATTTTTTAATTAAAAAAAGTCCACTTGGTCGACGCATATGAAAGTGACGTGTCTGTGTATAAATGACGTCGTAATGATTTACACGCCTAATGACGTACATTAGTCTCCACTCAAGCAACCGTATATTCCTCTACACACAATCACCACACTTTTTGAGTATAAATAAAATACACAATCAAATAGATTAATATAAATATACCAAATAAATAATTACTCCACTTCAATAATATAATAATTGCTTTTTTGAGGTGGACCACTCTCCAAATCGCTCTCATGTCTGAGAGTGAGAGGTTAGTTAAGGGTTCACTAAGTATGCATTGTAATTGGCTCAAAATATTTATTAAACTAGTTAATTTATTATTTAATTTTGAGTTTTTAATGTGTTAATGATAACAATAAATCAAATTAAATGCACTTTTTATTTAATTATACCTCAATTTGATGATCAATTGAATTTAAATCAAATAGTTAAAATAATATTGTTTGACAAGATTTACCTAAACAATATCATTTTGTTGAAATGACTTATAATATCTAGTAATAAAGTTAACTATTCATTTAATTTTGAATCATCAATTCACAAATAATGTATAAACAATCTCTTTATTACTTAAAGGTAAAGTTGTATATACTAAAACTCTTTACATCCAATAGTTAACCAAATTTTTATTGAATTGTTGATGTTGTTATTATTATTACCTCGTGAAGAATGGTATTTGATTAGTCGGGTTCAAACTCTTATTTGATTTAATCTTAGTTTAATTCCGATCATATATAATTGGATAATTAAAACAACATTTGACAAAACTTAACAAGTAAACATTGTTTACTCAAATCAATTTAGGTCCTTCAAGCCAAACCTCTCAAATTCAAGTTTATATAAATATTTATTAATTCAAATTAAATTAGTTTTAAAGTATTATTTATATTCAAAACATGTAATTTACCTATTATTGCATGTATCAAGTTATATACTCCACACACACAAAAATTAGCAATTAAATTTTATTTAATACATGATGGTAAAATTATTTCTTTATGATTAGAATATTACGGGTTTATTTCACATAAATAATTTCTTTATAAAATGAAAAAAATCTGTATACATTGAGCACTCTCCTAAACATTTTCATAATCAAGAATCTTACCCACTCGTAATTTAAATATTAATAAAATTTAATTCACACGCCTCCGAATAATAATCAAACCCCAAACCCCATTTTAAATTTTAATCATATTCGATGGTATTAAATAATAAATGTCCATCGCAACAAAATCAAACCCTATAGATTCTTTGTAAATTTTATTTTTAAAATTAATATATTAATATATGCATGGGACTAATCTTAACCAACTACACCTAAAACATCCATCCAATCACAATTTAATTCTTAATTGTTTAATTAATTTATTAAAACCCACACGTAAGCCCACAGGTCACATACTTGCCCCCTTTATCTTTCTCAATCAAAATATATAATATTTGTTAATATTTAAAAAGATATTTTAAGAAAAAAATGGAGAAATGCCACGTCACGCTTTCTACTTTATCCAGCCACCGCCTGCCGTCCCCCAAAGTATAAAATCTCTTTCCTTCTCTCTCTATCTCTACATAGCTGTATCAAATTGTGGGTCCCACATTTATTAATTAAATTATTATTTTTAAAAGAAATAAAAAAGGAGAAAGAAAGTAGAAAGTCCTCTTTTTTTTTTCTTCTACTCATTTCCTCTCTCTTTCCTTTTCTTTTTCTCTCTCTCTCTCTGCTTTCTTCGTTGTCCAAAAGCTTGAATCTTTGGTTAAAGTCTTCTGTGTACAGTACACACATAAAAGATTTTATCTCTCTCATCCTCTGGTTGTTGTTGAGGTGGGTTCTTGGTCTCAGTTTGATTCCATGCCTGCTTGGTGGGGGAAAAAGTCCGGAAGGAGCAAAGAGGAGAATCAAGAGAGAAGCAACAACAACAACAACAGCAGCAACGATGTGAGCAAGAAAAAGAGTTCAAGAAGCAAGTTCAAGAGCTTTGATGAGGCGGCTCTGACTCGGACCTCACCACGTGGAAGCAAGGATTTTGCTATCGGGTCTTCCGGGTTCTCGGGTTTTGACTCGGACTCTGCTGAAAAGATACGCCTTCCTCTTCCCAAACCGTCGGTCAGTGATCATGTTACTGTTGTTGGGATCGATTTGGGATCTGGGTCCGCTTCAGGCTCGGCTTCTAGTGTCAGCTCTTCCGGGTCTAATGGGGAGGATTATGGTATTGGGAATAGTGATCATCACGGTATTCATTTTGGGGGTTACAGGTAGGTGGTCATCGTTTTTCTGTTGATATTTTTATGAGATTTAATTTCAGAAGTTCATGTTTTTATTTTTTCCGACACAGGAGTGTCATAAAATAAGAGTAATTTCATTTCGTAAAAGGGTTTTCATGTTTCTGAATTGTTGCAGAGCCTTCGTGGAAGAAAAAGATTAAAAAAGACTTTTTTTATTTCTCTATCTATTTAATCTGTGTCAGAGCTGAATGCTCTGCTGTCTTGCAGTCTGTGCTATTTTCTGACACAGTTTTACGTTTGTGTCCTATCCAATACTTTGTTTCTCTGCTCCTGTCTCTCAACTTCCAGTTTCTGCTCTGAATTTGTGGCAGGAACATGATTCATGTGGATTTGGTTCTTTGTTTTAACTTGTCTGGTTGTGAGTAGAGAGGGTTATCCTGATTATTCGGATACCTTTACATAATGGAGTTAGGTATAAGCTATTAGTTGCCAGATTACTCGGATAGCAGATACTTATTTCAGTTATAACTGGTTAATCCGGTTGAGCATTTGAGAAAGGTTATGTTGGTTCTAAACTGGACATATTGACTGAAACGCAGATTATCTCGTGAACCTAGACGACTTGGTGAAATGACGCTCAATAATGGAGCTAGGAGTCCTCGTCCAGGTTCCAGAAGCCCTGCTCCTGGATCAAGAAGTCCTGTTCCTGGTTCCAGAGGAGCAAGTAGACCAACATCACCTCTGCATCCACGATTTGGCAGTACGAGTTTGGACTCTCCTTCTGGGGATGGGAAGAACCAAGGTCATCCACTACCTCTCCCTCCTGGTTCGCCTACAAGCCCTCCTTCCTTTCCTAGTTGTAGAGTTGGAGTGAGTGAAAACGGTCCAGCTACATTGTCTAAATGGAAAAAGGGCAAGCTTCTTGGCAGGGGAACATTTGGGCATGTCTATCTTGGTTTCAACAGGTGAATAGGCATTTTGATGCTTATTTTGACTGAGATGTGCTGTGACAACTTTGGACAAGGTTTTAGCTTTTCTATAACAAGAAGAATTCCCATCTGAATGATTTTACAAACTTTTTAGAGACTATCGGAAACTAATGAAAAGATTGAAGGAGTAGAATGACACTTTAGAAGTCTATTAATACGTGTACAAATTTTACTCAGTAGTCCTAATATTCTTATTGCTTTGTGAATAGTGAGGGTGGACAAATGTGCGCAATAAAGGAAGTCAAGGTTGTTTCTGATGATCATTCTTCGAAAGAGTGTCTTAAGCAACTAAATCAGGTAATTAATTTGTGTTACCAACTTGACTCAACGAACGAAGAATTGAATTTGAAGTCGATCCTTTTAATAGCGAGCCATTAATAATTCCTGGGTTTCCTTTGGATTTGCTTCATGTTGATGCATTGTTCTACTGCATTTCTTTGTCAACAGGAAATAAATTTACTCAGTCAACTTTCACATCCAAATATTGTTCGATATTTTGGAAGCGAACTGGTATGAGTTACCTTACTAGTTGAAGGATCAGTCATTTACTATTGCAAAATGATTGTTTCGACATTCTAAGCTGAATCTCTGCTCAATCCAAGTGATTTGTAATTTTAGAATCTGGTTCTGAGACCATTTTGGTTTGCCGTATTCTCAGAGTGAAGAAACACTTTCAGTTTATTTAGAGTATGTCTCTGGTGGCTCGATTCACAAATTACTACAAGATTATGGCCCCTTTAGGGAACCTGTTATTCAAAACTATACCAGGCAGATTCTTTCGGGGCTTGCCTATTTACATGCAAGAGATACTGTACACAGGTATGTTTAGGGTGGTATAGGCTATGGATGTTAATTTGTATCTAAAATAACATCTTCCGGCATTGTTCTAATTTATGCATTCCTTTCTTCTGGCAGGGATATTAAAGGTGCCAACATATTAGTAGACCCTAATGGTGAAATCAAGTTGGCAGACTTTGGCATGGCTAAACATGTATGTCCCATCTCAGCCATATGACATAACTAATTTATGTTTAAACACCTGCTAGAAAATTTCACATAATTGTCAACTTATTCAAATGAAAGTTTAAAGTGGCCAAGTCTAAGGAAATAGTGTTATTTGGATGATAATTCCTAACGGCGATTAAAGATCTTGTTCCTTTTCCTGTTTGGTTAAAATATGGTTGCTGCAACTATCCTTTCATTTTATGTTGATTTTGTAATTCTATTCAATTCAACTAACTTGGCTGTGTAACTTAATAACTAAAGGATGCCATGTCATGATAAACATTCAATTTACCGCACATGAAAATGTTGTAAATCATTTTACCTTTTACCCCTGTCAATTCATCATGGGTTATGATTAAAATTTCTTCATTTTGTTGTTCAACCAGATTGCCAATTGTTCGTCAATGCTTTCCTTCAAGGGAAGTCCTTATTGGATGGCACCTGAGGTACTTTTACCCTCTTATCTCTTGCTTTCTTACAATCTTTTTGAGAAGGAAAGTAAACTTCAACTCCTTTTCCTTAATCAAAATCATTCCTGTTTTTCTTTGTTTTAGCTTCCTGATTCCTAATCCATGTTTGGTGTTTCGTCAGGAATTAATTACCTTGCATTCTTTTTTCTTTGAACTCTGATGCTAGGTTGTTATGAATACAAGTGGATACAGTCTTGCTGTGGATATATGGAGCTTGGGATGTACGATTCTTGAAATGGCTACGTCCAAGCCACCTTGGAGCCAATTTGAAGGGGTGCGTTTCTGTTATCACCAAATAACATTGGTAGAAATGTGCTTGTCTTAACAAGTAGCGGTTTAGTTTGGTGGTAATGGGGTAGGATTTCCACCTCATTTACTGCGACTTAAATCTGTGTCGGTGCACAAGTATGAGAATTATGCACATTTGGCTCAAAGTGAGTTGAATGTAAATGAGAAAAATAAAACAAAAGAAAAAATTTCCCCATATGTGACAGCATTCTTATATTTGAAATGTTCTCATTTAGATTTAATTCAACAGGTGGCAGCAATATTTAAAATTGGAAACAGTAAAGATATGCCGGATATACCTGAGCATCTTTCTAATAATGCAAAGAACTTTATAAGACAATGTTTGCAACGAGATCCATCAGCACGCCCCTCAGCTGTAACATTGTTAGAGCACCCATTTATTCGGGAGCAAGCAGCAATGAGATTTTCTGACATCAACATAAGTCGGGATACAGTTCCCTATTCCTTTGATGGAAGCCGCACTCCGGTATAATTAATGATTCCTAACCTTCTATTAAATTTCAAATTATTTTTGTTTTGCATGGTGTTTGAATATCTTCTTCTGGATATTAGAAATTGATAAAGCGTTTGATTGGAGGAAGATGATTCATAAAATACATCATTGTGCCTTTTCAGACTCGAGTTTGTTTCCAAAGATTTTAAAATTTGCATCTTCCTGTTTAACTTCCGCCAATCTTTTGTGTGTGATGGCTTTCAAACAGGCATGCATTTGGACATGAAATAAGTTTATAAACAATTAATTATTTTCAGATTTGTCTTTTATTTATATTTGGATCAAATTTCTCTTGAAAGTTGCTGTAAGATAATTGACTCGAATCGTAGTACCTCCAGCATAAATGGCAGCTGCAATACCATGGTTTTGTGGCATGTGACCTACTAAAGATCTATTAACAGACCATGCAACCATTTCATTTCAGTTGATAGATGAGGGCTACTATACTATGAATTTAAGTGAATTGTTATCTAAAGTGTTGTGGCTATCAAATGTCAAGGGCTTATTTGATGAATTTTGAGAACTTTGAAAGCAATTTGCACTTTATTCCTGTTGTGTCTTACTATAACCTATTCAGTTTTCATAGTTCATTTGTGAAAAGTTTGGATGCCTCTTAATTGCTCATTTTTTATTTCTTGCTGAGCAGCCAGTGCTAGAACTTCATGCCAACAGATCAAATGCTAATTCGAACTATGTAGATCATGCAATTAACCTGCGAGCTGCTAATACAAGAGCATTGAAGAGGTAATAACTTATTGCCATTTAAGCCTTTGCGTATGCATGAGAGCTACATTGGTAAAAGTCCTGCTTCTGTGTGCAGGGATGATGGCAAAATGATCGCCTCCTCTTTGCCGGTGTCTCCTTGCTCTAGTCCATTACGCCAATATGGACCAGCACACAAGAGTTGTTATCTTTCACCTCCTCACCCAACCTTTGCTTTGATAGGACAAAGTGGTTATACAGTAAACGACTACTCATTGTATTCAACAAGACCAAGCACAACATACAGTCCCATCTTTGAACCCTCTTTGATGAAGGCTCAAGCACTAGGTGCATCCCCAAAATCAAGACCCATTTGAGAGAAGGTAAATACCAATGCGAAACACTGATCATAGTTCCTGGAACGTGGTACCGGCGTGGCACTCATGGCCATTTTTCATTGAATGAAGTTGGTGATAAATCTAGAGAAGAATACTGGATGTTGATAATAGGCAGCAAAAAGGGCCGAGAATAGTTTGATGCATGAGGAAAAAATCCTGAATGTATTGATTCTCTGTGATAGTCTCTTCTTGATTATTGTAAATTACTGGCTCGCTGCATTTGTAATATTCATCCTTTGTGATACCAACAGTAACTTTACCCTGGTAGTAAAAGTATTGATTTTGATGCTTCTTCCATACCCTCTGCTCAGTTCGAGCCAAGTACTGGAATGTTGACATAGAAAGATACAATTCTAGAACTGAATCAAATATTGGTGGGTTTTGCATAAACTATTGCAGTGAAAGTGACTACACTGGAGGAAGTTGACGGTTGTTGCACATACACTCCACGCTCAAAAGCGTGTAGGCTTCCAACTTTTTCTTGTTTAGGTGGCTGTTAGATAGATAATGTCAATGAATTTGGTGTCACAGGATGAAGTGGCTCCACCACTTTAATGTGAAACAGCGTCCTCTTATCTTTTTCTTGTGTCCTTGTTCACTCGCTTACAGCCTGTTGGTTTGTTCTTTCTGCCAGTAGCTTGTTTTGCCAACTTGTCAACACTAGGCATGGACAATTTCTGATGACCAACACTTGGTAGTCTTCAGTAATCATTATTGTTAAAAAAATAAATTTTATAATCTCGGAGATACCAGGTTGGGAAGAGAAATTCTGCAGACTTGGTACTTCTTCAATCAGTTGAATCAACAGGAAGCTTCAATCAAATTCCAAGTCTTGCAATACTCTTTTTATTTTTTTGGAGTACAAACGAACAGACTAAACTAAATTAACGCATAGCACGAGCAAAAGTTGCCGCTTGCGCATCGCGATAAAGCAATTCTTGGATTCCGAAGGACGGCTCCTGGAGGACATGCAGACCCAGACGTAGAACACTGGCAAAGGTCTTGCAATACTCTTTAAGACAAGCTCATTGACCATGTCACAGACAGAACGGCGAGGGAACTTGTGACAGGAACAGTGCTTCCATCACATGCCAAGTCAGCGTTTCTAGAAAGGAAGTTGACTTGATCAAAGTCTGGAAACCAAAACGCGACGCTAGTTTGAGGTTTTCAAGTCTTTTCTTAACATCAGGAAACAACACGTGTGACCAAATCAAGCTAGCAGCTGCGTGAATCAACTTATTAAATGGCTTCAACCAAGTCAGTAAATGCACTATACGTAGTATTAAATGTTCTTTTTGTTGAACTAATTATGGACGGCAGGGTCGAACTGACCTTTCGAGAAACTTGAGTCTAACTCAAAATTTAATATATTAAAACTAGAAATGTCAATTTTAGTAATAAATATTGTTAATTTTATGTAAAGATGATAAGTTACAGCAAATATTAATCCTATCTAGTACGGTCCAAGTTAATAGACTAATCTAATTTAAATTAGTGTTTATTTTGGACTTAATTAATTATGATAAATTAGTTAAATATGAACTAATTCAATTTCGGATCAATGAGTTAAACTAAATTTAATCGGATTCAAAATTTTATATTCGATCAAATTTAGTTTCAACTTTAAAGTTTAAGTTCGATCTCGAATTGATCCATAGTAAGTTTTCACATTTGAGACTGTAATTAAACACCATCATTTTCTGTTCTTTTATGTGTTGTAAGCTGATATATTTGGTATTCGACATTTCTTCCTACGTAGAAGAAAAGTGTGTTTGAATTGAAGTTGAAAATTTAAAGGAGTGTAGTAGTTTCGCAAAATTTTCGATTTATTACTGTCGTTTATAGCATAATCAAAAACTAAAAAAAAAAAAAATGCACAAATATAAATCACCACTAAATTTTGGTAACGTAATTTGGCACATATTACTTACGTTTGTGAGACCCTTACTTAACTTAATTTTTTCACTAACGACAATAATTTTATACAAGGTTTTACTAAACCAACACTACTCAACCCTTAACATCATCTCATATCTTTTAACAAAAAAAACAATAAATAAATAATTCAAGCGATTAAACAAAATTTAAATTGAATGAGAATACTTGAAAAAGAAACAAATAACAACTATCCAATATTTTCAGCTCTTCTTAAGATTAATCTGACAATTGTTCACTAGTGACACTATTGAAAGAACAATAAATAAATAATTAAAGCGATTAAACAAAATTTAACTTGAATGAGAATACTTGAAAAAGAAACAAATAACAACTATCCAATATTTTCAGCTCTTCTGAAGATTATTCTGACAATTGTTCACTAGTGACATTAGCTGATTCACATAAAAATAAATAATTCAAGCGATTAAACAAAATTTAACTTGAACGAGAACACTTGAAAAAGAAATAAATAACAACTATCCAATATTTCAACTCTTCCGAAGATTAATCTGGCAATTGTTCACTAGTGATACTAACTGATTCACATAAATATTAACACAAAGGCACAGCTACATCGCTAACACATTCACCAATCAAAGTATACGCAGCCCACAAGAAAATCATTGACAATCGTTGAAATGGAGTTGTTCACACACACTACATGCAGATAAGAAGTCACGCACCCAGGGAGTCACACATACCCAATTTGCCACTACCTTGCAATATTTTGCACTCTACTACAACGTGATCTACACATTCACGCGAGACCTTATGCAACAATCTCACAATTTTTTCAATCAACAAACGTGATCTAAATACACTTCTATTAAAGTTAGACTTCTTTGTCACTTCAACCCTTATCTAAAAATTTAATTCAAATAAGAAGTATTGCCTGGTTACACCTCATCTTCATTTGAATTTTAATCATTATCTTGAAGATCTAATAATAAAAATGCTAAAATTAAATAATGAGAAATGTAATAAATATCTTAACAATATTCCCTTTTGACATTTTTGTCACACATAAAAAATTCTCCTAAATTAACATAATTGGACAAATAAATATTGAAGTTACAATACTCTCCCTTAATCCAACATTAAGTTCCAAATAACATCCATCAAATTCTTTAAGTTCAAGAAACATCCAAAAAAACAATAATAAACAATTATCTAATCATCCAAATTTCTCTCATTAAGATAAAATTATGTCAAAAAGCAAGGCTAGTAATCATGAAGATACCTTAAAATCTTCCTGTGAATTGCAAAGTTACCAAAAACAATATGATGTCTCCTCCTTGGGACAAAACAATGTCAAAATAAGAATGCTTTTAATGCGATCAATTTCAGCGAATAAAGAAGCATAAAAATTAGCAATAGGCGCAACAGAATAATCATAAGCATGCCAAAATGACAATTTACTACCAGTCAATATATTAGTACTTACATCAAAGTCATTCGCATATGACTGGTCAAATTCAAAAACCCCAAAAATGCATCCATCATAATCTAACTTAATCGATCTCCTCCTCACATAAACTATAATTAGGACTCTTCTAGGACACTTCGTGGACAACAACAATTTTTTTGTGTGTTAAAATCTAAAAATGTCAATTTTAGTAATAAATATTGTTAATTTTATGTAAAGATGATAAGTTACATCAAATATTAATCCTATCTAGTACGGTCCAAGTTAATAGACTAATCTAATTTAAATAAGTTAGTGTTTATTTTGGACTTAATTAATTATGATAAATTAGTTAAATATGAACTAATTCAATTTAGGATCAATGAGTTAAACTAAATTTAATCGGATTCAAAATTTTATATTCGATCAAATTTAGTTTCAACTTTTAAAGTTTAAGTTCGATCTCGACTTGATCTATTGTAAGTTTTCACATTTGAGACTGTAATTAAACACCATTCTTTTTTGTGCTGTAAGCTGATAAATTTGGTATTCGAAATTACTTCCTACATAGAAGAAAAGTGTGTTTGAATTGAAGTTGAAAATTCCAAGGGATGTAATAGTTTCGTAAATCTTCAATTTACCACTGACGTTGTTAGCACAATTAAAAACTAAAAAAAATGCACAAATATAAATTATCACTAAAATTTGATAACACAATTCGACATATCTTACTTATGTCTGTGGAACCCTTATCTAACTTAAATTTTAAAACAATGACAATAGTTTTATACAAGATTTTACTAAATCATCACTCAATCCTTGACACTATTATTGGTCCTCACAATCTGTGAAAAAATTTCACACCTTATAACACAAACGACTCATGTTGACTTCAATAGAAGATTTTTCTCAACAATCTTTTAATGAAAGAATAATAAATAAATAACTCAAGTGATTAAACAAAATTCAACTTGAACGAGAATAATTGAAAAAAAAGCAAATAACAACTTCCCAATATTTTCAGCTCTTCCGAAGATTAATCTAACAATTGTGCACCAGTGACGCTAGCTGATTCACGTAAACATTAACACAAAACCACAAGTACATCGTTAATACATTCACCAATCAAGGTATACGCAGCCCACAAGAAAATCATTGACAATCGTTGCTACCCAATATGAAGTTGTTCATGCACATTATATACAGCCAACTAAAGACGATGCAACCAATAAATCACGCACCAAGGGAGTCACACATATCCAATATGCCGCTACCTTGCAATATTCTGCACTCCCGTATAACGCGATCTATACATTCACACAAGACCATATGCAACAAACTCACAATATTCT
Source organism: Erythroxylum novogranatense (assembly GCA_029891385.1). Taxonomy (NCBI): domain Eukaryota; kingdom Viridiplantae; phylum Streptophyta; class Magnoliopsida; order Malpighiales; family Erythroxylaceae; genus Erythroxylum; species Erythroxylum novogranatense. Next base: position 108,796,988 of record CM057226.1, on the reverse strand, counting down.
TAAATCAACAAACGTAATCCAAATGCACTTCATTTAAAGATAGACTTCTTTGTCACTTCAACCTTTATCCAAAAATAAAATTCAAATAAGAAGTATAGCTTGGTTATATCTCATCTTAATTTAAATTTTAATCATTATCTTGAAGATCCAATAATAAAATTATCAAAATTAAATAATAAAATATATAATAAATATCTTATAAGTAGTGATTCATATATAAAATAAACTTCTTTGAAATTTAGATTGAAGATAAGTTTCTAACTACTCTTTCAAGCATATAAATTACAAATTTTGATATAAACTAATATAATTTGTGGTAAATTCATTATAATATTAAGGATGTTTTTAAATTACCAAAAAACAAACTGTTCCCACAATTTAGGAACTACATTATTAAGAAATGAGAGCTCTTGACCTTGAGCCATCGGAAACCTAAGACGGTTGTGTCCTTCGACGACGTTATCACCAATCTTGTCGTTATCTCTGTCTTCTTTGACATGAAAAGATTACCCATTTTTCTTATATCATGAAAGCTCGCAACTTTCTCCGTTTTCATTTTCTGAAACACCATCCGATCACAATCACCTTCGTCATCAGGCCATCCTCAACCCTAGCTGCAAAGACCAACAATTTCCCACCAAAAACCCTTTTGAACACCGACTCAGAACAGCATCTACTAGTCACTGACGAGAACCTGCTTGAATGGATTCAGTCTTCTCAGTGGCATTTTGTCGAACAAGTTGCGTACAGTCTAACTCCGCCTGTTGTTAGTGCCACGCTCTATAGACTTTGCAAGGCTCCTGATTTAGCTCACCAGTTTATAACCCAGATTGGGTTTGGTGGATTTGATCGATTAGATGTCAAAAGCAAATGCCTTGCTGTCGCGGTCATTGCACGCTTGTCATCACCAAAACCAAGCTTGCAGCTTTTGAAACAAACCATCAATGGTGCCAAGGGTGGCATCACCGAGGTTTTCAATGAGCTCGTTGTGCCCCATGATTGGTTTAGTGCAGATAGTGGTGTACTCTTGGATTTGTTGATGAGGGGTTGTTGTGAATTGAAGAGAGGTGATGATGCACTCAAATGTTTTGAGTTGATGACTGAAAAGGGTGTGCTTCCTAAGATTGAGACATGTAATTCCACTTTAAGTTTGTTTCTGAAGTTGAATCAAACGGAGAATGCTTGGTTTTTGTATGCAAAGATGTTTAAGTTGAGAATGAAGTCAAGTGTGTCTACCTTCAATATAATGATTAATGTGTTGTGTAAGGAAGGGAAATTGAAGAAAGCTAAGGAATTTATTGGGATCATGGAGTTTTCAGGGATTAAGCCGAATGTCATTACATATAACACAATAATTCATGGATATTGTTCAAGAGGGAGAGTGGAAGGAGCTCGGTTGCTTGTGAATATGATGAAACATAAAAAGGTTGAGCCTGATTCCTACACATATGGTTCACTTATTTATGGACTCTGTAAGGAAGCAAAACTTGAGGAGGCATCTGGGATGCTTGAGAAAATGAAAGAACTAGGATTGCTTCCAAATGCTGTAACTTATAACATGTTGATTGATGGCTACTGTAACAATGGCAATTTGGAGGTGGCTTTTAGTTTAAAGGATAAGATGGTTGAGAAAGGTATAACGCCGACCGTGTCGACGTATAACATGTTGATTCATGGTTTGTTTATGGAAGTGAAGATGGACGAGGCGGACAAACTGGCAAAGGAAATGACAGACAAAGGAATTGTTCCTGATTCAATAACCTATAACATTTTGATTAATGGTTACTGCAGATGTGGGAATATAAAGAAAGCATTTAGGTTTTATGATGAGATGGTTAGGAAAAAGATTCAACCCTCAAGGGTGACTTATACCTCCTTGATTTATGTTTTGAGTAAACGGAATAGAATGAAGGAGGCCGACGAAATATTTGAAAAGACTGTCAAGAATGGTGAGCCCCCAGATGTTATAATCTTCAATGCCCTGATAGCTGGACACTGTGCTAATGAGAATATGCATCGTGCATTTGCTTTGCTGAGGGAAATGGATAGCAACAAAGTTGTTCCTGATGAAGTTACTTACAACACCTTGATGCAAGGACACTGCAGGGTGGGAAAAGTTGAGGAAGCTCGTCATCTTCTTGAAGAGATGAAAATCAGGGGAATTAAACCGGACCATATTAGTTACAATACTCTAATTAGTGGGTATAGTAGACGAGGTGATGTTAAGGACGCGATCAGAATTCGTGATGAGATGATAAATATTGGATTTGATCCTACATTGCTCACCTATAGTGCCCTCATTAAAGGTTTGTGCAAAAACCAGGAAGGTGATCTTGCTGAAGAACTACTTAAAGATATGGTTAGCAAAGGCATTACTCCTGATGATAGCATCTACTTCTCTTTGATCCAGGGAATGGGAAAATGTGACAATTTGTAGGACTTGAGGAATCATAATCAATTGGTCGTGGATTTTAATGTTTGTACATGATCTTCTCGGATTTGGATACAAATATACTTATAATCTTGGTTTGGAAGCCTTGTTTATCTAAAGAAAATGTGACATTTCTCTGCGAAAGGGGCTTAAAAAAAAAGTAATTGGAGGAAGTTGTTGCAATTTTTTAGTGCAAGATTTGTATGTACATAAGAATCTGTACCACTATAGGATTATATTATCATGTTTTTAGATTTCGAATTGTTTTTGAGATTTAAAATGAATCGATATAAATGATGTCGATTTGGAAAGATTCTTCACAATGAAGTCAGTTGTCATATTTACCTCTTGAGGAAATAGTGATATAGTTTGCAAACATCAAATAAATCAATATTTGTAATTTAATTATGAATTACTAACTCATTAAATAATTTAGTTAAATAGTCATTTACCAGCTATTTGTAATCAAATAATAAGTTCTACCAATATTAAAAATTGAGAAAAAAAAAAGAAATTACAATCTCCAGGAACAGTTAATAATGCACTTAGTTTTCTCCCATTCAACATGAACTCCTCATTTACTTGGTTAATCAACTTAGCATGTATCTTTTAGGCTGTTTCCATTTTTCAACCTTTCGTTCGATATACATATGTAAATAAATGGACACACCTTAAAATTGGAGATTCAGATATCAATTTGACATCCTGGTCAGGATGGTCTAGTCAATCCTATAGTGTGGAAACAAGTCGGTATGATCTTAGTATGTGTTTCGCACTACAGATATGAGTAGTTTCCTTCAGAATTCAGACGTGGACATATAGTTTTATTACTGAAGAACAACCACTTGAACGTACAAGCAAAGAAAGGAAAACTCTCTCCCACAACCACATAGTTGCAATTTTCTACAAGAAAGCCTATCAATGATTGTACATTGTTCACTTCTTAACTTCCAACCAGTTCCCTTTGCTTAGTCATTGGCATCGGTATGTCTGAGTCTAAGGCCAACATGCCATGTTTCTAGCAAATTTTCTTTTCTTGCTTATCCTTTTCTCTATTTTTCAAGGGCCATTGTCAATCTAGAAAAAGGTACCTATCTATTTGCCCTGGAGATAATAGAAATCTAAGGATGTGACAGTGAAGAGTATACTTGGTGCTTGCTCCTCCCTTCCCTCTCATTTCACATGTACTCTTTAAGATGATACCAAGTAGCCTTACCAAGGCAACTAATACCTTTCCTTCCATATTCTTTAGCATTAGACAATCAAGATCAGGCTCTTCATTTTTGAACTACCAGTTAATCCACCTCGAGTTCATGGTTGTTGGATTACAACTATTTTATGGTACCGAGATGGGTAACTTGAATCATCAATACAACCTGTACCTTAACAGCTTTCTCACTGCATAATTGCGGATGGCATTGAAGAAAAGCTCACAACTACTACAACAAATCTACATAGTTGATCTACATTATTCAATGTGGCATATTCCAAATTGCACTTCCTACGCCTGCAGATGTTACGATTGCGAAACTATACGAGATACACACTGGTTACCTGGATTCAATAGCGTGTGTTTCTGATCCTTTTAGGAATGACCTGCGCCACCAAATCTGAAAGGCTTTGCTGAGATTGGGGCAGTCATTTCCGCACTTGGAGAAACACCTAAACCATTCCATAAAAAGCGTATATTGCTGTGTTAGTGGAAGGGTTAGAAGAGTCTGACCCATTGCTTCTTCTACTGCTTTCATGTCAAGCCCTTTCTTGCATCTCTGCAGCCAACCAAAGTCTAACAGCATTGGCCGAAACCACGTCTGAAAGAGCCCTGCTCTTGTTTCTGTCCCACATTGTAGTCTTCTGGTCCCCATAGCAACAAACAAAACAGCAGAAATCCGACTGAGCTCATATCTAACTATGGGGGATGCACTCTTATGCAGCTTAATCAGTTCTTCCTGAGCTGCCCACATTTGCACAAATTCTTCACCCATCTGTCGATCAAGAAGGATTTCTGTCAGCCAATTGATATTATCAACCTCTTTAGAGATGCGTTCAATCAAAGGCTTATCCCTGTCTTTCTTCCCCACTCTCCCATTGGCAGTCATTTCAGAAGCCTCCTGCAAGAGGCTGACTAGCGAATGTAGACACGATTGACAAAAGGCACACAGATCCTCATTGTGGAGATCAGGTTGGTACTTCTCATAAACTGAATTTTTACAAAGAAGGCCCCGAACTAGCGATTTCAGCTCATTCCTTGCCGTAGCATCATTACAGTTGGTGATGGACCACACAAGATGTTTGGCTAAATCTTGTTGTGAATCCACCGAGTTTTGCAAGAATAGTCTAGCTCGAATGTCTTGAGTTATTGCCTCGTCAAACTTGTACACAGCGAATAGGCTCCTCAGCTTTTCCTCTTCTTCTTCAGTCCATGGCACAGCCTCAAGGTACTTCAAACAGGAAGAAACACCTTTGGTGAACTTGATGCCAGCTGACACCTAGAATAATTTCAGAAGACATTGTTAGAGCAAAAATCAGATAGATAATCTACCTAAAGAAAAAAAAAACAAAGATACCTAATCTACCAAAAAGATAACACACACAGAGTTATCTGAACTTTTCAGGAGAATGCACTATGCAAAATTTAAGCCCTACAAGAAAGATTACATCCAAACTCAAACTACATCAACCTTTGACTATGTTTTTTCTCTATTACTAGAAAATTTTCCATTTCAATCCTAAGAGAGCTAAAGCAAATCCAATCCAGAAAATGAAAAGGAAATGTAAGAAATTTAAAACCCAAATAATCTTGCATAGAACCCTAAAACCAAGAATATAAAACTTATCTGAAAGAAATGAAAAGATTAAAGAAAAGAAGCAGAAACTGAAAGGCATAAAGAACACCAAATAGCAAGCACCAAACCTCAAGTATATCAATGGCTTTGAAAGCTCCAAGCTTCAAAAGCCTTTTACTAACATCTTCTTCGAACATCAACTCTATAGTCTCTCTAAACACCTCCAAATTTTCCACATCCGGCACTTCTATTCTACACACCCTCGACGAGTCGGTGCTCCCACTTCTCCGTTTCGACCCAAGACCTCTTCGATACTCCAAAATGAGACCCTCCATAACCTCCGAGTTCGCAATCAAAACCTCCGAACTCATCTCCAGCACCAAGCCCCCACCTTTCCTTCCTCTCAAGTTAAGCCTCACATCGAACACGTCGACGTCACCATGACCCGAACCCGACCGCGACAAAAATCCATCATTAACGCCCCGAAACGAATCGGATCTCGATTTCGGAGCTGAACCAGCAGGCGGGGACGGGTCAGGAACGGGTTCTGGAACAAAGTCGGTAGCTTTATCAGACTCGATCGGCGAGACGCGACCAGGGGACAGAATCCGACGTCGGTCTATCCGACCCACCAAGTTCAGCCCAGATTTTGGCGAACTTGGGACGGAAATGGGTCCGGGTTTGAGGGTCGATTCGGGTTTTCTGTAAAGGCTTTTCTTGATTATCACCGGGTTGTCAGGGCTGGCCGGAGGGACAGTAAACGAGCAGCACCATGAACGGCGGCCATGGAGACGGTGAACTTGTTTCCGGTGCGAGAAACTGTCCATTAGGTGGTCGGCGGCGGGTAGAAAGAGAAGGAAGATGGCTAGAGAGAGAGATTGAGAGCTAAAATCATAGTTAGTTTAGTATAGAGACAAGAAGGAAGGAATGTGCTTTGAATGTGTTTGTGTAAATGTCTGTGAAAGTGAACTAAAGAAGGCTTGCAATGTGTGAGATGCTCTGTTCTCTTAAAAGAATAAACAAAGGGAAAAAGCAAGAGATAGTGAGTTGTTGTGTGTTTGCTTTAGTTTGTGGTGTTTTTCCTGGGAATTTGTGGATGCTTGTTCTGTTATGTTAGTTTTGTTTGTATGCTTTACTTTATGCAAAAATGTAATCTTGTTAAAGCTAGGGATAATAATAGGTCTTGTCAAACTAACAATATTTAGGGACAGTAACTAGTCGATTTGGGTTCGATGTTGATCTTAGGTTTAAACTCGAGTTATAATTTGGTTTAATGTTGATCGTATAATTCAAACTCGAGTTATAATTTGTTCAGGCTCTCAAATCATCTAAAATGCTACAAAAATTTGAATCATTTGAACCTTGTATGTTAGACTAAAAAATAGAATCAAGTTGATCAAATTTGGAATTGATAGAATGATACTATTTTTTAGATGTTTCTTAAAAGATTGTTGTTGTGGATGGTTAGAACATGCTTAAACTCATATTCAACTTACGAGCTTGAATTCGACTTGATATTGAATCAAATTCTAATCATACCGTAAAGAGATTAAGTCAAATTTAGTCAATAATAAATCTAATTAAACCCGATTCAATTTGTTGTCATTAAAAAAAAAGGTAAAACAAGCAGTATCCTTTTATCTATTGCATAATTATTGTAAAAAGTTATATGTTTGTGAATTAGGAGATTGTAACGAAATTATGATAAATTTTAATTTTATTTAAGTTTTAATAATTTTATTGTGATTAATTATAAAAATTAAGTTAATTTAATTTAAAATCAGTGAATTGAAATATATTTAACATTATCTAACTTGAACATAAAGTTTTAAGAGTTTATTGTAATCGGTCCACATATGTTATTTACACCAATATGTTACTCTTTGTATTTTTCTTATTATTCTTTAAATGTTTTACATTTCAAGTCTTTTCTATTATAACAAACTACGTATTATATAAATTGTTTAACAAATTTATATTGTAAATTTAAGTATTAAACTCAATTCAAATAATTGTGAAACTTTCCTAAATAACGCGGATTTAATTTTTAATATTTAAAATATTTGAATATCTTTATATAATTTGAATTAAAATTATAATAATTAAGCTTTTAAAATTATTTTGATACTATTTTAAAGCTAGAAATTGGGTTTCCTATAAACCTAATTAGAATTGGTCACTTTAATTCAACATTTAAAAACTGAATCGGAAGTTAAAGTAATAAAATAAAATATTTAAGATTTAAAAGTTTTAATCGATATTAGATCATCATAAAATTATAAAACATGCTAAAGATTTAATAAAATTAAAGAATTTAAAATATGATAAAAATATATTGTCTTTACTTATCAAATGATTTAAAGTTTAATTGAAAAAGATATATTGTTTAATGAAAATTAGTTGATTTATGTTAGTTTATAAAAATTTATTAATTTAAAAAATCAAAACATGCCACTAAAAGACTATTGAGACAAAGATGGGCTATCAAGCACGTGGAAGAGGTAGGATGGGCGGTTGGTCAGATTTAGTATGAATCGTACATGGACGATAATTAAAGTCGGCGGCTTTCTTAGGATCCCCTTATCTGGGATCCCTAGGAAAGAGGATCAAGTTGGTCTTTGTGAACAACTTGATGCGCTATCTCGTTTCAACTCTTAAGAGAAATGCGACAAAAGGAAGAAAAATTCATAGACCGACCTTATCATCTCCTCCTCGTAAGAACTATGAGATTACTCCAAGGACATTCTCGACATCCAGGGGTCACGGACCAATTATAGAGCCTATTCAATAAGTAGAATGTACTAGTTGTCCGCTCTCAGGTTGGTCAGTAAAGGTCGAAGAAGAAATCAAATAATTAACAAATTTATTAATTTTTAATAACAAGAGTTATTAAAATGAACTGAATCGAAATATTGAACAATTAAAACTTTTTATGATTAAATCGGCCGAATCAGTTAAATTTTTTAATTATTAATTAAAATAAAATAAATTAAAAATTAAAATTAAATCGAAAATATGAATAGCTGAAAATTTTATGATTAAAGCAGTTAAATTAGTTAGTTACGAAAGAAGGAACGGGGTATTGCTAAGGACATTATGAAACCAATGTGCACGTGGGAATATTCGATAAAATAAATTAAAATATTTTTAAAAACGTAGTAATGTTCTTGAAACTATCTAATTAAATATTTGTTGCTTTTGAGTTGTATTTTTGTTCTTTATATATATATATATATATATCAATTAGTATATCAATAAAACACTAAATGTCGAATAAATTTTGAAAAATTAATATTTAATAATTAATTAAACATGTCTATTCCTAATTAAAATCACGTTTTGATGAGAAAATATGTAGAATTCCATCGAGTTTAAACTAGAGAGAATATTATATTAATCATTAGTAAAAGCTAAAACAAATATTAAAAATGATTATTCAATTACTTTGTATTAACTTAATTAATTTAATTTTATTGAAATTAAGAAAATAATTTTGAATAATTTCTTGAACTTTTATTTTAACTTATTAAAATGTAGCATTTAAATAAAGTTTATACTAATTTATCCAAAAATATATTATTCTATTGGATCACCTCTGAATTTGGTATATCAGTCTAATCAGGGGACCAAGGATCCTAGCCATCTTGGAAATGTCCAGAAAATTAAACTTTGGATTGACAGAATAATAGTGTTAAACTTTGGATTGACAGAACTTTAGGCTTTATTAACTCAAAAGACATTTCAATAGTAAGTTCTATTTTGAACTAAAGCCTTTATATCTCTTTCTTTACTTTTTTTTTCCATATCATTATTTAATAAAAGAAGATGATTTTAGAAAAGGCAATTTTAATACACTAATGATATTTTAGGTGAAATGATTATTATAAATATATTGCATTACTTGTTTATAAAATTTTATTTATATTTTTATATTATCTTTGTTTTATATACTCAATGAATCTATTAAAATAATCTTTCTATAACATAAAATTAAGGCTATATAATATTAAAATTTTCTAAATTTTATAATTAAGCAAAACTCTCGAGTATTATTGTTTTTTTAAAATTAAAAATTCATTCAATATAAAAAGAAAAGTTACAAAAATATAAGGGAAGAATCTCTCCCACTTGGGAGAAACCCTCTTAAAACACTGATTCAGATACTTTTTTTCAAATGGCAACATCTCAGTCCAACATATAACGACACTTCGTATTCAATAAGGAAAAAACTAACTTACTTTTTCTCGAATCTTCGCTTCATTTCTCAATTTAAGAAGGGTAATGGTTCTGGCTATATAGTTCTGGTTATTCCCACTCAGATCTTCATACAAAAGCTCAACACATGTATCAAACTCAACAACCAAATTCTATGATCATTTAGAATATGACTTTTCTGAGCTCATCTCATCGGGATTTGATTCTCATAGAGGACTTCAAAGAAGTATTATTGCTATGTCGTCTATGAAATAAAATTGCCTCTTGCTTCATGTGGGAGTTCAATTTCAAATTTTGGTTTTAAAGAGACGAGTAAACTTCTAATTGTAATCATAATATATTATATTTATATTATTTCAAATTTCTAATTTATTATATATATATATATATATATATATATATATATGATCGGGTCGATCATGTTAGGCTCAGGTCTAACTTTAGGATGACGTGTGGGCCGATCGACTCATTTTCAAGATGTTGAGATAAACACGACAAAGATGTTGAGTTAAACATGACAGATATTTACTATATAAATTCGTTATCTCCTTATGATGCAGGTACGATTCTATTCATTCTAATAACCTTTGTTATTAGCCAAAAAAAATTACGATATAAAACTGACTTAAGCATCAAAGGAGTAAGCCGGCGATCAACCCCCGGTGTGCCTTTACTGTTTTTACAGGTATCTCCTAGCCCAAGTTTATTGAGATCATGAATCCAAATAACGGCGTCTAGCCTCAACAGAATCAGACTGAACTAATATATATATATATTAAGTGCCTGTTTGGTTCAGCTTTTGGAGACTCTAAAAGCACTTTTTTCCACTGCAAAAGCTATTTTCAGGAAAAAATAGGTATTTGGCTGAAAACTTCAAAAGCACTTTTTAAGTAGAAATAGCTTTTGAAAAAGCTAAATATCTTTTTTCAAAAGTTAAAATTTGAGCTTTTCGAAAAGCTCAAATTTCAAATTTTTCGGAAGTTCGCTTTTTTATGTTATAGAAATAAAATATTTTAAATAGAATAGAATAATATTTAATATAATAAAATTTATTAAATAATTGATAATAATATTTTATATAATTAATAATAAATTTTATATAATTAATAATAAAATAATAAAATAATAAAATTTTATTAATGAAAATAAAAATATATAAAAATGGATTCTTTAATTGTTTAATGTTTCCGTCACTTACGTAAATAAAACTTGAAATAGCGTCTATTCTCCTCTCGACAAAATCATCATGACTGCTTTTGTTTCTTCCGCTTCATCTAACCTCTTATCTTCTCGGGTTGGTTTTTCTTTTATTTTTATTTGTTTCCTAAAATTTTATTTTTCTCTATTGAAGGTAGACGTCGAACGTTTGTCTTCAACGCAAACGTCGAACATTTGCATTAAAAACGCAGGCGTCGACACGCAGACGTCGACGCTCACGCGTAGACCTTCATCTGCAGATTTTTGAACACGACGCTCAACGCCCCGTGTTGTTGACGCAGATTCAGCATTTTAACGCAATCGAACGTCTGCGTTCAAAACACGTAGACCTTAGACTGCCTCCTTACTTTCTTTTTAGAACGAAAAACTTGTTAACAATTTTGCTTTAATTAGCTTGTAATTGAGTAATAGTCCACAAACACACATAATTAGATGAATGTTAGAATTACTTATCAACAGTACATGGATGTTGTTAAACCACAAGACTCTTCCATCGATTCTACTTAACAATTTGTAATAAAGTTGAATGCTTAACAATTTGTAATATTATTTAACTTTTTACATGTTTTAATATTTGTTTTATATTAATTTCATTTTCTATAAAAAATGGGACATCTCTTTAAATTATTTCTTATAAAATGATTATCAAAATTTTCTTACAATATAATACTTGGCATATTGTTTAATATACTTTTAAAATTATTTAGCATAAATAATTTTATTATAAAATAAAATATATTTAAAATTAATAAAAGTGTTTTTATTTTTATGTCAAACAAATTCTACTAAATGTTTCTTTTTAAAAAGTTTATTTTTAATCGACACCAAACAAATAACCTGGCTTTTAAAAAGTTTCTCTACCGAAAAAAGTTTCACCGACAAAAGTTTCACCGATAAAAATTCTACTGATAAAAGCTCAACCAAACAGGCCCTAAATAGGGGAAGAAGATTTTTTAGGGTAACCGACCGACACATGAAAAACCCACCAGACATGTCAGTCCCGTCTCGTCGGTCACGCTCAACTGTAACGGTGTGCCTCACGTTCATCATGAATTCCCAAATGTTACCTCAGCCGCCTACCTTATCATCCGACGAGTGCCAGCAACTGGACCCCACCATCATCCCAACGTGCCCCTAGCTGATTCATTGTGTCCCGACATCCACCGTCGTGGCGCACTCTGATTGGTTAACAAAACACGTAACCATTAACACCAACCCTGCATAAAATTTTCCTCGTTTACGGAAAACAGTTCCGCCAATTGCTAGGTGTCGACGAGCAGCTGCCACGTGAGTCAACCTGTTTGGTAATAGGTTGCCACGTTACCTTCCGTAGCGTATTAGGCTATTAGCTCACAACCTTTTTATATATATATGTATAGTTAATAACACGTACGTTGATCATCTCTACCAAATTTTGTTCTATTCTTATTCTTCTTCTTCGTTTGCTTTTGCTTGATCTCTGAAGGATGAAAATGGAGGATGAAAGTATTTCAATAGTTAAAGTCGATACTAAATCTTCTATAGAAAGCGAGCCAAGAACTCTTACTACAAATCAACTCCAATATGCAAGGGTAAGTTCATGTTTGGTATATATATATATATATAGTTATAATTGCATTAAGGTTAAGTAATTTAATATTTTATAACTATGTCAATTTCTTCTGAAATTCACAAGTTGAAAACTTGTGTGTGGCGAATTATATTGACCTTTTGTTTCTTTTTTGCTTGTAAATTATGAAAAATTGTCATATGTCAAAAAGGGTTTTGAGCAGATGATAATAATTTAGTTTTTTATAATTATAACTTGTGTATGGTGAATTGTAGTGGTTTCTTTTTGTTTTTGTACTTTTTAGCTATGAAAAAATGTCATGTAAAAAAAGATTTTCGAGAAGAACCACTACGTAGGAAGGATCTTGAACAGTCTTATAATACGCAGTCTTATTTTTAATCGATTTTGTTCAGTAGATGATAATAGTTCAAAAGTTTGTTTTTTTTAATAGTTATGAAAAAATATGATACCTGAAAGAAGAAGTTTTGAGTAGATGATGATAATTTAGTATTGTGTATGGTGAATTACCTTATTTGTTTTTTTTTTTGCTTGTAAGTTATGAAAAGATAAAGGGTTTTGAGTAGATAATGATTTGAATTAATAATATAAGTTAAAATCGTAATTATACTACAGTCCTTTATAGTAATTTGTAAATTAGAAGCTTTCGTATGACTATAATTAGTGAATTTTGTTTTTTATTTGGATTGTAAATTATGAGAAAATGTTATATTTGAAAAAGGGTCTTTGAGTAGATGATGATTTAAATGAACTTATGTGTATGGCTATAATTAGTGAATTTTGTTTTTATTTGGATTATAAATTATGAGAAAAGGGGTTTTAAGTAAATAATGATTTAAATGAACTTATGTAATTACATTTCGTATTGCAATAACTATTAATTTTATAATTATTAAATAAAAACTTTGTCTATGGTAAATCATTTTTCTTTTTCTTTTTTGTTTTAAATTACGAGAAATGTTATATGTGAAAATATGTAACAGGAAGCAGCTTTGTACGTGTTGAATACAAGAAGCATAGAAGAAGCCATGAGAATATTCACTGAAGTACGTGCGAGCTCCAACACTTTGAAATCCAGAATTTATCTTTTCTTGTAGCTTATAATTAAATTGTTTTGAAAAGTCGACCAATAAAATCTTCTAAAATCAGAATTAAAAAATATAAATCCGTATCCGATCGAAAAAGGGTTTTTTTTGTGAATGTTTCTTTCCTTTTTTGTTTTTATATAATTTTAAAGAAATTTAAGCAAATATTTTAACATTTTAAATATCATTTTGTTTAAAGATGGCTTCATAATAATCTTTTTTTATAATATACAATTTTTTTTATTTGTATGAAATTACCTTTAAACATCTTGAAGTTTGTGCAAAGTTTGTCTCCATGCACGAAGCTTCCAGTTTCGTGTGAACGTAAATATAGTTTTAATGTCATGTTATGTTCTAGGATCTTAACTTTCCAATCCAAGTTAATTAGATAAATATGATACGACTGCGAGTAGGGTTTAAAGCCAGTGATGAGCTTGAAGAGGAGAAATGGAGCAGCCATGGACGTGAAGGATGCTGGAAGCTTTGGTTATACGGATGATGGACTCAAAGACATGAGAGATATTGTTACTGCTCCTTTCTAGCTAGTTCTTCCTCATTGTTTTATACCCTCATAATATTTGGTTTTTTCCTTCAAGTGTTGTCAAAAAGGGTTTGATGGCTATCGAGAAGTTTGAAAGAAGGTTTAAGAGTTTAAACCTTATTATTTTCTTAATTTTTTGATTTATTATTATGCAAATATATGTTTAGAAGGCAATGATTATAATAAAGGGTAAAAGATGTAAATTTTATTTATAATTTAGGAGATTTTACAAAATTCTTTAATTTTGAAAATTTGAATTTTAGTATTTATTTTTAAATTTATGGATATTAAATATCAACCAATTAAATGTCAATAATATAGTAATTTAATTTAAAATAAAATTAATTAATTAATTAATTAAATTTAAATAATTATAATAAACTGATAATTTATTCAAAATTTTAAAACTAAAAGTTAAGGAATTAAAAAATTAAAATAAAAATTTGAAGTTTACGTATTTTATTTATTAACAAATTATCTTATATTAAATTACAAAAAGAGGAATCAAATGGTGGTGGGGATGCCAAATAATTCATGTTTAGTGTGAAGAGGACAATCATGTTGGGTTAGGAGGGTAAGTTTAAGGTTGGTCAGATTAGAACCAGAAACAACTCCTACATAGATACAAATACAATCTCAGATGTGTCTTATTTCAGAAAGAACATCGTACATTGTCATGGAGTATCTACTTCCCAAAAGCTTCATCTTACATTAACATAATCATAAACAACTCCTACATAAATACAATCTCAGATGTGTCTTATTTCAGAAGGAACATCGTACATTGTCCTGAAGTATCTTACATCCCAGAAGTTTTATCTTACATTAACATAATCTTGATCTTAATTTACAACAAGCCCTACATGATCAGATCAACCTAAACTGACATGTTAGGTGCATAAACAAGTCACTAGATGTGACAATACATGTGTATGCTCACGTGCATACTAATGTCATAGACTAAATTCTGCTAAAAGATTGCAGAATGAATACTAAATCAACATGGCATCTCTAGTGTACACATCAGGATCACCTTGGCCTTGACATGCATGAATGAGCCATCTTGAAAACACTAGTATCTTTAGCTGAATGCAGCTAAAGCTTAACATATTTTGTTGTTCTGCTGTTTACCAAACAGTAAACAGGATCATCACGGCAGCTACACAGCAATACAAAAACGAAACAGCAGCAACAAACTGCAACATTTTCTTTGATTCTGTCCTTGTTGTATACTTTTCTGTCGTCGTTGTATACTTTGATTAGCATCTTCTTTGATTCTGTCCTTGTATACTTTCTGTCCTTGTTGTATACTTTGATTTGTAGTGATAGTTTTGATTTGTAGTGATAGTGTTTGTAGTGATAGTAGTGGTAGTAGTGGTAGTAGTCTCCTTCTTGATGCCTCACGAGGGGCAATTGTCTAATCATAAAGTTGTTTAGCAGCATACTCCTGCATCATTCACAGGCCAAAATAAGAAGCATAACACGGATACAGAAAAAAGATAAAAAGTGTTTAAACTTAGATGGTAGGGAAGTTCTAATCAGCTTACGTTTATGCATATCAAAACTGAAGAGGAGTGTCATTCGGAGTCTGAATGACCTGATTGACAAGTTTTCGGACTCATAGTTTTGGATATATGAACATTTGATCCATTTGAGGGATGCTGGAAGTTTTCGGACTCATAGTTATAGTTGTTGGTATACTCCGTGTTGTTGTCAATTTGTTTGATGGAATCGAATCCACCCAAGGAATTCAGTGGATCATCAAAATCCCTCAACTCCAAATAAGGTAAATTGTCATCTGGGAAAGTTTGCTCCCCATAGAAAGCAGCAGGGAGACCACTAGGGATGGCATTACTTTCAGGTTGATCCAATCCTGCCAGATTGTCCAAGTCTTCGAAAAAATCGTTTCCATCAATAAAGTTATCTGTCTGAACACCTTCCACCTTGTTGGGACTATCTACTCTCTGCAAACCCACACCCAATGAGCTAGTCAATAGATTGTTTAAGTGAAAAGGGAAAACAATAAATTACACGTGACACAAAAAAAAAAGTAAGCATGAAAAGGCAGAATTAAGATTGTCAAAGCATGTTAGGGTATACACCGAGCAAATGCAGAAATGGGGTGTTTGTATAAGAATGAGCAGCAAAGAAAAGTTTCATTACCAAGTTTAAGCAAATAAGAAATGAAATCAATTGCTTTAATGCAAAACAAAAAGTAATTCAAAATGGAAGGAATCCATAATTTTTTTTAAAGATAGAACATTCACCAGATTATAAGATCATCTTCAAATGCTCAAAAAGCACCAATCAGTCTAAGCTAATGAGAAATGGATAATAGAAAGTTGTTTTACATGAGTATGACAATAATAACATCCAAGAAGCAGAATAAAAGAATACACTGTTATGGATAACCAAAAAATGAAAATGATCAGGCAACTAAAAGTGATGTAATCAACAAGAAACTATTGATGTAATCAATAAGAAACTAACTTCCGGACTACCATTAGGCCAAGAGAAAAGAGTAGGAAAGATTAGTACATCACTATTTTCAGGTTGCTGTGCAAGCAACTCGCTTTCTTCGAAGAACACATCTAACATTTCAAGAATATCATCATTCTCAGCCACAATCTGAGAAGCCTCAACATTGGCATTAGTATCTGCGACCATAGTATGGTGAACAGGTGGCAGTGTCTCAAGTGGACATGATGTATATTGTCCAACGGACATGTCCTCAGGTGCATAGTTGAGTGGAACATGAGAAGTGCTTGGGTTATCCTGGGTTGCAAGGGCCAAAGTGGACGCACCAATAGAGGAAAAATGTCTATCTCCTAGTTCTACTTCCTCTTCACTATCCCAATCTTCTTCCTTAAATGGAGCTCCATATTGTGCACCATTCTTCGGACCTAGTCCATCCTTATTGAATATGACACAAAGCACATACATATCTTGAGCAATTCCTTTTTCAGCCCACTCCTTTCCCTCAAGTTTGTACTCATGCATAACCCAATCTGTACGTTCTGCATTTGGTGACTTACCTTTGTAGAAAATCAGACTTCTTATTGTACCCACAACTACAGAATTGTGATAAACCTTTCTATCCTTGCCACTAGTTGTCCAACAACCTAAATCCGTAGATCGATTCCTTCTAACACTACCTGCATATTTTTTTTCTACTGGGCAGAAGAAGTACCACTTCAAATCACCAGTTCTCAGTAAAGATCTATCAGGAAGATCCCATGGAGCATATCTGTATATGTAAATCTCTCCAATGACTTGAAAACGTTTCTTTCCCAAGACTTTCCTCTGGAGATGGTACATAACAAGTTCCTCATCAGTTGGATAAAACCGGAAGCCAGGAATTAGCATTGTTTTCCCCACTAAGAAAAAACAACAGGAACTCCCACTATAGAATAATTGTCTTAAAAAGAACAAGAAGAAATGATTTTGTAATAATCTGAGATTCGTTTCAAGTTGGTCTGGGTTATACAGCTGTTTTCACTCTTTACTAACGAGTAATCAAAATCCACAATCTCTTATTCTTTTAACTCAAGTCCAATGTCGGAACAAGGTCTTCCAAGAACACCACAGCCTCCTCCTGCTCAAAAACCCAAAGTGACACCAAAGAAAAGATGGTCTTCTCTTGCGGGGATCAAAAGACATTTGGTGTCCGAGATATACCCTGTTTTAAAAACCATTAAGCTCACAAAAAAATATGAACAAGACAGTAAACTTTACACAGATTCAGATGATAAGAGAGTAATAAAATATCTAAAAGCTCGATTTTGAATCAAACAAAATATAAAACACAAAAGCCCAGAAAAAAAAAAGAACACAAAAGCCTAGAAAAAAATGAACATATAAAAACTCACAAAGTCTGAAATCATGAGATTATTAAACAAAAAAATTCAATGTTAGACATAAATCCAACATCATCAAATATAAAGAGATCAAACTAATAAAACAAAGAAAGTATTAAACCTTAAATTACACAAAGAAGCTAAAATCAAAAGCAAAAAATGCACAAAAAATATAAATTTTAAAAAACTCAACAAAATTTAAAAAATACCAAAATAGAAAAGTCTGATTAATTAAGAACCATACCGGGAGGCTGCAGGAAAGGAAGAGATAGGGAGAGCTACAAGAAAGAGACAGCAATACAAAGAAAATAGAGTGAGAGTGAGGGAGATGCCCCAAAGCTCAATGTTTGCTTTTCTATACTCTCTTGACTCTTGACTCTTGAGTGTCAAGTTTCTTTGCTTTTTGTTTTTTTTTTCTTTTTAATATATTTTTGTGATCATTTTATATAATTAATTTTTAAAAAATGAAATTGATAATGATAGGTGACTTATATAAGAGTCTGTCTTCTAATTGGCTAGATAGCCTCATACTTTCACTTCCCCATTTTTCTTATTTTTGGCCCAAGAAGATTAGTATATCTTATACATGTTCGTTCTTTGCTCGTTTCCATATGAAAAGTTGCCGCTTTTTTGTTTTATTTGTGGTATTCTTGGCCACGGTGAAACTCTTGTCCGGTGCGCCTTTGTCATCCCGATATTGCACCCCCTTAGGCTGGGATAATTCTATTAGTGCTTTTGTTGGTAGACGGAATCAGCAACCACAGAGCAGATGGTTACGTACTGAGGATGGGTCTCCCTTGCATGGTGATATTGCTTCCCATACGAGTGCCTCGGGCTTTGGTGGGTCAGACATGGATGTAACAGGGAATGAGGAGATCCCTCTTACTCCTGTTGAGAGTCTTAAGCGTCAGCGTTCTCGGGATGGTTCTGTTTCCAAAGTTTCAATTGGTGTTGATTCGATGGAAACTCAGGATGGATCATATGTTCATTCTTCTTCATTATTGGCGGGCGTCGAGGAGCGACCCAATCAGTCGTCATGAAAATAATAAGTTGGAATTGTCAAGGTCTCGGTAACCTTCAGATTGTTCAAGCTTTGGACGATCTTATTCATCAACATCGGCCGGATATGGTATTTCTTAGGGAAACTCTTGTGAATGAGGTTCGTATTGTAGAGTTACGGTATCAGTTTGGGTTTGAGTTTAGTTTTTGTGTTGATCGTGTTGGGCGTAGTGGTGGATTGGCTGTTTTCTGTTGTCGTTCAGGCTTGTTTGAGGTTGTTCGTCATACCCAAAACTCAGTGGATGTGAAATTTAGTATGGAAGACGATTTTTCTTGGTTTCTAACGTGTTTTTATGGTTACCCTGAGCGTTTTCGTCGTCAGGCCTCGTGGGATTTATTACGATCGCTTAACTGTAGAGCTCATGTTCCTTGGTTGGTTCTTGACGATTTCAATGATTTGGCTTGTTCAATCGAGAAAATTGGAGGCGCAAACCATCCAAATTTTTTATTCGATGGCTTCAACAATGTTTTGTCAGATTGCGATCTTCAAGAGGTTGAATGGCTCGGTTATTCTTTCACTTGGGAGAAGCGTAGAGGTCAACCGACTTGGGTGCGTGAGAAGCTTGATCGTGCTGTGGCTAATACCGCCTGGTTTGAGCATTTTGCCAATGCACTCCTAAAAACTGGCGTTGCTCCCGTCTTCGACCATTCTCCTTTGTTGTTAACAACAGATGCTACCATTTTGACATAGAACATACGTCGTTTTAGGTTTGAAAATAAATGGCTTATGCAGGCTGAATTGTTTAGCGTGGTCGAGGCTGCTTGGTTGTTTAACGGCCGCATCATGGAAAAGAAACAACACCTATGCCGTGAGTTAGAACTTAGAACGATGGGGTCGTAACCTTGATAGGGCTTTAGTTAGTGCGAAACGACGTTTGAAACGAAAGCTTGAAGCATTGCGTAGTGTCAATAGTAATGAGTATCATGCTACTCGCGCTGAGTTGAATCAATTGTTAGATCTAGAACGTGTCAAGTGGAAGCAGAGGGCAAAAGAATTTTGGTTACAAGAAGGTGACTTCAATTCTAAATTTTTCCATTTATTTGCTAGCTCACGGACAAGGAAAAATACAATTTGTGAACTTGATGATGGCATCGGGACTATGGTTCGAACTAAGGAGGGCCTCCAAACTATAATCTGTGATTATTTTGAGTGATTGTATACTGCTGACATGGTGGATTATTCGACCGTTACAAGTTTGGTTAATGAACGCGTTACTGCGGCTGATAATGTTGCATTGTTAATGTTGCATTGTTGGCTCCATTTTCGACAACTGAGTTTAAGAGTGCGGTCTTCTCTATGTATCCTGATAAGGCTCCAGGTCCCGACGGGTTAAATCCAGCATTCTTCCAGAAAATTTGGCATTTGATTGGTTCTAAGGTCGTATCGGTGGGCAACGCTTGGTTACATGCAGGTCACTTTCCTCCTTCCTTGACGGATACAATTATTGTTCTTGTTCCTAAGGTTGATCATCCTACTTCTGTCAAAGATTTACGCCCTATATCTTTGTGTAATGTATTATACAAGATTATTGCCAACGTTCTTGCAAATAAGTTGAAACGGATTTTACCTCATGTTATTTCTGATACACAATATGCTTTCATTAAAGGTCGTCTTATCACTGATAACATCTTGGTTGCTTTAGAGTTATTGCATTATACGAAGAATCGTACAGGTCGTGTCGGAGGAGATGTGGCTTTAAAAATTGATATAAGTAAAGCCTATGATCATATTGATTGGGGTTACCTTGAGGGCATGATGCAGGCTCTAGGTTTTGACGCCTGCTGGATATCGATAGTAGTGATGTGTGTGTGGAAGTGGAATGTTAGTTACTCTGTTGTTATAAATGGGGATGATCTTGAGCCAGTTGTTTCTTCTCGAGGATTACGGCAAGGAGATCCTTTATCTCAATATTTGTATGTGATTTGTGCTGAAGGGTTATCTGCTCTATTGACTAACGCCGAGCGTAGACGGGCTATCACTGGGATTTCTATCTGCAAAAATAGTCCTTCTGTCTTCCATCTGTTGTTTGCCGGTGATTCGTTTCTTTTCTTTAAAGCTACTGAACAGCAGTGTCATGAGATTCGCTCTTTGTTATCTGTTTATGAACGTGCTTCTGGACAAGCAATGAATTTACATAAGTCCGAAGTGTTCTATGGTTCCAATGTTTTCGAAGTGCAACGTGTCATTCTGTCTAATATACTTGAAGTTCACACTCCGCTGGCACATAGTAAGTATCTCGGCTTACCGTCTTTAATCGGCAGTAATAAGAAGGCGATCTTTGCTTTTCTTCGTGATAAGTTATGGGCCCGCATTCAGAATTGGCAAAATAAACTTTTATCTCGAGTAGGTAAAGAAGTTTTACTAAAGGCTGTTGCTCAGGCAATTCCTGCTTATAGTATGAGTGTTTTTTTGCTTCCGGTAATGTTGTGTGACGAGTTGCAACTGATGATGAATTCGTTCTGGTGGGGTACAAAGGTCGATGGCGCCCATAAAATTCATTGGTTGCGATGGGATCGCTTGTGTGAAAAGAAGATTAATGGAGGTTTAGGTTTCCGAAATTTACGATGTTTTAATTTAGCTATGCTCGCTAAGCAAGGTTGGCGGCTCATGTCATCCCCGGATTCACTTCTTTTCCGTCTCCTTCGAGCCAAACATTTCCCACGAGGCGACTTCTTGTCGGCTAATCTTGGTTACAACCCTAGTTTAACTTGGCGAGGCATACATCAAGCGGCTTCGGTTTTGCGAGCTGGTCTCCGATGGCGTATTGACAACGGTCAGAATGTAAAGGTGTGGTCCGACTCTTGGCTGCCACGAGATCATGCATTTATAGTTGCAACAGCTTCCCCGTTGGTTCTTTCTGACTTGCGTGTCGCCGATCTCATTGATCACTCCACCAATTGGTGGCATGTCGATAAGGTACATGCTTTGCTTGATGATAGTGATGCACAAACTGTTTTGTCTATCCCTCTCTCTTCCTCTTCAGTTGATCATCGCATTTGGCATTTTGATAAACGTGGTGTTTATACGGTTAAATCCGGGTATTATGTTGCGTCTTACTTGAACCACATTTCGGAAGGTCATCATGGGATTAATTGGAAGAAGCTCTGGCAGTTGAATGTTCCTCCAAAGGTTTGTGAGTTTCTTTGGCGTGTTTTACGTAATCTTTTGCCAACTAAATCTAGGTTGATGCAACGAGGGTTAGTTCTTGATGTTAGTTGTGGTTGCGGAGTTGATGTGGAGACCTTAGATCACGTGTTACTGCATTGTCCCACTACACACTCGGTTTGGCAACTATGGGGAAGAGGTAGTGCTTCTTTAGCTCTCTCATTGCCTAACTGTTTTGCCACATTATGTGATGATCCGGATTCGACCGTCGTCGAGGGCTTCACCATAGTTTGTTGGCGGATATGGTGGGCTCGAAATCAGGTCCTATGGAACCATCATGTTGTTGCACCCGGAATTGTGTTTCATCAGGCACTCGATTATCATGCCGAATGGTTTGCTACGCAACAGCGGAAGAAGCAGTCGGTTACTCATCCACCCGCCCAGTTGTCTGGTGCACATGATGGCCTTCAGGTTGATTGGCGATGTTACACGGATGCTGCTTTGTTCGAAGCATCACATCGTATTGGATCGAGCTCGGTTACATGGACTGCGGATGGAGGTTTTCTTCACGCTTTTACTTCCTCTCGGCCTGGTGGTTTCTCCCCTCGCATGGCTGAGGTTTATGCTTTGCGACTCTCTTTGGAACAGGTATCGACTTGCTGTATGGGTCGTGGAGTAGTGTTCACCGATGCCCAAAGTTTGGTGCATGCTTTGCGTAGTGATATTCCCGATTGATCCGAATTTGGGTCCCTTATTCAGGATTGTCGTATTCTTTTAAAACAACGTCCTGATATCAGTGTTTTTTGGGTGAGTCGTCGTGACAATGTGATTATACATAAGCTTGCTCGTTGCTTTTTATCTTTTTTTGATTTTCAGCCTTTTGTTTCCCCACATGTTTGTATCGCTAACTTTCTTTAAATTCATGCAATGTTTTTCCCTCAAAAGAAATATTTTTCTTTTGTATTTTATTAATTTATTTTTAATAATTTAAAGATTAAGACTTTAAATAATTTTAAATATTATATAATTCAAATGGCATGATAAATATGATGTTAGTAATAATTTTTATGAAAATAGAAAACTGAGTAAAACCAAAGTAAATTATGCAAATATCAACAAAATCATGATTTTTTGACAATTAACATTTTTATTTCTAATTTCAAAAATCAGAAGATATGGCTCTGTGCATACTAGAAGCACGTTTTGATGCAACAATTCATACGGATTTTTGGATTTTCACTATTTTTCCCTTATATCTTATGAAAATTTATATAGTAATTTCTTGGAAATTAAAATATATAAACAAAATATAAAGACACATTTTATTAATTAATCCAAAGGAGAAAAAACACAAAAAATTTCATTCAAATTGTTACTAATTGTCTCAAAAGTTTATTAACTCAAATTGATCCACTTTAAACACTCGAATACAAATCCGATTATATTACGTTTAATTCATTGATTTCAATTAAATATAGGTCAATTGAATGTCAAGAATATAATATAATATTTTATTTTAAATTCTATTTAATTTAATTAAAATAATTAAAAGTGAATTATTAATTTAAGTCAATTTTATTAGTTTAAATTTAGTTTAAGAGTTGCGGATAATTTTATATAAATAGCATTTCATTAGTATAAATATTACATTTATGCCGTGATAAAAGTTTAAAAAGAGATTTTCTTTACAAAACCTAAAAATTAAAAATTTTTCCATGTTTTTAAATTATAAGGAAGTTTATGTATTTTATTTACTAATAAATTTTATACTAAATAACAAAACGAGGAATCAAAATAGTAGTGGAGATGCCAATTCATGTTTAGTGTGAAGAGGACAATCATGCTGGATTAGGAGGTAAAGTGTAAGGTTGGTCAGATTAGAACCAGAAACAACTCCTACATAAATACAATCTCAGATGTGTCTTATTTCAGAAAGAACATCGTAAATTGTCATGAAGCATCTTACTTCCCAGAAGTTTCATCTTACATTAACATAATCTTAAACAACTCCTACATAAATACAATCTCAGATGTGTCTTATTTCAGAAGGAACATCGTACATTGTCCTGAAGTATCTTACATCCCAGAAGTTTTATCTTACATTAACATAATCTTGATCTTAATTTACAACAAGCCCTACATGATCAGATCAACCTAAACTGACATGTTAGGTGCATAAACAAGTCACTAGATGTGACAATACATGTGTATGCTCACGTGCATACTAATGTCATAGACTGAATTCTGCTAAAAGATTGCAGAATGAATACTAAATCAACATGGCATCTCTAGTGTACACATCAGGATCACCTTGGCCTTGACATGCATGAATGAGCCATCTTGAAAACACTAGTCCCTTAAAAGTATCTTTAGCGGAATGCAGCTAATGCTTAACATATTTTGTTGTTCTGCTGTTTACCAAACAGTAAACAGGATCATCACGGCAGCTACACAGCAATACAAAAACGAAACAGCAGCAACAAACTGCAGCATCTTCTTTGATTCTGTCCTTGTTGTATACTTTTCTGTCGTCGTTGTATACTTTGATTAGCATCTTCTTTGATTCTGTCCTTGTTGTATACTTTTCTGTCCTTGTTGTATACTTTGATTAAATTCAAGTTATTTGTAGTGATAGTAGTGATAGTAGTCTCCTTCCTGATGCCTCACGAGAGGCAATTGTCTAATTATAAAGTTGTTTAGCAGCATACTCCTGCATCATTCACAGGCCAAAATAAGAAGCATAACACGGATACAGAAAAAAGATAAAAAGTGTTTAAACTTAGATGGTAGGGAAGTTCTAATCAGCTTACGTTTATGCGTATCAAAACTGAAGAGGAGTGTCATTTGGAGTCTGAATGACCTGATTGACAAGTTTTCGGACTCATAGTTTTGGATATATGAACATTTGATGCATTTGAGGGATGCTGGAAGTTTTCGGACTCATAGTTATAGTTGTTGGTATACTCCGTGTTGTTGTCAATTTGTTTGATGGAATCGAATCCACCCAAGGAATTCAGTGGATCATCAAAATCCCTCAACTCCAAATAAGGTAAATTATCATCTGGGAAAGTTTGCTCCCCATAGAAAGCAGCAGGGAGACCACTAGGGATGGCATTACTTTCAGGTTGATCCAATCCTGCCAGATTGTCCAAGTCTTCGAAAAAATCGTTTCCATCAATAAAGTTATCTGTCTGAACACCTTCCACCTTGTTGGGACTATCTACTCTCTGCAAACCCACACCCAATGAGCTACTAAATAGATTGTATAAGTGAAAAGGGAAAACAATAAATTACATGTGACACAAACAAAAATGTAAGCATGAAAAGGCAGAATCAAGATTGTCAAGGCATGTTAGGGTATACACAGAGGAAATGCAGAAATGGGCTGTTTGTATAAGAATGAGCAGCAAAGAAAAGTTTCATTACCAAGTTTAACCAAATAATTAAGGAATGAAATCAATTGCTTTAATGCAAAACAAAAAGTAATTCAAAATGGAAGGAATCCATAAATTTTTTTAAGATCTAATATTCACCAGATTATAAGATCATCTTCAAATGCTCAAGAAGCCCCAAACAGTCTAAGCTAATTAGAAATGGATAATAGAAAGTTGTTTTACATGAGTATGACAATAGAAATAATAACATCCAAGAAGCAGAATCAAAGAATACACTTTTATGGATAACCAAAAAATGAAAATGATCAGGCAACTAAAAGTGATGTAATCAATAAGAAACTAACTTCCAGACTACCATTAGGTCAAGAGAAAAGAGTAGGAAAGATTAGTACATCACTATTTTCAGGTTTCTGAGCAAGGAACTCGCTTTCTTCTAAGAACATATCTAACATTCCAAGAATATCATCATCCTCAGCCACAATCTGAGAAGCCTCAGCGTTGGCATTAGTATCTGGGACCCCAGTATGGTGAATAGGTGGCAGTGTCTCAAGTGGACATGATGTAGATTGTCCAACGGACATGTCCTCAGGTGCATAGTTGAGTGGAACATGAGAAGTGCTTGGGTTATCCTGGGTTGCAAGGGCCAAAGTGGACGCACCAATAGAGGAAAAATGTCTATCTCCTAGTTCTACTTCCTCTTCACTATCCCAATCTTCTTCCTTAAATGGAGCTCCATATTGTGCACCATTCTTCGGACCTAGTCCATCCTTATTGAATATGACACAAAGCACATACATATCTTGAGCAATTCCTTTTTCAGCCCACTCCTTTCCCTCAAGTTTGTACTCATGCATAACCCAATCTGTACGTTCTGCATTTGGTGACTTACCTTTGTAGAAAATCAGACTTCTTATTGTACCCACAACTACAGAATTGTGATAAACCTTTCTATCCTTGCCACTAGTTGTCCAACAACCTAAATCCGTAGATCGATTCCTTCTAACACTACCTGCATATTTTTTTTCTATTGGGCAGAAAAAGTACCACTTCAAATCACCAGTTCTCAGTAAAGATCTATCAGGAAGATCCCATGGAGCATATCTGTATATGTAAATCTCTCCAATGACTTGAAAACGTTTCTTTCCCAAGACTTTCCCCTGGAGATGGTACATAACAAGTTCCTCATCAGTTGGATAAAACCGGAAGCCAGGAATTAGCATTGTTTTCCCCACTAAGAAAAAACAACAGGAACTCCCACTATAGAATAATTGTCTTAAAAAGAACAAGAAATGATTTTGTAATAATCTGAGGTTCGTTTCAAGTTGGTCTGGGTTATACAGCTGTTTTCCCCTCTTTACTAACGAGTAATCAAAATCCACAATCTGTTATTCTTTTAACTCAAGTCCAATGTCGGAACAAGGTCTTCCAAGAACACCACAGCCTCCTCCTGCTCAAAAACCCAAAGTGACACCAAAGAAAAGATGGTCTTCTCTTGCGGGGATCAAAAGACATTTGGTGTCCGAGATATACCCTGTTTTAAAAACCATTAAGCTCACAAAAAAATATGAACAAGACAGTAAACTTTACACAGATTCTGGCACCAATAAGGGGAGCATTAATATCCAGATGATAAAAGAGCAATAAAGTATGCAAGAACTCGATTTTGAATCAAACAAAACACAAAACACAAAAGCCCAGAAAAAAATGAACATGTAGACACACAAAAAGTCTGAAATTATGAGATCATTAAACAAAAATATTCAATGTTAGACATAAATCCAACATCATCAAATATAAAGAGATCAAACTAATAAAACAAAGAAAGCATTAAACCTTAAATCACACAAAGAAGCTAAAATAAAAAGCAAAAAATGCACAAAGAACAGAAATTTCAATCAAACTAATAAAACAAAGAAAGCATTAAACCTTAAATCACACAAAGAAGCTAAAATCAAAAGCAAAAAAATGCACAAAGAACAGAAATTTCAAAGAAAATACCAGAATAAAAAAGACTGATTAATTAAGAACCATACCCGGAGGCTGCAGGGAAGGAAGAGACAGCGAGAGCTACAAGAAAGAGACAGCAATACAAAGAAAATAGAGTGAGAGTGAGGGAGATACTCCAAAGCTCAATGTTTGCTTTTCTATACTCTCTTGTCTCTTGACTCTTGACTTGTGAGTGTCAAGTTTCTTTCCTTTTTCTGATTGGCTAGATAGCCTCATACTTTCACTTCCCCATTTTTCTTATTTTTTAATAATAATTTTCCTTTTTATATTTTATTAATTTAAATTTTTAATAATTTAAAGATTAAGACTTTAAATAATTTTAAATAAATGCTAAATTATTATAATTAGAATGGTCATGATAAATATGAATTTAATAATATTTTTATTAAAATAGAAAACTGAGTAAAACCAAAGCAAATTATGCAAATATCATCTAAATCATGATTTTTTGACAATTAACATTTTAATTTTAATTTCAGAAAATCAGAAGATTGAATATAACTCTGTCTCTGTGCATACTAGAAACACGTTTTGATGCAACAATTCATACGGATTTTTTGGATTTTCACTATTTCTCCCTTATATATTTTTGGAAATTTATATAGTAATTTCTTGGAAATTAAAAATAAAGAAAATATAAAACACATTTTATTAATTGATCCAAATGGGAAAAAACACAAAAAATTTCAGTCGAATTGCTGTTGACCGTCTCAAAAGTTTATCAACTTAAATTGATCTAGTTTAAATACTCG
Organism: Erythroxylum novogranatense; assembly: GCA_029891385.1. Lineage (NCBI taxonomy): Eukaryota > Viridiplantae > Streptophyta > Magnoliopsida > Malpighiales > Erythroxylaceae > Erythroxylum > Erythroxylum novogranatense. The sequence continues at coordinate 108,768,969 of CM057226.1, read as the reverse complement.
AATACAAATCCGATTATGTTACGTTTAATTCATCGACTTTAATTAAAAATAGGCCAATTGAATGTTAAGAATATAGTAATTTATTTTATTTTAAATTCTATTTAATTTAATTAAAATAAGTAAAATTGAATTATTAATTTAAGTCAAATTTTATTAGTTTAAATTTAGTTTAAGAGTTACGGTAAATTTTTATATAAATAACATTTGATTAGTATAAATGGACCGTGATCAAAGTTTTATAAAGAGATTTTTAATATAAAACTTAAAAATTAAAATTTTCTAGATTTTTAAATTATAAGGAAGTTTATGTATTTTATTTACTAATAAATCATCTTATAATAAATTACAAAATGAGGAATCAAAATAGTGGTGGAGATGTCAATTCATGTTTAGCGTCAAGACGACAATCATGTTGGGTTAGGAGGCAAAGTTTAAGGATGGTCAGATTAGAACCAGAAACAACTCCTACATAAATAAAATCTCAGGTGTGTCTTATTTCAGAAAGAACATCGTACATTGTCATGAAGCATCTACTTCCCAAAAGCTTCATCTTACATTAACATAATCTTAAACAACTCCTACATAAATACAATCTCGGATGTGTCTTATTTCAGAAAGAACATCGTACATTGTCCTGAAGTATCTTACATCCCAAGACTTTTATCTTACATTAACATAATCTTGATCTTAATTTACAACAAGCCCTACATGATCAGATCAACCTAAACTGACATGTTAGGTGCATAAACAAGTCACTAGATGTGACAATACATGTGTATGCTCACTTGCATACTAATGTCATAAACTAAATTCTTCCAAAAGATTGCAGAATGAAGACTAAATCAACATGGCATCTCTAGTGTACACATCAGGATCACCTTGGCCTTGACATGCAGGGATGAGCCATCTTGAAAACACTAGTCCCTTAACAGTATCTTTAGCGGAATGCAGCTAAAGCTTCACATATTTTGTTGTTCTGCTGTTTACCAAACAGCATAAAGGATTATCACGGCAGCTACACAGCAGTACAAAAACAAAACAGCAGCATCTTCTTTGATTCTGTCCTTATTGTATACTTTGACTAGATTCAAGATACGTAAAACATCATATCGAATGTCTACGTATGTTGTGATCAAATGCTTCCAATGCACTCTTTGACTAAATTCGAAAACATCATATCGAATGTCTAGGTATGTTGTGATCAAATGCTTCCAATGCAGTCTTTGACTAAATTCAAATACATCATATCGAATGTCTAGGTATGTTGTGATCAAATGCTTCCAATGCAGTCTTTGACTAAATTCAAATACATCATATCGAATGTCTAGGTATGTTGTGATCAAATGCTTCCAATGCAGTCTTTGACTAAATTCAAATACATCATATCGAATGTCTAGGTATGTTGTGATCAAATGCTCCCAATGTGGAAACAATCTCATCCTTGACGCCACACCAGGGGCAACTGTCTAATTATAAAGTTATTTGCAAATTTCCAACATCACCATACTCCTGTATCATTCACAGGCCAAAATAAGAAGCATAAGATGGATAAGGAAAAAAGAAAAAAATGTTTAAAATTAGATGGTAGGGAAGTACTAATCAGCTTACATTTATGCGCATCGAAACTTAGAGTAGAGTCTGATGACCTGATTGACAAGTTTTCGGACTCATAGTTTTGGATAAATGAACATCTGATGAGTTTGAGCGATGCTGGAAGTTTTCTGATTCGTAGATATGGATGTTGGTATACTACATTGTTTCCATCAATACAGTAATCCGTCTAAACACCTTCCATGGGACTATCTCCACTCAAGCAATTCGGTGGAACATCAAGATCCATCAGCTCCAAATAAGGTGAATTGTCTTGTGGGAAAGTTTGGTCCCCGTAAAAAGCAGCAGGGAAACCACCAGGAATGACATTACTTTCAAGTTGATCAAATCCTGCCAGATTGGCTAAGTCTCCTAAGTCACCGTAAACATCGTTTCCATCAATACAGTAATCTGTCTGAACACCTTCCACGTGACTATCTACTCTCTGCAAACCTATGGAATTTAATCCACTCAAGCAAGTCAGTGGAACATCAAGATCCCTCAGCTCCAAGTAAAGTGAATTGTCATCTGGGAAAGTTTGATCCCCACAGAAAGCAGCAGGGAGACCACCAGGAATGGCATTACTTTCAGGTTGACCAAATCCTGCCAGATTGGCTAAGTCATTGTCAAAATCGTTTCCATCAATACATATATCTGTCTGAAACCCTTCCACAGGACTATCTACTCTCTGCAAACCTATGGAATTTAATCCACTCAAGCAATTCAGTGGAACATCAAAATCCGTCAGCTCCAAATAATGTGAATTGCCATCTGGGAAAGTTTGATCTCCATAGAAAGCGGCAGGGAGACCACCAGGGAGGGCATTACTTTCAGGTTGACCAAATTCTGCCAGATTGATAAACCCCTTATTACGTATTCCAGAAGGAAGCCACATACTAAGTAGTCTTAATTGTTTTAGGACTGTTCTACACATTCTAGAGGAGTCAGTTACGTATTCTAGATAGGGGTCATCTATGTTTACTAGTTAACTTAGAACTCTATTCAGTAGTTAGATAATTAGAGGGTCAGTGATTCTGGGCAATTAGTTATGTTAATTGTCTATAAATATTATACCGGCAGAAATATTAATAAGACGAATACGAACCCTGTTGTGGAGATTCTCCTATTGGCTATTATTCCTTCTTAAGTCAGATTCTTGCTTATAGAAGAGCTTAATAGATTTTTATCTTGTTTTCTATCTTTCGAAATACCCAGTCCCTACCAATTTGGTATCAAAGCCGGTTCGAATATGGTGAACACACGCTCATCTTCTTCTGGGCAACCAAACCCACAAAACACCCAAAATCCACAAAACACCCAGAACCCACAGCAACCACAAAATCTGCAGAATCCCACTCCTAACCTGACTGAAGCTCTTTTGTCGCAACTTTCTGACATGGCTGCCCAGTTGAACAATCTCAACTCAGAGATGCTTGCTCTGAAGACATCCTCTAGTAAGATTCCTCATGTTGAAGGCAGTCTCGGTAAGCCAGATAGGGGCAAAGCACATGTGCGGAGCTCCGATGATGAGGACGATTTTGACACACCATGGTGGCTGAAAAATCCGTCCAAGCGTCCGTCAACTAAGATTGAGTTTCCCAAATTTGAGGGTGGGGACCCGAGAGGATGGATTTTGAAGGCTGAAAAATACTTTCGTTATTACCACACCCCTGATGAGATGAAGGTCGACATCGCTGCCATGTACCTTGAAGGGGACGCTCTCGATCTCTTCGCATGGATCAACACCGAACGAACTTTGCTTTATTGGGAGGAACTCACAAAGACGTTTCAAGAGCATTATGGTCCAGCAGAGTTTCAAAACCCAGACGAGTATCTCTGTGGTATCAAACAGTCGGGAACGGTGCAAAATATCGTCAGGAATTTGCTAAGCGATCTGCACGAGTGAAGAATTGGCCAGAGCACTGTCTCTTAGGTGTTTTTCTCAACGGCTTGAAGGAGGAACTCAAGGCAGATGTCCGCATCCATAAGCCAAGAACGATTTACAAAGCAATGAGCTTGGCGATTGAATATGAAGCCAAAATTCAGATCGGGCGTGGGCCTAAATCCAGCGGATCAATCAACTTGACCCGACCCAACCCCAATACCACCTGGGTTACACGTGATTCACGTTTTTCTGGAGCAAAAACCCAGCTAGCAACGAACGCAAGCACGTCTTCTTCAGCACAAAATTTGACTGCAAGTTCGTGGGATGTTGAGAAACAAAAACGACGGGATAAAGGGCTCTGTTTTCGATGCAACGAGAAGTTTCAGCCGGGTCACCGCTGCAAGGCTGGTACTTTAAAAATAATGGAAATCACCGAAGAAGAACCAGTAGCTGATTTTGAATCTGAGAATGAAGAGGATTCAGAGATGCAGGCCGAAATCTCCTTCCATGCTATCTTGGGCAGTAACTCGGGTTCAACTATGAAGTTACAAGGGATATTGAACCAAAGGTCAGTAATGATTCTTGTTGACAGTGGTTCTACCCACAATTTTGTGGCTCAAACACTTGTTTCAGAATTGAAGTTGCCCACTCAATCTATCGCTTCTTTTGGGGTCCAAATTGGAGATGGGTCATTGATTCGTTGCAACAAGGTGTGTAGACAGCTTCAAATTCAGATTCAAGATTTGCAGATCGTGGGTGATTTCATTCCATTCATTCTTGCGGGTGTTGACATGGTTTTAGGAATTGAATGGTTGGCTTCCTTAAACACCGTGCAAGCAAATTGGCAGCAAATGTTCATGATTTTCTGGGTTGATGGCCGAAGATGCAAATTGCAAGGGGTACCTCGACATTCTACTTCCAGTATAGAGCTGAAGGTAATGACTAGGCAAAAGGAGTTTTCAGGAAGTTTGTGTCAAAAACCCACTGATATTGATGGCCTACTTCAAGATTTTTCAGATATATTCGCTGAACCTACCTCTCTACCACCTCTCCGTAGTCACACTCATGCCATCAATCTTCATCCTAATGCTCAACCTCCAAACATACGGCCATATAGATATCCTTATTTTCAGAAGGATGAAATTGAAAGGCAAGTTGCTGACTTGTTATCTAAAGGATTCATCCGGCCTAGCTCTAGTCCGTTCGCAAGCCCTGTCCTGCTAGTCAAGAAAAAGGATGGTTTATGGAGAATGTGTATAGACTATCGGGAACTCAATCACATCACTATTTCTGACAAGTATCCTATACCTAATGTGGATGAGTTGCTCGACGAACTTCACGGTGCTGCCTATTTCTCAAAGATTGATCTTCGTTTGGGTTATCATCAAATTCGAGTCCAACCTGAAGATATTCACAAAACGGCATTCCGAACACACTCCGGCCATTATGAATTTACTGTGATGCCATTTGGCCTCACAAATGCTCCTTCCACATTTCAAGCGGTAATGAATGATCTCTTCCGTCCCCATTTGAGGCGTTTCGTCTTAGTGTTCTTTGATGATATTTTAATTTACAGCACCTCTCTTCACCTTCATAAGTTTCATTTGGAAGTGGTCTTTAATTCATTACGCTCACATGCATTTTATGCTCATACTAAGAAGTGCACTTTTGCCCAACGACAAGTGAATTTTTTGGGACACATTGTCTCACAAGTAGGTGTTGGTGTTGACGGAGAAAATTGTGGTCTGTCAAAGAATGGCCATCTCCAACCACTATCAAAGAACTTCGTGGTTTCCTTGGACTTCTGAGGTATTATAGACGGTTTGTGAAAATTATGGAATCATTGCTAAGCCACTTACCAATCTCACCAAGAAAGATGCATTTATTTGGAATGAACGGGCTGAAATTGCCTTCGAAGCTTAAAGATGCATTGACAACGATGCCGATCTTGAAACTCCAGATTTTCAACATCTTTCACTATTGAATGTGATGCTTCTATGGAAGGATTGGAGTGTTCTCATGCAGCAGAGCACCCATAGCATATTTCGATGAGGACTCTCTTACTCTAATCGATATAAGTCACCTATGATCGTGAATTACTAGCTCTTGTGCTTGCTGTCCAAAAGTGGAAACATTACTTAATTGGTCATCACTTTTATGTCAAGACTGATCACAGCAGTCTTAAACATTTGCTTGAGCAGAGGATTTCTACGAATTCTCAGCAGCGTCTAATTTTGAAGTTACTACCCTTTGATTTCACTATATTATATAAAGCGGGGAAGGATAATGGGGCAGCTGATGCGCTCTCCCGGAGGCCACAACAATCTGATTTCTTCAATTTAATCATATCGTACCTCTAGATTTTTCGATTTAGGAAGCATATCTCCAGGATGATCACACCAAGACTCTCATTTCAGATTTACAGAAAGATCCATCTTCACATTCTAATTTCCAGTGGTCAGCCAATAAACTCTTTTACAAAGGCAAGTTGGCAATCCCTTCTAATTCCAACTTACGTGCAACTCTTTTGGCTGAAGCACACGAAACACCCATTGGAGGACATGGTGGTTATTTGAAGACTTTAAAGAGGCTTTCCGATCAGTTTTATTGACCTCACATGAAGAAGGATGTCAAGCTTCATGTTCAACAGTGCTTGACTTGCCAGCGCAACAAATATGAAACTCTTGCACTTTGGTCTTTTCTGACCACTACCGTTCGAGAAAAAATTTGGGAAGATATTTCCATTGATTTTGTATTTGGCTGCCTAAATCCAAAGGTGTTGACACTATATTTGTAATAGTTGATCGCTTGAGTAAATACAGCCATTTTTGCCTCTTTCTCATCCGTATACAGCCAAAATAGTGGCTGGGATCTTCTATGAGGAAGTTGTTCGTCTCCATGGCATTCCTCGTTCCATAGTTTCGAATGAGATTCAATTTTCCTAAGTTCTTTTGGCGGAGATGTTTCGACTTAGTCAAACTCGTTTACGGATGAGTACTTCCTACCATCCTCAAACCGATGGACAAACAGAAGTTGTCAACCGATGCTTAGAGGCCTATTTACGTTGTTTTGCTCATGAACAGCCCAAAACATGGAGTTCCTACTTATCTTTGGGCTGAATACTCATATAACACTTGGTTTTCACGTTTCTCTGGTACTACACCTTTCAAGGTGGTTTATGGTAGGGACCCACCACCTCTACATCCATTTGTGAAAGGTGAGACTGCTAATGCTGAATTAGAGGACCAATTATTAATGAGAGATGCAATGCTGAAACTGCTAAAAGATAATCTTCTAAAGGCTCAAGCACGCATGAAATATCAACACGACAAGAAGCGTAGGGAACTTTCTTTTAATGTTGGTGATTATGTCTTACTACGCATTCAGCCCTTTAGACAAAAATCTCTATCCAAGCGGCGCTATGAGAAGCTATCTCCTCGATTTTTTGGGCCCTACAAGGTTTTGCGAAAGATAGGTTCAGTAGCCTATGAGTTGGAACTTCCACCAGATGCACGGATTCATCCAATTTTCCATATTTCCTTGCTTCGCCCTGCTCATGGTGTTCTACCACCATCATCACCAGCTCCACTACCCATTTCTGCTGATTGGGAATTGCAATTGCAACCAGAACGTGTGCTTGACCATCGCTGGACTTCTATACAAGATTTGGAGTTATTAGTAGCTTGGCGCAGTCAACCTCTTGAAGATGCTACTTGGGAAGACTATAACCTATTGGCTGCTCAATATCCAGATTTTCACCTTGAGGACAAGGTGTCTTTCGAAGGGGGGAGACGTGATAAACCCCTTATTACGTATTCCAGAAGGAAGCCACATACTAAGTAGTCTTAATTGTTTTAGGACTGTTCTACATATTCTAGAGGAGTCAGTTACGTATTCTAGATAGGGGTCATCTATGTTTACTAGTTAACTTAGAACTCTATTCAGTAGTTGGATAATTAGAGGGTCAGTGATTCTGGGCAATTAGTTATGTTAATTGTCTATAAATATTATACCGGCAGAAATATTAATAAGAAGAATACGAACCCTGTTTGTGGAGATTCTCCTATTGGCTATTATTCCTTCTTTAAGTCAGATTCTTGCTTATAGAAGAGCTTAATAGATTTTTATCTTGTTTTCTATCTTTCGAAATACCCAGTCCCTACCACAGATTGGCTAAGTCATTATCAAAATTGTTTCCATCAATACATTTATCTGTCTGAAAACCTTCCACGGCACTATCTACTCTCTGCAAACCTATGGAATTTAATCCACTCAAGCAATTCAGTGGAACATCAAGATCCGTCGGCCCCCAAAAGTGAATTGTCATCTGGGAAAGTTTGATCCCCATAGAAAGCAGCAGGGAGACCACTAGGAAGGGCATTACTTTCAGGTTGACCAAATACTGCCAGATTGGCTAAGTCATTGTCAAAATTGTTTCCATCAATACATTTATCTGTTTGAACCCCTTCCACGGGACTATCTACTCTCTGCAAACCCACAGCCAATGAGCTACTCAATAGATTGTTTGAGCAAAAAGGGAAAACACTAAATTACATGTCACACAAAGAAAACGTAAGCGTGAAACGGCAGAATTAAGATTGTCAAAGCATGTTAGGGTATAAACAGAGGAATGCAGAAATGGGCTGCTTGTATAAGAATGAGCAGCAAAGAAAAGTTTCATTACCAAGTTAAGCAAATAAGGAATGAAATCAATTGCTTTAATGCAAAACAAAACGTAATTCAAAATGGAAGGAATCCATAAATTTTCTTTAAGATCTAATATTCACCAGATTATAAGATCATCTTCAAATGCTCAAAAAGGCACCAACAGTTTAAGCTAATGAGCAATGAATAATTGAAAGTTGCTTTACATGAGTATATCAATTGAATTTCCACAAGCAGACACTAGTGATTATTGTTGGAGCTTGTAAGAACCAAATCTGACAGTAGAAATAATAGCATCCAAGAAGCAGAATAAAAGAATACATTTTTATGGATAACCAAAAAATGAAAAAGATCAGGCAACTAAAATTGATGTAATCAATAAGAAAAGAGTAGGAAAGATTAGTACATCACTATTTTCAGGTTTCTGAGCAAGGAACTCGCTTTCTTCTAAGAACATATCTAACATTTCAGGAATATCATCATTCTCAGCCACAATCTGAGAAGCCTCAGTGCTGGCATTAGTATCTGGGACCACAGTATGGTGAATAGGTGGCAGTGTCTCCAGTGGACATGATGTAGATTGTCCAACGGACATGTTCCCAGGTGCATAGTTGAATGGAACATGAGAAGTGCTTGGGTTATCCTGGGTTGCAAGGGCCAAAGTGGATGCACCAATAGAGGAAAAATGTCTGTCTCCTAGTTCTACTTCCTCGTCACTATCCCAATCTTCTTCCTTAAATGGCGCTCCATATTGTGCACCATTCTTCGGACCTAGTCCATCCTTATTGAATATCACACAAAGCACATACATATCTTGAGCAATTCCTTTTTCAACCCACTCCTTTCCCTCAAGCTTGTACTCATGCATAACCCAATCTGTACGTTCTGCATTTGGTGACTTACCTTTGTAGAAAATCAGAGTTCTTATTGTACCCACAACTACAGAATTGTGATAAACCTTTCTATCCTTGCCACTAGTTGTCCAACAACCTAAATCCGTAGATCGATTCCATCTAACACTACCTGCATATTTTTTTTCTATTGGGCAGAAAAAATACCACTTCAAATCACCAGTTCTCAGTAAAGAACTATCAGGAAGATCCCATGGAGCATATCTGTATATGTAAATCTCTCCAATGACTTGAAGACGTTTCTTTCCCAAGACTTTTCTCTGGAGATGGTACATAACAAGTTCCTTATCAGTTGGATAAAACCGGAAGCCAGGAATTAGCATTGTTTTCCCCACTAAGAAAAAACAACAGGAACTCCCACTATAGAATAATTGTCTTAAAAAGAACAAGAAGAAATGATTTTGTAATAATCTGAGGTTCGTTTCAAGTTGGTCTGGGTTATACAGCTGTTTTCCCTCTTTACTAACGAGTAATCAAAATCCACAATCTGTTATTCTTTTAACTCAAGTCCAATGTCGGAACAAGGTCTTCCAAGAACACCACAGCCTCCTCCTGCTCAAAAACCCGAAGTGACACCAAAGAAAAGATGGTCTTCTCTTGCGGGGATCAAAAGACATTTGGTGTCCGAGATATACCCTGTTTTAAAAATCATTAAGCTCACAAAAAACTGAAACAAAAATATGAACAAGACAATAAACTTTACACAAATTCTGGCACGAATAAGGCGTTATATTTAGAAAAGCATCAACATCTAGATATTAAGAGAGCAATAAATCATTAAAGAAATCAACTTTGAAGCAAAAAAAAACACAAAAACTCAAAAAAAAAAAAGAGCATGTAGAAACGCAAAAAGTCTGAAACCATGAGATCATTAAGCATAAAAATTCAATCTTGACATAAATCCAAAAATATCAAATACAAAGAGATCAAAATAATAAAACACAGAAAGCATTAAACCTTAGATCATACAAAGAAACTACTATCAAAAGCAAAAAACGCACAAACAACAGAAATTTCAGAAATCCCAACAAAACTCAGACAACACAAAAACAGAAATGACTGAATAATCAAGAACTATACCCGAAAAGAGGAGGCTGCGGGGAAGGAACCGACAGCGAGAGCTACAAGAAAGAGAGAGCAATACAAAGAAAATAGAGTGAGAGTGAGGGAGAGACTCCAAAGCTCAATGTTTGCTTTTCTATACTCTCTTGTCTCTTGACTCTTGACTTGTGAGTGTCACGTTTCTTTCCTTTTTGTTTTTTTTTCCTTTTAATATATTTTTGTGATCATTTTATTTAATTAAAATTTTTTAAAAATGGCATTGATAGGTGACTTATATAAGAATCTGTCTTCTGATTGGCTAGCTAGATAGCTTCATACTTTGACTTACCCATTTTCTTACTTTAAATAATATTTTTTCTTTTTATATATTTTATTAATTTAATTTTAATAATTTAAAGATTAAGACTTTAAATAATTTTAAATATATGCTAAATTATTATAAGTCGAATGGTCATGATAAATATGATGTTAATAATAATTTTATTAAATTAGAAAACTGAGTAAAACCAAAGTAAATTATGCAAATATCAACTAATTCATGATTTTTTGACAATTATCATATTTTATTTTAATTTCAGAAAATCAGAAGATTGAATATAGCTTTGTGCATGCTAGAAACACGTTTTGATGCAACAATTCATACGGATTTTTTGGATTTTCACTATTTTTCTCCTTATATCTTGTGGAAATTTATATAGTAATTTTTGGAAATTAAAAAAATATATAAAGAAAATATAAAAGCACATTTTATTAATTGATCCAAAGGAGAAAAAACACAAAAAATTTCAATTGGATTGTTGTTGATCGTCTCAAAAGTTTATCAACTCAAATTCGATCCAGTTTAAATACTTGAATACAAATCCGATTATATTATATTTAATTCATTGACTTCAATTATATACAGGCCAATTGAATGTCAAGAATATAATAATTTAATTTAATTTAAATTCTATTTAATTTAATTAAAATAATTAAAAGTGAATTATTAATTTAAGTCAAATTTTATTAGTTTAAATTTAGTTTAAGAGTTCCAGTATATTTTTATATAAATAGCATTTGATTAGTATAAATGTTACATTTATACCTTATATCAAAGTTCAAAAAGTTTTTCTACAAAACATAAAAATTAAAAAAAATTCTAAGCTTTTTAAACTATAAGGGAGGTTTATGTATTTTATTTACTAATAAATTATCTTATACTAAATTTCAAGATGAGGAATCAAAATAGTGGTGGAGATGCCAATTCATGTTTAGTGTGAAAAGGACAACCATGTTGGGTTAAGAGGGTAAAGTTTAAGTTGGTCAGATTAGAACCAGAAACAACTCCTACATAAATAAAATCCCAGATGTGTCTTATTTTTGAAAGAACATCGTACATTGTCATGGAGTATCTACTTCCCAAAAGCTTCATCTTACATTAACATAATCATAAACAACTCCTACATAAATACAATCTCAGATGTGTCTTATTTCAGAAGGAACATCGTACATTGTCCTGAAGTATCTTACATCCCAGAAGTTTTATCTTACATTAACATAATCTTGATCTTAATTTACAAGCAGCCCTACATGATCAGATCAACCTAAACTGACATGTTAGGTGCATAAACAAGTCACTAGATGTGACAATACATGTGTATGCTCTCTTGCATACTAATGTCATAAACTAAATTCTGCTAAAAGATTGCAGAATGAAGACTAAATCAACATGGCATCTCTAGTGCACACATCAGGATCACCTTGGCCTTGACATGCAGGGATGAGCCATCTTGAAAACACTAGTCCCTTAACAGTATCTTTAGCGGAATGCAGCTAAAGCTTCACATATTTTGTTGTTCTGCTGTTTACCAAACCGCATACAGGATTATCACGGCAGCTACACAGTAGTACAAAAACGAAACAGCAGCAACAAACTGCAGCATCTTCTTTGATTCTGTCCTTGTTGTATACTTTGACTAAATTCAAGATACGTAAAACATCATATCGAATGTCTCCGTATGTTGTGATCAAATGCTTCCAATGCAGTCTTTCACTAAATTAAAAAACATCATATCGAATGTCTAGGTATGTTGTGACTAAATTCAAATACATCATATCGAATGTCTAGGTATGTTGTGATCAAATGCTTCCAATGCAGTCTTTGACTAAATTCAAATACATCATATCGAATGTCTAGGTATGTTGTGATCAAATGCTCCCAATGTGGAAACAATCTCATCCTTGACGCCACACCAGGGGCAACTGTCTAATTATAAAGTTATTTGCAAATTTCCAGCATCACCATACTCCTGTATCATTCACAGGCCAAAATAAGAAGCATAAGACGGATAAAGAAAAAAGAAAAAAGTGTTTAAAATTAGATGGTAGGGAAGTACTAATCAGCTTACTTTTATGCGCATCGAAACTTAGAGTAGAGTCTGATGACCTGATTGACAAGTTTTCGGACTCATAGTTTCGGATATATGAACATCTGATGAGTTTGAGGGATGTTGGAAGTTTTCTGACTCGTAGATATAGTTGTTGGTATACTTAGTGTTGTTATCAATTTGCTTGATGGAATCGAATCCACTCAAGGAATTCAGTGGAACATCAAAATCCATCAGCTCCAAATAAGGTGAATTGAAAGTTTGGTCCCCATAGAAAGCAGCAGGGAAACCACCAGGAATGGCATTACTTTCAAGTTGATCAAATCCTGCCAGATTGGCCAAGTCTCCTAAGTCACCGTAAACATCGTTTTCATCAATACAGTAATCTGTCTGAACACCTTCCACGGGACTATCTACTCTCTGCAATCCTATGGAATTTAATCCACTCAAGCAATTCAGTGGAACATCAAGATCCGTCAGCTCCAAATAAAGTGAATCTGGAAAAGTTTGATCCCCATAGAAAGCAGCAGGGAGGGCATTACTTTCAGGTTGACCAAATCCGGCCAGATTGGCTAAGTCATTGTCAAAATTGTTTCCATCAATACATTTATCTTTCTGAACCCCTTCCACGGGATTACCTACTCTCTGCAAACCCACACCCAATGAGCTACTCAATAGATTGTTTAAGCAAGAAGGGAAAACACTAAATTACACGACACACAAAGAAAACGAAAGCATGAAAAGGCAGAATTAAATTTATCAAAGCATGTTAGGGTATAAAAAGAGGAATGCAGAAATGGGCTGTTTGAATAAGAATGAGCAGCAAAGAAAGTGGGCAAATCAGCAAAGAAAATTTTCATTACCTAGTTAAGCAAATAAGGAATGAAATCAATTGCTTTAATGCAAAACAAAAAGTAATTCAAAATGGAAGGAATTCATAAATTTTCTCTAAGATCTAATATTCACCAGATTATCCGATCATCTTCAAATGCTCAAAAAGGCACCAACAGTTTAAGCTAATGAGCAATGGATAATAGAAAGTTGTTTTACATGAGTATAAAAATTAAATTTCTATAAGCAGATACTAGTGATTATTGTTGCAGCTTGCAAGAACCAAATCTGACGATAGAAATAATAACATCCAAGAAGCAGAATCAAAGAATTGTGATTTTATGGATAACCAAAAGATGAAAATGATCAGACAACTAAAATTGACATAATCGATAAGAAACTAACTTCCAGACTACCATTAGGTCAAGAGAAAAGAGTAGGAAAGATTAATACATCACTATTTTCCGGTTGCTGTGCAAGCAACTCGCTTACTTCGAAGAACACATCTAACATTTCAAGAATATCATCATTCTCAGCCACAATCTGAGAAGCCTCAGCATTGACATTAGTATCTGCGACCATAGTTTTGTGAACAGGTGGGAGTGTCTCCAGTGGACATGATGTAGATTGTCCAACGGACATGTTCTCAGGTACATAGTTGAATGGAACATGAAAAGTGCTTGGGTTATCCTGGGTTGCAAGGGCCAAAGTGGACACACCAATAGAGGAAAAATGTCTGTCTCCTAGTTCTACTTCCTCTTCACTATCCCAATCTTCTTCCTTAAATGGCGCTCCATATTGTGCACCATTCTTCGGACCTAGTCCATCCTTCTTGAAAATGACACAAAGCACATACATATCTTGAGCAATTCCTTTTTTAGCCCACTCCTTTCCGTCAAGTTTGTACTCATGCATAACCCAATCTGTACGTTCTCCATTTGGTGACTTACCTTTGTGGAAAATCAGACTTCTTATTCTACCCACAACTACAGAATTGTGATGGACCTTTCTATCCTTGCCACTAGTTGTCCAATAACCTAAATCCATACATCGATTCACTCTATCACTACCTGCATATTTTTTTTGTACTGGGCAGAAAAAATACCACTTCAAATCACCAGTTCTCAGTAAAGATCTATCAGGAAGATCCCATGGAGCATATTTGTATATGTAAATCTCTCCGATGACTTGAGAACGTTTCTTTCCCAAGACTTTCCTCTTGAGATGGTACATAACAAGTTCCTCATCAGTTGGATAAAACCGAACGCCAGGAATTCGCATTGTTTTACCCACTAAGAAAAAAAGAACAGGAACTCCCAGTATAGAATAATTGTCTTGAAAAGAACAAGAAGAAATGATTTTGTAATAATCTGAGGTTCGTTTCAAGTTGGTCTGGGTTATACAGCTGTTTTCCCTCTTTACTAACGAGTAATCAAAATCCACAATTTGTAATCTAAAAGAATAAAGCACTTAGGGAAACAAACTCAAGTCCAATGTCGGAACAAGGTCTTCCAAGAATACCACAGCCTCCTCTTGCTCGTAAACCGGAAGTGACACCAAAGAAAAGATGGTTTTCTCTTGCGGGGATCAAAAGACATTTGGTGTCCGAGATATACCCTGTTTTGAAAACCATTAAGCTCACAAAAAACTAACAAAAAAATATGAACAAGACAGTAAACTTTACACAGATTCTGGCACGAATAAGGCGAAATATATGATCTCCTTATCTTCAGAAACGCACCAACACCCAGATGATAAGAGAGTAATAAAGCATCAAAGAATTCAACTTTGAATCAAACAAAACACAAAAACCCAGAAAAAAAATGAACATGTAGAGACTCAAAAAGTCAGAAACCATGAGATAATTAAGCAAAAAAAATCAATCTTAACATAAACCCAACAACATCAAAGACAGAGAGATCAAAATAATAAAACAAAGACAGCATTAAACCTTAAATCACACAAATAAGCTAAAATCAAAAGCAAAAAATGCACAAAGAACAGAAAATTCAGAAAACCCAGATAACACAAGAGACTGATTAATCAAGAACCATACCCGAAAAAAGAGGAGGCCGCGGGGAAGGAAGAGAGAGTGATAGCGCCAAGAAAGACAGATAGAGAACAGTACACAGAAAATAGAAAGAGTGAGCGACAGAGGGAGAGCTCAAAGCTCAATGGTTGCTTTTCTATACTCGCTTCAGTGTTGACTCGTTTGAGTGTCATGTTTTTGTTTATTTTCCTTTTATTCTATTTTTGTGACGATTTATTTAATTAAAATTTAAAAAAATGAAATTAATCGTTAGCTTGCTTAAGAATTTTGTCTTCTGATTGGCTTTCTCTACTTTTCTTAATTTTTATTATTCCTTTTTTCTTTTTACATTCTTCATCGTTATCTTCAGCACTAGTGGTAGTAGCGACGAGGACGTTGGTTTTTTCAATTCTTTTATATTTTATTTTGTAAAATAATTTTAAATTTTTATAATTTTAATGATCAAGATAAATTGTTTTAGAACGATAGTAATAATAATTTTATTAAAAACAGAAAATTAATTTTTGGTTTTAATTTCAGAAAATTAGAAGCTCTGTTCACAATAGAAACATGTTTTGATCCAATAATTCACGTGGTTAAATTTTGTGGAAATTTACAAAATACTTCCTTAAGTCCGATGTGGTTGATCATCTAAATACTTCGTTACAAATTAGTGACCACAGTAAGTCGTCTCGTGCAAATTTTTAAAATAATTTTTAAAAATTTAAAAATATGAAATAATTTTTTTAATTAAATACAAGTTTAAGTTGTTCGGATCAAGATTTATCTAAAGTTCGACTCTTTTAAATAAAATAATATCGTTTTATTTAAAAAAATTAAACCGCAAATCGGTTTAAATCTATGTTTCGGCAAGTGATTTGCCGTTAGAAGTTTTCTCTTTTGATTGGCTAGGTAGCTTTATAGACTTTGACTTCTCCACTCTTCTTAATTTTTAATATTACTTTTTCTTTTTACATTCTATTTTTGTAAAATAGTTTTAATTTTATAATTTTAATAATTATAATAATTTTTTATAATTTTCACATTTTTCTCGTTAAATTTTGCGGAAATTTACATAGTAATTTCTTAAATCTAATTTTGGTTAATTAACTTGAAAGCGATCTAAAAGGGGGGTTGAATAGATCGTTTAAACTTTTTCGCAGAGTTCTACAAAAGACACAAAATTAATACACAATAAACAATCAAATTAAACAAATGAAAAGAGTAGGAAAAGCAAACATTTGTTTTATAGAGGTTCGGTCTTTAAGACCTACGTCCTCTACCTAAGCTCTCACTTAGGATTTGGCCAACCACTATATTATGCACTTTTTAGTTCGGTCTGAACTTTTACAACCATTGAATTCTACCAAGTAAACCTTACAATTCGATTTGATTTAAACACAAATCTAACCACACAGATGATTTTCCTCTAATCACTCAACTCACAATAACAATGATTGAAATTGAAAATAGATAAAGCTCGATGCTGCTAGATAGGATTGAATGAGCTAAAAATAATTTGAGAGCTCCAAAATAGTAATCAATGATCAGTATGCTTTGCAAAAAGTGCAGTAATTGATTTCTTGATGTTCTTCTTTTTATTTGCAGACTTCTGGATCAATATAGCCGTTGTAGATCATCTACTAGCCGTTGTAGATTACTCCATAACGTTATAAAAATATTTCTTTACCGTTTGATATCAATTGACTTCGTCAGAATCAGATCTTGTATAATCCTAATCATTGGGACGGTCTTTGGTCGATGGTCGAGGATCTTGGTCAACTGGGACAGGTGCTAGTCGACTGGAACAAGTACCTTTGTTGAATGTAGTCGACTGGAAACATTTGTAGTCGACTGGAACAGACATCCTCACTGATTATAGTCGACTGGGAATATTTGTAGTCGACTGGAACTTACGAAAAATAATCTCCGCTCTCCGAATAGTCGACTGGCATGACTTGTAGTCGACTGGGATCCTTTGTAGTCGACTGGAACCCTTTGTAGTCGACTGGAATGAGCCTCATGATAATTTTCAGTCGACTGGTAATGATTGTAGTCGACTGGAATTTTTCCAACGGATAAATTTGAGGATAAACTTCGATCTTTCAAGATTGTTATCCATAATCTTCACTAGAATCTTCTTTTACACGTTGTCTATCTTCTCCATATCATAGTAGATCATTTCTGATTTGATTTCTTAATATTTATCTCCTTGACATTTGTAGATTGAAATTTGAACAATGTCTATCATTTGCATCTTTGAAAATTGTTCCTTGAAATTGCATTGGGCCTTTAATAAAATCCTGAAATAATTTCTTAACCAATTTCATATATATTTTATAATTATCAAAACATAAAGGGATTTTTATTTGTCAACCACCATTGGTCCAACATAACTCAAATTCAATCGAGTCTATACTTAAACACAAATCCAATTATGTTAAGTTTAATTCATTAATTTCAATTTTAAGAGAACCTTTTGAGGGACAATCTTTATAAATGACTCTACTTTAACATAACAAGTTTAGTTTACAGGATAAATAAATAAGTCAGGAATTTTCGACCCACTAAGCAAAACTGGTAATTTCTCAAACACGATCGGCTAAAGTTAAAGTTCTATTAAAAAGGGTAGTACCTCCTCGAAGAGTGATTGATTTTCATGAAGTTAATCTTGAGATATACTTTAATTACGAGTACCTTCGTTTAAGAGAATATTTTTGGTATAGAAAGTTTGGAATTTAGAATCTTGGATAAACTCTGCTTTACAACAAGTTATTCAAGTAGTTAAGCTCCAGTAAACTCTACTTTAACTGATTCAGCTTGCCCCACAAAGAAAGAGATCAAAAAGATAAGTGCTCACTCTTTTACTGATAGCTTTCACAGGACAATGCATTTATAGTTGATACTTGATAGAGCAGAAATTTTATTTAATATTTAAAAATGAACTAAAATTAAACAAATAAAATAAAAGGATTAAAATTTAAGAATTCAACTTATAGAAGAGGTTAGGATTTAATTAATAAATTGTTAAATAAAACAAATTAATTTACTATAATTTATCAAAATCAATTAATTTATAAAAATCATTCTATTAAATCATTTTTTAATAGTAAAAATTATTAAAGTAAATCAAACTAATAAATTGTAAGCCTATTTATTTCTATTTTATTTTAATTTTCTGTTTTGTTTTCAAATTCAGAAAAATATTTATTTGAGCTTTTGTTTTATTCTTTCAGTTTTAAAAATTGCAAAATGGTAAAAAGTGATTTTTATTTTCTATTTCTATTTTTATAATATGATTTACTATTAAGTAAAAAATTATTTAATCATTTAATATATTAACTTTTAATAATAATTATGAATATTTTAATTTAATATTATACATTTAATTAATTAAACTAATTATTAATAAAATTAATAATTTAATTTTACTTAATAATTTAATTTAGTATTTGTAATTAAATTTAATTAAATATTTTATAAATTTAATTAAATTTAAATATCTTAAAATATATAAATACTAGTATTAAAACTATAAAATATATAAAAATTTTGAATTGGTTGATTTTTGATTCGATTCTTTATTTTCTGGTTCGATTTACTTTAATAATTTTATTGTTAAAATTAACCAGTTTATTAATTATTCGACTTGTTTTGTAAATTAATCAATTTTATAAATTAAATAATTTTCATTTATTATTTTCTCCTTGTAATAATATATTTGATTAGGAATAGGTCTCTAAATTATATCACAATTCAGGTTCAATTTAATATTTTCTTTGTTTGAAATTTGTCTTAGTTGATATGTGGATATCTTTAAATTCATCCAGCTTGAGCAAAAATAACGTCATTTTATTCAAATTAATTTGAAATATTTAAATTAAGTCAAACTATTCGTTTAGTCTAAATTCGACCTAACATTCAATTTATTCGAACTTGGCATGTTATTTTGGCTAAGAATATATTGTAAATCTCATCGTTTGCAACAAAATATATAATAAACTCAAATGTTTTGAAGCGGTAAAATTGAATTTTAATATTTATAAAATATTTAAAATAAACCCTAATTTAATAAAAATTTAATAGACTGAAAATAAATATTACGTTAATAGTTAATTTTAAAATAAACAAGTGAACCAAGTGAAATCTATTATTTAAAATGTATAACAGTGAGTCCCAAGAATGTATAGTAAGTGAGAGCTACTCTTCGAAATGTATAATTTACAAAAGTTATTCTCCTCAAAATTTTCGAACATTTAGAATTTGCTTTAGATATTTTGAAAATGTTATATTTCAATTTAAATTACTTAAAACTTTAGAATTTAATTTATATTTGATTATTAAAGTGCGTGATAATACATTTTCTAGCTCGAATGTAGATACAGGAACGATTTGATTTCTGCATGTATCAGCACCCCATGATTTGCTAAACATTAGGTGATCACACACGAGGATGAGAACACGGAATTAGCGGGAAGTTTTCCGGTGTTTTGAGCACAAAAGCTTCAAGTTTTTGAAGAAACAAGCGAAGATCCGGCGCTTGATTTGTCCTCGACGAGGAGGAAGCAACTTCCGATCACCGTTCTCTTTCTCCACCTGAGAACGACATCCTGACGGAGCAAAAGCAGCTGCTGGACGCACCCTCACCTCCATGATCGGAGCTTGATGAGCTGAAAATGAAAGTGAAGCTTGTGTGAAGAACAGAGAGTTGAGTCTCTATTTATAAGTCTTGCATGAAAGAAACGTAGACGGAGTCTGAAGTTTGCGGCTACGGAGCCTGAAGTTGCGGCTGTGGATATTGTGTCTGAAAAGCCCGAAATTGCGGCTATGGAGTTTGTGTCTGACAACGAAGCTTCGTGTGAGTCGGACGTAGACTAGAGTATCCAATTAAGAAGTGATAATTAGGGAAAAAAAATAGAGTATAAATTTTTTATTTCAGCATTTTTATGTTTTAAAAAATAAAATTTTTAATAACTATATTTAAAAGTTAGTTTGCATCTTATTCTTTAGTACCATTTTCATCATCATCGTTATCATCGTCACTGAGTTAAAATCCTGCTGAGACGTAACGGCTTGAGAATTTTGATAGTATGTAATTTTACTCGTATTTAATAGAAAAAATATTCCCGAATTTAAGTTTAAGTCTCTTTTAATTGATTAAAAATTAAACCGTTTCGTTTTATTTAACTGTAAAAGTTTTAAAATAATTGACTTTTAAATTCATTTTAATTTTCGGTTGAGTTTACTTTACTAAATTATATTATTAAAATCAACTAGTTTATTAATTAATCAATCACTTTTGTACATTAATTAGTTTTATAAATCAATTAATTTTATTTAACAAATTTTTAATTAAGTTTTAAAATTTTAAATAAATACGGACAATTTTCATTCATATTTCAAAATTTCAAATTTTAACTAAATTTATGACTATCTAATACTAATTGAATTTTTAACCATTAAATATTTTATCTTACCGATTTAACTTTCGATCATGTCCTTAAAATATTGTTTTTTTAAAAAATTCAAACTTTTAAATATATAAAATCGATTTAATTTTTATATTAATAAATAATTAACTTTAAATCTATCAATAACTATATCAGGTATACTTTTGATCAATCAAGCTCAAATATTTTAACTCAATCGAATTTTGGAGTACATCTTGGATGAAAATTTTCAAATAAAAGGGGATAAGGGTTACTAGTGAAGAACACCAAAGTATGCTATAGTAGTGTAGGAACAATTGTCTTTTCTTCCCAAACTATTCAGAGTCTGCTCTCGAGGGTCTCACATGTTTCGACCATTTTCTGTTTTCTTCTCTAATTTCCAAGTCTTTCCCATTTTTATGGATCAAATTGATCCACACGGTAGCGTCAAGATCACATACTTTCACAACTTTTTATAGCTTTAACCTATATTAATGACTTTCTTGGCAAAGGGAATCTGTTTTCATAGCTTATCTCGGTTAGATTTCCCTTGTATTACTTTGTGTACATTTTCCACTACCAAATGATTTCTAAAATGATCAAACATGATAAGATGTGGCTTGATTAAAGAATTGTGACACATATATATATATATATATATATATATATATGTATATTATTACTTAAATTGTTTATCTCATAAATTATATATAAATTATTAATCTTATAATTATTTTAAATAAATTATATAAAAATAATTTATTTATTTTAAATTACACAAATTAATTTAAAATAAATTATTATTATTAAAAATAATTATTATTTTATCCTTAAAAATATTAAATTTATTTAATCACACTAATAAGTTATATTTGTCAGAATTCAGGTTCTTTATATTTTAATTAAAAATTTTAAATTATTATTATTAAAACTAATTTAAATTATTAATTAGTATGTATACGGAATTTCGTTCAAACTAATTTACAAATGCGTTAAAAATAATATTTAAACTATAAAAAATATGTTTAAGGTAAGTTAAAAAGAAGGTAGAATAAATTCTGAGTTATTTCAATCAACTTTCTTTAAAATGTTTCTAAGTTTGATGGGTCTTTAAATAAATAATAATATAGAATACAATTTTTTTATTTCAAATTAAAAATATATAATATAAAATAAAATTATTATTATTTATAATTTTTTAGATTCAATCCCATTCTAAATTATTAGATTTATTATTATATTTATAATAAAATAAAATTTCAAGAATGGTAAAATTCTTGAATTTTAAAATTTTAATAATATTTATTTCAATAATTTGTATATCTTATTTTATTTATTTAAAATTATAGTGTGGATCAAAATACTCTTATTTGCTAGCCTGATTCTTCTTGGAGTATTGACAAATTTGTCTTTCTAAATAGCCGGAGAATTTGGAAACACGTTATGATCCAACAATTCACGAAATTTTGTGGAAATTTACAAAATACTTCCTTAAATCCAATTTTGGCTGATCATCTAAAAAGTAGTATCATCTAAAAAGTTTTATCAACTCGAACTCTACTGAATCTAAATAAAAACTGAGCAAAAAATAAAAATAAAAATAAAATTATATATAAAAAAAGTGAAATCGATTTTTACCGGACCAAATTAAATCAATTCTTTAATCATTGATTTTATTAGGATTTTAGAGCTAGAAGATGATAAGAAAAACATAGAAACTTAAAGAGAACACACTTACAAGATAAAGTTGTTCAAACCCATCCAATCAATAGAAAAAATAAATGATAATTCAATGCCACTAAGACCCAATTACACACTACATTCCTTCACTGATGTACGAAAACAACAAACAACCAAAAAAAGGATTTTAACAATAAAATTTAAAAGGTACAATTGATTTTTGATAGTTAAAATTTTAGCTGTTCGATGACAACGTGCATATACGTTCTCATTTTTTACCATTTATCTTCGCTCAGTGATGAAACTTGAAAGATCTACTCTCCAAACAACTTTATTAGCTGTTTGACGAGTGAAAGAGGTACTCTCCAAACAACTGTATTAGCTGCTTGAAGAGTCAGAGAGCTGAAAACCTTCAAACAGTTGAGAGTTGGTAAACACAGTCACTTTGATACACTTCTCGGAAGAATAGGTCTTTAATCCACGAGTAGAAGTGGGTGCACTGAACAGATCCAGTAACAGAGAAACTAAACTTCAAGCAAAACTCAAAGGACTTGGAAACAGAAAACAAGATCTAAAAGGATGGAGACGAGAACAGTTAGAAATGAAACAAGAGAGAGGCTTCAAATGTTAGAAAATACAAACCCTCCTTCATTATGGATAATTATGAGTTGTGACAAAAGATAAGGTTTGGAATGGAGAAAAATATCTAATGTTGATGTGGAAGCTTATGGATGAATTTAGAAACGTATGGAAGAATCTTATGGATAAGAAGTGACCAAATTGAATTTAAAGTCTTGGAGATAAGGATGAGTCAAAGAAGTGGCCAAGTTAAATTTAAAATCTTGAAGATAAGGATGAGTCAAAGAAGTAGTCAAATTGGATTTGAAGTCTTAAAGATAAGAAGGAGTTAATTAATGTAAGAAGAATCCAATTTGGATTTGAAGTCCTTTAGCATGTCTATATATATATGTAGTCATGTAACCATTTATATGATATATGAGATGAAAAAATAGAGAGCATTTGAAAAGAGAGGTGTTTGAGAGCCGTAGCTCTTTGTGAGAAAAGAAAAGAGTGAGAGAAAAAGTGTTGTAGCACTTAGAGAGAAATTTTGTTGTATCTTGTGAGTGTTTTATTATCGATACAAATATATTTTGTGAAAGTTCTTTTACTTAGAGCCCATCAAAGCTTCCAACAAGTGGTATCAGAGCCAAGGTTCGTTTATTCATGAATTGGTATAGCAATGGCCAACTTGATCCAACCTCAAGTTCCAAAATTGACAAAGACAAATTATGGGAATTGGAGCATCCAGATGAGGGTGATGCTTGGTTCTCATGATTTATGGGATATTGTTGATGATGGATATACTGAGCCTGTAGATGCAGTTGCCGAAGCAGCTTTGTCAGATGTTGAGAAAAAGACGTTGAAAGAAAATCGAAAGAAAGATAAGAAGGCGTTGTTCTTTATCTTTCAAGGTGTTGATGAACCCACGTTTGAGAAAATTTCAGATGTAAAGACTTCAAAAGAGGCATGGGAGATTCTGCAGAAATCTTTCCAAGGAGTAGATAAAGCTAAAAGGGTGCGTCTTCAATCACTTAGAGCTGAGTTTGAGATGCTAAAAATGCAAAATTCAGAAGCTATTGGTGATTATGTCACTCGTTTGAAAATGGTGGCTAATGAGATGAAAAGAAATGGTGAAGCTCTAGATGATGTTCGTGTAATGGAAAAGCTTTTGCGTTCACTTACACGCAAATTTGATTACATTGTCGTCGTAATTGAAGAATCGAAAGATTTGTCAGAACTTTCGATTGATGAACTCGTTGGTTCTCTCTAAGCACATGAGCAAAGAATGAACCAGAATGATAATACTGGCGACTTGGAGAAAGTTTTGCAAAGTAAATTATCAATCGGTGACAATCAAGCAAGCAGTAGCCAAAAACAAGACAGAGGAACTCAAGGTGGCTACCAAAGGGGACGTGGTCGATCGAGAAACCGAGGCGGACGTGGACGTGGCAGACAATTATTTGAAAGAGAAAATACAAATGAAAGAAATCTAACATATGGTCGTGGAAGAGGTTATAGAGACAGAGGACGAGGCAAATTTCAACAAAGAAGAGATAAATCTCAAGTGCAGTGTTATAATTGCAATAAATATGGTCATTTTAGTTATGAATGCAGATCAAATCCTGAGGTATAAGAAAGAAGTCATTTTGCAGCAGCAGAAGATAAGAAAGATAATGATGTTATGCTTCTCTCTTTACCAGTCAATGAGCAAAGCAATAATAATGTTTGGTATTTGGACACTGGTGCCAGCAACTATATGTGTGGTCAGAAAGAGTTGTTCACAAACATGGATGAGACAGTTCGTGGTGAAGTTACATTCAGTAATTCAACAAAGATTCCGATCAGAGGCAAAGGTAAAATTTCAATTACCTTGAAAAATGGAGAAAAGGCATATATTACTGATATCTATTATGTGCCTACTTTGAAAAGCAACATCATCAGCCTCGGACAACTCTTAGAAAAGAAGTACGTTATATTATTGAAAAATGGATATCTCACCATTCAGAATCAGAAGGGAGAATTGATAGTAAGAATAAAGATGACGAAAAATCGTCTTTTTACACTTGATGTACAAAATGAGCTGATAAGTTGCATGAAGTCAGTCATTAAAGATGAATCCTGGTTGTGGCATTTGAGGTTTGGCCATCTCAATTTTTACCGGACTAAAATTATTATCAAAGTCAAAGATGGTGAACGGGTTACCAGAAGTTGATCAACCAAAGCAGTTGTGTGAAGCCTGCATCAAAGGAAAGCAACACAGACAACGATTTGAAATTGGAAAATCATGGAGAGCCAGAAGGCCGCTAGAGATTGTCCACACAGATATAGCTGGTCCATTTGACGTGCCATCAGCTGGAGGAAATAGGTACTTTTTAACTTTTATTGATGATTTTAGCAGAAAATGTTGGGTGTATATTTTGAAAGAAAAATCAGAGGCTCTTGATAAGTTCAAAGAGTTCAAAGCGGCGGTCGAAAAACAAAGTGGACAGTATTTGAAGATACTTAGATCCGATAGAGGAGGCGAGTACACCTCAAAGTTGTTTGAGAATTATTGTAAAAAACATGGAGTCATTCATCAACTGACAGCAAGATACACACCACAACAAAATGGTGTGGCAGAAAGGAAGAATCGCACAATTCTTGATATGGCAAGGAGCATGTTGAAAGAAAAGCATCTACCTAAGAATTTATGGGCTGAAGCTGTTGTATGTGTAGTTTATTTGCTAAATCGGTGTCCAACAAAAAGTGTCAAATTTATGACACCTAATGAAGCATGGAGTGGAAGCAAACCAGGTGTTGGACATCTCAGGATATTTGGGTGCATTGCATATGCCCATATTCCTGACCAAAAAAAGAAAGAAGTTGGATGACAAAGGGGAGAAATGTATTTTCATTGGCTACGACAACAGGAGTAAAGCATATAAATTGTACAACCCCTTAACCAAAAAGGTGATCATCTCAAGAGATGTTGAGTTCGATGAAGCAGACTACTGGAGATGGAGTAAAGAAGAAAAGAACATTCAAGGAATGTTTTTTGATGATAAAGATGACAATGACTTAGATTTACAAGAACAACAAGATAATCATTCTCCTTCACTAAGTCCACCAACAACACCAGCATCGACATCGTCAACGTCAAGTAGTAGCAGCAGCAACAATTCAGGGGGAGCACCAATTAAAACAAGAAATCTTAGTGATCTCTATGATACTACTGAACGAATCGAATCATTTGACTATTCGTTATTTTGTCTAATGGCTGCATGTGATTCGGTGACATATGAAGAAGCCGCTGGAGTCAAAAAGTGGGAAAAAGCAATGAATGAAGAAATTGGTGCAATCCAAAGAAATGATACATGGGAATTGACCAATCTTCCAAAAGGACATAAACCAATTGGAGTCAAGTGGGTATATAAGACAAAAACCAATCAACAAGGAAAGGTGGAAAGATATAAGGCAAGGTTAGTTACAAAAGGTTATAAACAGAAATATGGAATAGATTATGAAGAAGTATTTGCTCCAGTTGCAAGAATTGATACAATCAGACTTCTCATAGCACTTGTAGCACAAAACAAATGGAAGATCTACTAGATGGATGTGAAGTCAGCTTTTCTAAATGGCTACTTAGAAGAAGAAGTTTATATTGAGCAACCACCTGGATATGTCAAAAAAGGTCAGGAAGACAAAGTCTACAAATTGAAGAAAGCTCTTTATGGATTGAAGCAAGCTCTAAGGGCTTGGAATACAAGAATAGATGAGTATTTTCAAAAGAACGGATTTATGAAAAGCCCGTATGAGCATTCGTTGTACACGAAGAAAAACAAACAAAGAGATATCATGATCGTGTGCTTATATGTGGACGATATCATTTTCACAGGAAATAATCCAGGTATGTTTGATGATTTCAAAAAAGCCACGACCAAAGACTTTGAGATGACTGATATAGGTGAAATGTCCTACTTCCTTGGAGTCGAAGTGAAACAAACAGGAGAAGGAATTTTCATTTCTCAAGTGAAGTATGCAGATGAAATCTTAAAGAGGTTAAAAATGAAAGATTGCAATCCAACGGCCACACCTGTCGAAGCAAGCATAAAGTTAAGAAGAGATTCAGATAGAAAAACTATAGATCCAACATTATTCAAAAGCTTGGTTGGAAGTTTGAGGTATCTGACCTACACAAGACCAGATATTATGTATGCAGTTGGGCTAGTCAGCAGATATATGAAGAAGCCCAAACAAGATCACTTTGACGCAGCAAAAAGAATTTTGAGATATATTAAAGGTACGATTGACCAAGGTTTATTCTATACACATTCTCAAAATTCGAAATTAATTGGTTATTCAGATAGTGATTTTGGTGGAGATGTGGACGATAGAAAAAGTACTTCTGGTTATACTTTTCATATTGGGTCAGCAATATTTTCATGGTCATCAAAGAAGCAGCAAACGGTTGCCCTTTCAACATGTGAGGTTGAGTATTTATCTGCACTGCAAACAAGTTCATGCCAAGCAATGTGGTTGAGATATATTTTAAGTGAGTTGGATCATGCCCAAGAAGGCCCGACAAGAATATATGTTGACAACAAGTCTGCCATATCACTTGGAAAGAATCCAGTGGCACACAGTCGAAGCAAACACATAAAATGTCATTTCATTCGGGAACAGGTGAAAAACAAAATTGTGGAATTGGTGTTCTGCAGAACAGAAGATCAGTTGGCAGATATTTTTACAAAGCCATTGAATAACAAAGTGTTCTGTAGTTTGAGAGAAAAGCTTGGTATGAGAAGTCGGGTTTGAGGGGGAGTGTTAGAAAATACAAACCCTCCTTCATTATGGATAATTATGAGTTGTGACAAAAGATAAGGTTTGGAATGGAGAAAAATATCAAATGTTGATGTGGAAGCTTATGGATGAATTTAGAAACGTATGGAAGAATCTTATGGATAAGAAGTGGCCAAATTGAATTTAAAGTCTTGGAGATAAGGATGAGTCAAAGAAGTAGCCAAATTAAATTTAAAGTCTTGAAGATAAGGATGAGTCAAAGAAGTAGTCAAATTGGATTTGAAGTCTTAAAGATAAGAAGGAGTTAATTAATGTAAGAAGAATCCAATTTGGATTTGAAGTCCTTTAGCATGTTTGTATATATGTAGTCATGTAACCATTTATATGATATATGAGATGAAAAAATAGAGAGCATTTGAAAAGAGAGGTGTTTGAGAGCCGTAGCTCTTTGTGAGAAAAGAAAAGAGTGAGAGAAAAAATGTTGTAGCACTTAGAGAGAAATTTTGTTGTATCTTGTGAGTGTTTTGTTATCAATACAAATATATTTTGTGAAAGTTCTTTTACTTGGAGCCCATCAAAGCTTCCAACATAAAACAGGGGGGCAAATTTAGTGGATGAATGGAAGGAACTGAAGCGTACCTTTCGGAATGGAACCGAAGATCAAGTGAGACTGGTTCCTCTTAAAGAAGAGCTTGATTGAGAGACAGAGGGAGGGAGGAGCACGAGTAAAAATGATGCGAGCATGGTGTTATTTATAGAGGGGGAACATCGGTAGATCTGAGATGCGATTGCTCTTTCGTCTTGTTTTTTTCTGTGGATATTCCGTAGAGAATTGTCTCTATTTTGTGGTCGGTTGGATAATATTGGGTCCCAGAAAGTTGTGGTTGTGGGGCCGATAGTCATTAGTTCAAGTTTGTAGGAGCTTATATCAAAGTTATGAATATCGTATCAAGCTCGGATTAGGTTTTGAAATAAAACTGTATCGGTATTGGTAAGTACCGAGTACTATTTTAGATAATTTTTAAATTTATGAAATAGTTCTTAAAATTTTAAAATTACAAAATAATCTATATTGATATATTGTATAGTTGTATTGTATACTTTACTAGTTTATCGTTTACATCAACCATGCTTTAAAAATCTTAATAATAAATAATAATGACAATTAATATGGAATAAGTCAATAACAATAATTTTAAATATTTTACATATAAATAATAATGTTAATTAATATAAACAAAGACAATCATCATCATACACATATCAAATTAAGAATAATACAAAGTATTTAAAATATTACAAATTATAATAATACAATTTCATCATTTTAATAAATAATATTACATCAAAAGATTCAAAACATTCAATAAAAATGGCAATAAATATTGCAAAAATAGCTTATGACGAAGAAGCAATCAAGTAGAAGTTAAACCTGAAACAAAAATATTACTGTTACATTACATATATACAATTTAACATAAATATCAAATACAAGTAAAATTAAAAGAAGAGGAAAAATAAAAACCTGAAATTTAATCGTCAATGGGAGAATACCCGCTAGAACTACACTGACTCCAGTGATCATTTGATACAAAATTCTCATCATTGAGAAGAGCTTCATCATCATTATCATTCATCATCATCCTTTCTCTTTTTTTTTTTTCAAATCAACTTTTCATAACTTCAACATGTGATTAGTAATTTGATATCTTTATGATTGTTACAACTTTAACCCTTGCATTATTCTTTAGAATATTAAACATAATGACTTTGTTAAAATATTAAATTATAAAATATTATTTAAGAATAAGTCAAAATAAAATGAAAGTTTGTGTGTTTTTAAGTATATTAAAAGGAAAATTTGAAATAATCCTTTAATTTTACTAAAAATTAGTTAGTAGTTAAATTTTATTTTTAGATGAATTCTAAATTTATATATCATAATTAGTAACCCTTGAAATATAAAAAATAATATTTATATAACTTATTGAAATATATAATTGAGGAATATATTTAATTAATTTAATACTACCCTTGTAAATTTATATATTTAATTATAATTTACAAATTGTATTACTTATTTAGTGAAAATTTAAATTTTATAATTTCACCTAATTTCATAACCAAACTTCTCTTATGGTATGGATGTATTATTTATTTTTTTATTGTCCATAATTTAATAATAAATGTTTGGTTAAAGCTTACAAACCACAATGAAGGAAAATATTTTATTATGCTGATGTAGCAGGTGAACAATGGACAGATCCACGATAGGTAAATGAAGGTGAGGGTAGGGGAATAAAACCCACCAAATCTATAAGTCTATCTGGTATTCAAACAGCACCCAAGTAGATCTTGGTTCTCTTCTAAGCCAAGCTCCATCGTTACCTTACTCTACCCGTCACCTTTGTTGCTTGCTTACTTCAATAATGGAGACTTTGTCTTCTCTTTGTACAACTCAAGGTCTCCTCATGTCGCGTCCTTCGTGTCCAATCATCTCTTGCAATGGCGGTTCTTTATCCTTTTCTGTTTCTTCTTTACTGTGCCTTAAGGCTCCACCTTCTTCAATTTGCGGCAATCTGCCTAAATGCCTGGTCACGGTGGGGTGTGCGATAGACGGTGGATCTCAGCAGGCGACGCGTCTTCGGTTGGAGGAGAAGAGGAAGAGGAGGAGGAGGAGAAGAGAGCCTCAGAGACTATGACAAAGGAGAGGAGAAGAGGAGGAGGAGAAAGAGCCTGAGGTGGCAACTGGCGACGCGGCGAGGCAGGTGGCAACAGAGAGAAGATGAAGAGAGATGAAATCTGAGAGGGAGAGGCGGCAGAGGCAAGGCAATCGGGTGGGGGGTATATCTTTTTAGGGTTAAATTTTTGGTTTTTGCAAAATGATCCCTGAAAATTTGATTTTTTTGCAGAATAGTTCGAAAAAAATCGAAATCTTTGGTACTGGTCGGTATCGACCAAAAACGGCCGGTATCCACCGAAATTTTTCCCTGTATGAGTATTATCCGTACCAGTACCAATTTTCAGCCGGTACGGTACGAAATTCATACCTATGCTTATATAGTACCTGTGTTATGTTGGTAAACATAACCCATTGCCTAATTGTTGATTTTGATTTTATTAATTAATGAACACTTAATGAGATTCTTTATGTCAAAAAATAACTTTCTAAAACAAATCAAAACAAAAATTTAAATAATTTGGATTGTATCAAAGGTAAACATTTAATTGAATTTATTTTAAAAATAGTAAAATATATAATATAATATAAGGGACTTATCCGATTTGAACGAAAATTAGTTTGAGTGTGGATGGCTTAAAGGTATCTTCTTATAGTTAGAACCCTTCTAAGATACCTCGTGGGCAACAAAAAAGAAGCTGTTGTAATTTCAGGAAAATTAGTAAATATCTCAATATTGTTAGAAGAAATAATCATTTAACACATTAGAAATTTCAGTAAATAAGAATGATATATTTTTACCCTAATAAACATAATACATTTAATACAAATTAATAGCAGAAAAGAGAGAAATTGGGTCAAATGTTGGAAAAAAAAGAATACCATTCTCTTGAATATTAGTATCCTTAAAATTAAGATTATTTTATTTGACAAAAGTTCTATAATTTGATAAAAATATAATTTTTATATTTTCACATTTTCACCTTAATTTTGTGAAAATTTTCATAGTAATTTCTTAAGTCTAATTTTTGTTAATCAACTCGAATTCAATTGAGTCTATACTCAAACACAAATCTAATTATATTAAGTTTAATTCATTGATTTTAGTGCAAGCTCTACTTTAATAGAACAAGTTATTAGAGTAGTTAAGCTCTAGTAAACTTTACTTTAATAGAGCTAATTTAGCTAGCCCCACAAAGAAGAGATTAAAGAGATAAGTGCTCGCTCTTTTAATGATAGCTTTCACGGAGGCAACGTATTTCTAGTTTATAGAGAATTAATTTTATTTAATATTTAAAATTGAACAAATAAAATGAAAGGAACGAAAATTAAAATTTTCAACTTATAAAAGATGTTAGAATTTAATTAATAATTTGTTAATAAGAACAAATTAATTTATTATAATTTATCAAAATCAATTAATTTAAAAATCAACCGATTAAGTAATAGATTGATCATTTTTAATAATAAAAGTTATTAAATAAATTATGGGTATGTTTATTTCTATTTTAATTTAAAATTTCTGTTTTTAAATTCAAAATAAACTATTTGATTGAGCTTTTGTTTTAATTCTCAGTTTTCAAATTTTGTAAAATATGTAAATATCAAATAAAACAGATTTAAATTTAAATATCTTAAAATATATAAATACTAGTATTAAAAATATAAAATATTGATATTAACAATGGAACAAAATTTTGTTTTATTTAAAAAATACACAAAAAACAGAAATTTCAAAAAAATTCAACAAAACTCAGATGTCACTAAAACAAAAGTCAAACTAATTAACCGTCAAAAAAAGGATACTGTACGGAAGGAAGAGATAGAGTGACAGTTACGAGAAAGAGAGAGAGAGATCAATACCGAAAAAAAGAAAAAAAAGAGAGAGCTAGAGGCGGAGAGCTCAAAGCTCAGTGGTTGCTTTTCTATACTCTCTTCCGACCTCTGACTACTTGAGTGCAATGTTATGAATACCGTACTGGGCTCGGTACCGGATTGGACTATGGAAGCTAAAGCTGCATCGATATCGGTTGCACTCAAGTTCCATGATGAAGTAGAGGTGCAGGGAGCCCGATAAGACGTAACCTTACCTCTACATTACAGAGAGGTTGTTTCCAGTAGACCCACATGTAAATATGACAAGGATAATATGGATGTAGGTTGAAAAAGTAAATCCGTAAAGATTACAACAGAAAAGGTAAATAATTAATATAATAATTAATATAGAAAAATATGAAAATTAAAAATAGATATTTAGAATAATAATAATAATAATAATAATAATAATAATAATAATAACAATACCATAAGAGCGAAAATTTCAGAAAACCCATAAAACACCCAGCCAGAATATACTAATTAATCAAGAACCATACCCAAAAAGAGGGGGCCATGGAGAAGGAGAAGGAAGACAGAGTGAGAACGGAGAGCAACTTTTACATACCTCTTGTTCAATCCTAAGAAGAGTAACCGCCTATTTACATATCGTTAAAGACGAGTGCATAACCTTCACGAAGAAAAGGGCAAGAGAATTGGCAGAGATCCAGTGCTCCTTCATTATCATCATCCGTATCTAACTTTTTGGTGCCCATTGCTCTACTATCACTGTAAAAAAAAACATAAAAGAAAAAGGCAACAACTTGTATGCCTTGTGAATCCATACAGATGAGTTATATCTATTTTAGAATCTTTTTGGTCTTAACAAATGACTTGATTGGCAAAAACAGGGGACTTCAATCATAAACCCAACCATGTAAAAGAAACAAAAACTGAAATGAAACAAGTATAGCATCATTTTTAACCATTTCTAGAACCTCATAATCCTAACTTTGAGAAGATTGTAAGCTACTGGTATTAGAAATAAGGGACAATACAAGAAGAAATGGAAGATATTAGAAATAAGGGACAATACAAGAAGAAATGGAAGAGAAGGTTGAAAAAGATAATCAAACACATATTTACTAACTTATAACGGAATGTTGAACAACAATCACAACATAGCATTCATTTGTAAAGTTCTAAACTTGAAAAACTTATATATGTCAAAAGATCAAATCTACGAGATAACTTAGCAAAGACGACCTGCACCCAACCAAGCTAACATAAAGATAGTAGCAAACAGAAGTCCTATTTAACCGATTTGTAGGTTTCTATAGAAGCAACTTCAAACTCCTTAAGAGCAACTAGAAATCAGCATTTTCAAAACAAAAAGACTCAAGCCTGTTTGGTTGGATGTTAATTAATGAAATGGAATATAATAAAATGGAAGGGAATGGAATGATTTATAATGGAAGTAACATAGTAAAAAGTTGTTTGGGAAGGATGAAAGGGTTCATAATGTAATGTAGTGAAATATTGTTTGGAAGATGGATGGAATGAAATGTATAATAAATGACTTTTATACCATTTATATTAAAATGGTTGTTGTAAGAGATTTATTATTTTATTATTAATCATATAAAAATATTAGTATTAATTATTTAATATATTTTATTTTATTTTATTTTATGTGATTTATATTAAAATAATTTATTTATATAAAATATATACAAACAATTAAAGAATATTTTTACATATTTTCTATTTTCATTAATAATTTTTTATTAAATTTATTATTAATTGTATACAATTTATTATTAATTATATAAAATATTATTATTAATTATTTAATATATTTTATTCTATTCTATTCTATTCTAGGTGATTTATATATAAAAATAATTTATTTTAATTTCATTTATATAGAAATATATACAAATAAGAATAATTTTAATATATTTTATTAATGAAAATAGAAAATATATAAAATTATTATTTAATTGTTTTATATATTTCTATATAAATAAAATAAATAAATAAATTTTAAATATAAAATTTTATACTTTATTATTAAATATATATAATTTATTATTAATAATATAAAAATATTATTATTAATTATTTTATAAAATTTATTATATTAAATATTAATATATACAAACAAGAATAATTTTAATATATTTTTATTACTGAAAATCGAAAATATATAAAATTATTATTTAATTGTTTTATATATTTATATATAAATAAATAAAATAAATAAATTTTAAATATAAATTTTTATTTTATTTTTAAATATAAATAATTTATTATTAATAATATGAAAATATTATTATTAATTATTTAATAAAATTTATTATATTAAATATTATTATATTCTATTTGATATATTAATATTATAATTTGGTCAGAATTGATATTAAGAAGAATTATTGATGATATATTAGGTAGTATGTATTTATTAGGTTACGCTCCATCCTAAATCTCCCAAATTTGAGGTTTTTTATTTTCACTGTTTAGGATGAAATGGAACGTAATATGAAACCATCCGCTTCCATCCCAGTCCATTCCATTTCATTATAAAACTTTCAAACAAACGATAGAAGCGTGTTACGTTCCATTCCATTCCATCCCTAACCGTCAAAAGAAACAAAGCCTTAACGACAAGGTAAAGCCCATATCCATGTTTAAAACACCGAACAAAATGCCAGAACCCAGATCTTAAAAGATTCCACCTTTAAAGATTTCTCGGTAGATTGATGTCAGATCTAGAAAACCCAGATCGCGGAATGAGTGAAAAAGCAAGAATTTAACGATAAAAAGAGGCGAGATCGAACTGACCTTACGAAATTAAGGAAAAATCAAGAACCAATAATAACCTGTTTGACGGACTAAGCGATCTCGGGGCCGATACCATTTGGGAAACTCCCAGTTTGATTTCGGTGCCAGGAAGGTTCTTGGGCAGATCTCTGAGTCTTTGAGCGAAAGAAGAAGAATCCACGGCCACGTTGGTGGAGAACAACCTGCTGCTGCATACTGAACCAGGTCTTTTCTTGAAGAAGCTCCTTAGAGTCGCCATTAATGGAGGTTTGATAATTTCGCTCAACCTGCTTGTGCGACGCCCAAACGTTGAGAACACAGGTAGTTTGCACGATTTTATTGTCCATAGGTAGTTTCACTTGTCATAATCAACTTACTTCTGCTGCCTCCACTTGCTTCTTAATTTGTGATTCATGAGCTGCAGGGTTAGCACCAGAATAAACACCACCTCTACTCATTATTCCAAGTGCTATAATACCAAATTCAGCCACATTTGCGAGAATTACAACCACTAGATGTGCTTTCTCATGCTTAGCGTAAGTACATAACTTCTCAGTCAGTGCCTCAAGAAATGCTACATTGTCAGTGCACAATCCACTGTCTTGGAGTACGAAATCCAGCAAGCGCACTTCATGCACTGGGACCATAACAGCTTCAGAAGATATGTTCATCATATTCCAAATAAGGAAGAGTTGGCTTCCATGGCGAATAATGTCACCAGAGTTGAAGGGGTGAATATGGAATCGTATTTTAGAGGGAGAAAAAACAACAAACAAAAAAGGAAGCATTAAACCTTAAATCACACCCAAAAAAAAAAGCTAATATCAAAAACAAAAAACGCATAAAGAATAGAAATTTCAAAAAATTCGACAAAACCTAGATAATATCAAAGTAGAAAAGATTGATTAATCAATAATTATACCCAAAAAGTAGGGATGGCAAATTTAATCCGGCCTGATTAATCGTTCTTTCAAAAACGACATTGAAGGTGTGCTTGTTTGAGGGGTATGAGAAAAGGGTATGGATCTTGAATGAAAATTGATGATTGGTATGAACTTATCATTGAAAACCTAAGAGTTTCATTCATTAGTTTTGGGCAATCCTCCATTCCTCTCATAATCTAGAGGAATGGAAGATATGAATGCGAGTATTTGCATTATAATTAATTAAATATGATGAAATCAATTAATTATTGTGAAATCAATTAAATAATTAATTAAAATATTATTATTTATTTAATTACACTATTTTAATTAAATTATTATTATTAATTCAAATATAACTATTCATTAATTAAAATATTATTAAATAAATAATTGCAATATAATTAATTAAAATATAATTCATTTTGTAGTGAAGTGAACCGATTCGGTAATACAAGGAAAGGCAAATCAACAGTCTCCTAAGACAAGTATACCATTCCACGTAAGATCCTAGGAAAGGCGGAGGGTCACAACAGTCCCACTTAAAACTCGGCCTCTGAGCGAAATTACGTGCACGGTGTATTTATCGAACCTAAATCAGGTGTACACACACGAACAATAAATACACCCAAATAAATTAAACACAACACTACAAATATGCCTGACAAATAATATTGAATACTATAAATGCGAAATAAATAAAAGAGATAAGGAAAGAACACACCCGAAAATTGATAACGGAATTCGGCCAATTTTGCCTATTTCTCCGAGCACCACTTAGGCAGTCTGCTCTTATTAAGAAGAGAATACTAAATTTGATACATATACAAATTTTGAGTATTTTATCAAAAAAATTTGGATGATTTTAATTAGAAAGGGGAGGAGTTATTTTATAACTTCAAAAACTCGTCCCATCTTCATCTCTTCCCAATATGGGATTGAAATTGAGCCACCAACTACCAACCAAAGTTAAAAAAAAAAAACTAAGCCTTCAAAAGTCAACAAAATACAACAAATCTTCACCTTGGCACAATTTCGGGTCCCAACAAATGCAAGCATCATTTATCCTCCCAATCAAACAAAACAGCCTTTATGGTGCTTCCAATTTGCGCCCTCAGGCGCCAACTCAAATTTGCAGGATATTGACCAAGTCTAAACAATGTTCAAACTTGGCTCTTGTAACCACCTTGGTCAGCATATCTGCAGGATTCTCTGTAGTCCGAATCTTCTGAATAAGTATCTCCTCTTCTTCCAGAATTTTCCGCACAAAGTGATAGCGAACATCAATGTGCTTCGTCCTTGCATGAAAGACTTAATTCTTTGCTAAATGAATAGCACTCTGACTGTCAGAATATACCTCAAGTTGTTTCTGACCAACTCCCAAGTCTTTAAGCAACCCATGAAGCCAAATTGCCTCTTTCACAGCTTCTGTAATAGCCATATACTCTGCCTCTGTTGTAGACAAAGCCACCGTTGACTGCAAAGTTGACTTTCAACTAACTGGCGCCTTTGTTAAAGTGAACAAATAGCCAGTTGTAGACCGTCGCTTATCTAAGTCACCTGTATAGTCAGAATCACAATATCCAACTACACGTTGACCAAGTAATTTATCTTGCTCAAATGCTAAACCAACATCTACGGTATGTAGGATATACCGTAGAATCCATTTCACAGCTTGCCAATGAACCTTACCCGGATCATGCATGTACCTGCTTACAATACTTACTGCCTGTGAAATATCGAGTCCAGTACACACCATTGCATACATCAAGCTTCCTACTGCATTAGCATAAGGTACTTTCGCTATGTATTCCCGTTCTTCATCCGTCTTTGGAGATAACTGGCTACTTAGTTTCAAATGAGGAGCAAGTGGGGTACTTACAGGTTTTGAATCTTCATGTATACCAAAACGTTGTAATACCTTTTTCAAATACTGCTTTTGTGACAACCAAAGCTTGCCTCTCTCTCTATCCCTGCTTATCTCCATGCCGAGAATCTTCTTGGCTTCCCCCAAATCCTTCATCTCGAACTCTTGACTCAACTGAGCCTTCAATATGTCAATTCACTTTGGCTCTTTGCTGCAATCAGCATATCATCTACAGATAAGAGTAGGTAGATGTAGGACCCATCTTGAAGTCTGCGCAAATATACACAATGATCATATTTACTTCTTGTGTATTTCTGACCCTTCATAAACTTGTCAAATCGTTTGTACCATTGCCTCGGTGATTGCTTCAATCCGTACAACGACTTATTCAATTTACAAACCCAATTTTCTTTACCAGCAACTTTGAATCCATCTGGCTGAGACATATAGATTTCCTCCTCTAAATCACCGTGTAGGAACGCGGTTTTCACATCAAGTTGAGCTAGCTTCAAATTCAACTGCGCTACCAAGGTCAACAAAATTCTAATGGAAGAATGTTTAACAACTGGAGAAAATACCTCATTATAATCAATTCCTTCCTTCTGAGCGTAGCCTTTAGCTACCAACCTTGCCTTATAGCGAATATCATCTTTGTTAGGAAATCCTTCTTTCTTTGCAAATACCTATTTGCATCCAATTGCCTTCTTTCCCTTCAGTAGTTGTGTCAGCTTCTATGTCTTGTTCTTCTAAAGAGATTGCATTTCCTCTTCCATTGCACCTGCCCATCTGCCACTTTCTGAACTTCGGATTGCTTCTGAGAAGGTAGATGGAACATCATCAACAACTGGAAGTGCATAAGCTACCATGTCAGTAAAACGAGCAGGTTTCTGAATCTCTCGTCTTGTCCTTCTAATGGCAATTGACTCTAATTGTTGCGGAGGTTCTTGGGTCGGAACCTCTTCCTCATCTGACTCTTCTTCTGCTATAGGAGAGTCATTAGTAGTGCTTTTTGCTGGGATCACTAACGTCTGTTCAAACTCCACCTGCTTCGGTATACACTCTACCTGCTGTGAAGTACCATCAGCCCCTTCTGGAGTTACCTTATTTAATATGGCAGATTCATCAAATGTAACATCCCTGCTGACAATTGTCTTCTTTGACTCTAGACACCACAAACGATATCCCTTAACTCCAGCATTGAATCCCATAAATAGAGCCTTCTTTTCTCGTGGGTCCAACTTTGATTTGTTCACATGATAATATGCAGTATAACAAAAAATATGCAAATAATCGTAATCTATTGCAGGTTTCCCAGACCATACCTTTAATGGAGTCTTGTCACCAATTGCAGATGATGGCAAATGATTAATGAGATGTTGAGCGTATGTCACTGCCTCAGTCCAAAACTTTCTACCTAACCCAGCATTAGACAACATACAACGAACTTTCTCCACCAGTGTCCTATTCATACGCTCTGACACCCCATTATGTTGAGGTATTTTTCTAACTGTAAAGTGGCGAACTATACCAGACTCTTGACATATCTTTAGGAAAGGATCACTCTTGTATTCTCCACCATTGTCTGTTCGAAGAACTTTGATCTTTCTTCCTGTCTGGTTTTTAACTTGAGCTTTCCACTTGAGAAAAACTCCAAGCAGATTATCTTTATTCTTCATAGAAAACATCCATACTCTTCTGGAAAAAATATCAACAAAAGTGACAAAATAATGCCTACCTCCAAGAGATGGAGTCTTAGTAGGTCCCTATACATCTGAGTGCACATAATCCAAAATTCCCTTAGTATTATGAATAGCAGTTCCAAATTTCACTCTTCGTTGTTTTCCCAGAATAAAATGCTCACAAAATTCTAATTTGCAAGTCTTCGTACCTTTTAATAATCCTTGCTTGGCAAGAATTTGCAAGGATTTTTCACCAGCATGTCCCAACCGCATATGCCACAACTTTGTTGCCTCTGCATCCTTCTTGCTACTAGAAGTTGCTGCCGCTACTGTCCCAACAACTGTACTTCCTTGGTAGTAATACAAGTTATTTTTCCTTATGCCTTTCAACATCATAAGTGCTCTTGATGTTGCCTTAAGAATTCCATCTCGCATCATCACAACCAGGCTTTTGATTCTAAGGTCCTCAAAGAGATGAGATTCTTTTTCAATTTCGGCACATACCGCACGTCCCTCAAAATTCTGGTGGATCCATCATGATTCCTCAGTTTGATTGAACATATCCCAGCTGTTTTACATGGATTGTCATTACCCATGTAAATGACTCAACCATCAATTTCTTCAAAATCAAAGAACCACTCCCGGATGGGAGACATATGATAGGTGCAACCTGAATCTAAAATTCACTCGTCTGAATGGAATGTTGAAGGTGATACCACCAAAGAGACATCTGACTCTGCATCACTTTTACATTCTGCAACATTTGCATCTTGCTGAGCCTTCCCTTTCTTCTTCAACTTTGGACAGTCTTTCTTCCAGTGTCCTTTCTCATGATAGAAAGCACACTCATCTTTGGCAACTCTGCTTTTTGATTTGGATCTTCCTCTTCTTCCCTTCGACTGGCTCTGCTGACGACCTCTTGCCACAAATGCTTCATCTTCTGTAACTGCTTTACTTTTCTTTTTATCTTGTTTTCGCAATTCATGACTATACAAAGCAGAACACACAACATCTAAAGATACATTCTCCTTTCC
Organism: Erythroxylum novogranatense; assembly: GCA_029891385.1. NCBI lineage: Eukaryota > Viridiplantae > Streptophyta > Magnoliopsida > Malpighiales > Erythroxylaceae > Erythroxylum > Erythroxylum novogranatense. Next base: position 108,728,360 of record CM057226.1, on the reverse strand, counting down.
ATGAAGTAAAGTAGTTTCTAAATGTTCAAATTCATCCAGAAGGGATGATAACAACATCAAAGCCAAATCTTCATCCTCAAATTTCACATCCAAATTCAACAGTCTCACTACTAAGCGATTAAACATAGTGATGTGTTCATTCATAGTAGTACTGGTGGTAATCAAATCGAATGTCTTTTCTTCATAAGGAGCTTATTCTGACCACTCTTTTTTAGAAATTTGTCCTCCAATGCCTTCCACAGTTTGTGCGCAGAAGTCTCGTTTTTTAAAGCATACTTCTGCTCTTTAGACAGACATGATCGAATTGTTCCGCATGCCAACCGATTTATGATACTCAATCCTTATCTTCTAGATAGTCTGGTTTCATTTCTTCAATAGCTATGTCAAGGCCTTGTTGGAAAAGAGAATCCAGAACCTCACCTTGCCACATCCAAAAATGATCAATACCATCAAATATTTTCACCGCCAACTTCATACTTGACATTGGAGTCCTCTGCCATGAGGAAGTCGCTGTCACCTGTGTCATATTTGATATGTCTCTAGTTGTTGGTGAATTTACAGATGTCATTATAGACTCAAATAATAGTATTCAATATTACAAATATTACAAACAAACTAAAGGATAAACCTTCGGCTCTGATACCATTTGTTGGGAAAATCGGGTATTTTTTCATCTAAGGTAAACAATTAGTGAAGTGAACCGATTCGGTAATACCCAGGAAAGACCGCCAAACAGTCTCCTAAGACAGTATTATCATTCCACGTAAGATCCCAGGAAAGGACGGAGGGGTCACAAACGGTCCCACTTAAAATTCGGTCTCCTAGACAGAAATTACATGCACGGTGTATTTATCACAACCTAAACCCGTGTACACACACGAACAATAAATACACTCAAATAAATTAAACACAACACTACACATATACACGACAAATAATATTGAATACTATAAATGCGAAATAAATAAAAGAGATAAGGAAAGAACACACCTGAAAATTGATAACGGAGTTCGGCCAATTTTGCCTACTTCTCCGAGCACCACTTAGGCAGCCTGCTCTTATTAAGAAGAAAATACTATATTTGATACGTATACAACTTTTGAGTATTTTATCAAATTTTTGGGATGATTTTAATTAGGAAGGGGAGGAGTTATTTTATAACTTCAAAAACTCCTCTCATCTTCATCTCTTCCCAATATGGAAAAAAAAAAGAAAAAGAACCAATAAAACAATTATTCCTTCAGAGTAAGCACTTTGAGCCTGACCAGTAGGTACTCGATCTCTTTCTTTGCAGAGAAGTTGGAGATACGAGAATATCAAATGAATAGCACTAAATTTATACGTATCATGTAATTGTGCTCGTACCATAACAAGCTATGAATAGATTGTTAAGCGAACGTTTCACCACAATAGCTTAAGTTGTTGTGTGAGGCCAACTCAATTGGTTTTATATATTCTCTAACACACCTCCTCAAGTGAAAGCCCTTTGAGCTTAAAACTTGCACAGACCTACTTTATCTTATGCTTAATTTAATTAGAATAGGTAGGTGATAGGATTTGAACTCATGACTGTTTGGTCATAGAGGCTCTGATACCATATTAAGTGACCGTTTTACCACAATAGCTTAAGCTATTGTGTGAGGCCAACTCAATTGATTTTATATATTTTCTAATATAGATGACATGAAACTCCTCTTCTTATTGGCTTGTAGATTTGACTTCTCTACTTTTCTTAATTTTTATTATCCCCTCTTTCTTTTGACATTCTTCACCGTTATGTTCAGCACTTGTGGCGGTGGCGAGGAGGTTGGTTTTTCAGTTCTTTTCATATTTTATTTTGTAAAACAATTTTAAATTTTTATAATTTTAATGATCAAGGTAAATTGTTTTAGAACGATAATAATAATAATAATTTTATTAAAACAGAAAATTGAGTAAAACCATAGTAAAATATCAAATAAGTTATGATCTGTTTTTTTTTTTTTGGTTTTTAATTTTAAAAGATTGGAAGCTCTGTTCATAATAGAAACACGTTTTGATCTAACAATTCACACGGAGTTTTTTTTTTTTTTGGATTTTCACCAATTTTCTTCTTAAATTTTGTGGAAATTTACAAAATACTTCCTTAAGTACAATTTTGGTTGATCATCTAAAAAGTTCATCACCTCGAACTCGATCAAATCTGAATACTTGATTACAAATCTAAAGAATATCACCATTCACAGGCGCAATCTGAGAAGCCTCAGTGCTGGCATTAGTATCCGGGACCACGGTTTCGTGAACAGGTGGCCACGTCATGTTCTCAGGCGCATAGTTGAATAGAACATGAGAAGTAATTGGGTTATCCTGAGCTGGAAGGGCCCAAGTGGACACACCAGTAGAGGAAAAAAGTGCTCCGTCTCCTAGTTCTTCTTCCTCTTCAATATACCAATCTTCTTCTCTAATGGGTTGTTTGGAAATCCTCGAATTGAATTCATTATCGAATTGAATTCAATTACATTAATGAAGTTAGGATTGAATTCAATTTGTTTGTTTGGAAGAAATCTAGTAATATTAGAATCAATTCAATTACACTGTTTGGAACAAATCCAAGTAATATTAATTCAATTGATGACATCAATTCAATTACACTGCTTGGAATAAATCTATTAAAATTATAATTGAATTCAATTATTTCATATGACACATCAACCTTTGACTAAAAAATAATATTATCCAAAATATAAATCATTATAAAATTAGTGATCTTTATTTTTTCTAATATAATTTCATTAATATATTATTAAATTATCTTCAAATATATAAACTTCAATTTATATTTGATTTAAAATTAAAATAATTTAAATAAATATTACATTTTAGATAAGAAGATGATTTTTAAAATGTTTCATTTTATTTAATTAATAATTTATTAATAAATGTTATATAAGAGATTATAATAAGTTTTTAATTAATTAAACTTATTATAATCTCTTATATAACATTTATTAATAAATTATTAATTAAATAAAATGAAACATTTTAAAATCATCTTCTTATCTAAAATGTAATATTTATTTAAATTATTTTTAATTTTAAATCAAATATAAATTTAAGTTTATATATTTTGAAGATAATTTAATAATATATTAACAGAAATTATATTATTAAATTATCTCAAGCTTGCTTTGTTTTTTTTAATTTTAATTAATTAAATTTATTTTAATCTCTTATATAATATTTATTAATAAATTATTAATTAAATAAAATGAAACATTTTAAAATTATCTTCTTGTCTAAAATGTAATATTTATTTAAATTATTTTAATTATTAAATCAAATATAAATTGAAATTTATATTTTGAAGATAATTTAATAATATATTAACAGAAATTATATTATAAAAATATAATTGAATTGAATATAAAAATAATTGAATTAATAATATAATTTTTATATTATTATAAAAAATATTTAAAAAATTTTATATAAACTCAATTCATGTTGTCTTTAGTATAAACAAGTTGGAGAAGGAACGGTTGTGAGAGGTTGCTGCAGCAATGTGGGGTTGAATTCACATGATTTTTAATGTGAATTCAACCCCTTAAAAAAGTGGGATTTGAATTCATACAAGAATTCAACTCAAGCCCATTTTGCAGTTCACCTAGTCCATCCTTCTTGAATATCACACAAAGCACATACCTATCTTGAGCAATTCCTTTTTCAGCCCACTCCTTTCCCTCAAGTTTGTACTCATGCATAACCCAATCTCTACGTTCTCCATTTGGTGGCTTACCTTTGTGGAAAATCAGAGTTCTTATTGTACCCACAACTACAGATTTGTGATGAACCATTCTATCCCTGCCACTAGTTTTCCAATAACCTAAATCCGTAGATCGATTCATTCTAGCACTACGTGCATATTTTTTTTCTATTGGGCAGAAGAAGTACCATTTCAAATCACCACCTGTCGGTGATTTATCTTTAGGAAGATCCCATGGAGCATATCTGTAAATGCAAATCTCTCCAATGGCTTTAAGTAAAGGGCAGTCCGGTTCCAAGACTTTCTTCTTGAGATAGTACATAACAAGTTCCTCATCAGTTGGACAAAACCGAAAGCCAGGAAGTACCATTGTTTTCCCCACCAAGAAAAAAACAACAGGAACTCCCACTATAGAATAATTGTCTTAAAAAGAACAAGAAGAAATGATTTTGTAATAATCTGAGATTCGTTTCAAGTTGGTCTGGGCCATACAGCTGTTTTCCCTCTTTACTAACGAGTAATCAAAGTCTACAATCTGTAATCTAAAAGAATAATGAACTTAGAGAAACAAACTCAAATCCAATGTCCGAACAAGGTGTTCTAAGAACACCACAGCCTCCTCCTGCTCAAATCCCCGAAGTGACACCAAAGAAAAGATGGTTTTCTCTTGCAGGGATCAAAAGGCATTCGGTGTCCGAAATATAACCTGTTTTAAAAACCATTAAGCTCACTAAAAACTAACCAAAAAATATGAACAAGACAGTAAACTTTACATAGATTCTGGCACGAAAACGCCAAATATATTATTTCTTTATTTTTTAAAAAGCACGAATATCTAGATAATAAGATAATCATAAAGTATTAAAGAACCCGAGTTTGAATCAAACAAAACACAAAAGTCCAGAAAAAAAACCGAAATACAGAGACTCAAAAAGTCTAAGACCATGAGATTATTAAGCATAAAAATTCAATTATGATATAAACCTAACAATATCAAATACAAAGAGATCAATTTAATAAAACACAGAAAACATTAAACCTTAGAGCATACAAAGAAGTTAATATCAAAAGTAAAAAAACGTAAAAAGAATAGAAATTTCAGAAAATTCAACAAAACCCATAAAACACTAAAATATAAAAGACTGATTAATCAAAAACTATACTAAAAAAAAAAAGGAGGCCGCAAAAAAGGAAGAGAGAATAATAGTGTCAAGAAAAAGAGATGGAGATCAGTACACAAAAAATAGAAATTTCAGAAAATTTAACAAAACCCATAAAGCACTAAAGTATAAAAGACTGATTAATCAAGAACTATAACCAATAAAAGGAGGCCACAGAAACGGAAGAGAGAGTAATAGTGCCAAGAAACAGAGACGGAGATCTGTACACATAAATAGAAAGAGTAAGCACCAGAGACTCGTTTCTTTTCTATACTCTCTTCCAATCTTTGACTACTTGATAGTCAAGTTATTGAATATTTTCCTTTTTAATCTATTTTTGTGGTGATTTATTTAATTAAAATTTTAAAAAATGGAATTAATCCGCAACTTGCATAAGAATTTTGGCTTCTGAGTGCCTTGCAGACTTTTGTCTTCTACTCTCTTCTTAATTTTTATTATGGCCCTCTTTGGTAAACAGCTGATTGCATTAGCTGTTAGTTAATTCTATCAGCTAATTTGACTAACTGATTCAGACAATTGTTTTGTTAAAGATGTTTTATAAAATTAACTGTTTATATATAAAATGACTTATAAGGACATGACTTTGAAAAAATTATAAGGATATGAATATTATATATCTTAGTATTTCGTTGAATATTCTTATAAAATTTAAATTTTAGATATTTAATTCTACAAAATTAAGTTTATAATTTTAATAAAAAACATAGAACATTTAATAATAATAATGATGATGATGATACTGCATGTTAAAATAATATATGGAATAATTACTATGTAATTGAAATTAGGATGAGATTATAATAATGAGATTTAATTTGCATTTATGTATTATTCCTAAATATTCCTAGTTGTAGTTTCATCAAGACAGAATATTGATAAAACGGTGTATTGATGAAACGATAAAAATAGCACACATTATGTTTCTTTCTTATAAAGAAAGAAATGACCCAACTATGAAAATCCCAAATAGGATATTACTTATGTGTCTTTGAATTTCCTCATTATGGTGTAGAATTGATTCTTATTCTTGGCTATTCACTTGAATTGCATATATACCTCAATTTACTCATCTTCTCTAATCATTTGACTATTCAATTTATTCAATTGACTTCTTTTTTAATTTGTCTTTCTATTGAACTTCATCATTCTTCATATTTCCATTATAATAAAACTACTAATATTATCGAAAGTAAGTTTTATTATCATCAAAATTATGGGCTTACAACCTCACTTGATCAACAAAATATCTAGGAAATAATTAAGACATTTTGTTTGTAGAAATCAAAATTATGGACATGTTAGCACCAGATATTGAATTAATAAGCCAACAAGCCAACAAATACAACCAATACCGTAGATCATAAAACAACCAGATGCCAAATTGGAACACGGACCAAACCACCCCAAAAGACTTATGATGGAGGTTTAAGCTCCAATGAAATTGGGGAGAAGAAATATTTTGCGAAGTCAATTAATTATATATTTACTGTACATATACAACATAAAGAAGTTGTTACACAAATTAATATAGAAAAAGTATTGCTTTGTACATAGCAGCACCTAAAATTTTGGTGACGTGAAAAGTTCCTATCAAATTAGATTAGTGACATTTGCTGCAAATGTTAAGATGATTTTACAACAGGAACACTTGTGTAGATACAAGTGTAGCTCTCCCCCTGGATTTCGTTTCCTTTGATCTTTGTCCAACAAATCTTCCATGTCTTGAGCAAACTTACCCTGTTCATGGAACAAATTTACTTGCATGATGAGAGGAGAAAGAAAAAGCTAATATGGTGAATTAACTTATAATTAAAGTTGCAGGAAATAATTTGGCAACGGAGACAGTAAAAAGCTAGCATTTTTGACAGAGAAAAACTGAAGATATTTCTTTTAATCGGGGAACCAAATATAGAACATTTTATCTTTCTCTGTTTGTAATCGTTAAATTCCTTGAGAGGTTTTTATCATCTGAATGACTACTATAATCCAAGAAAATTGGAAAAACAAACCTAATGTTCAAATAGAAGCCTGCATACATAGAAATGATCAACATAACTTGAGAAGATAACTTAGGCATACAAGAGAACCACTTTATCATGAAATCACAAACCTGTTGCCCAAAGCCAATATGTGGAATGTGTGTACATTGGAGGCAATTGCCTCAATGGAATTGCAATGCAGGGAACAAACTGTACTAGGACATATGGACGAAGGCTGTCAAAGAATCTAAAAAACTCCAGAGAAAAGAAAATATCATGCAAAATACCAAACTAGTTTTCATGTGCAAGGTCTCTACTCAGAATAATCCTCATCATCCTGTTACTCAATTACAGACTCATCTTCATAATGTAAAATATAATCCAAAAGAATGACATAAAGATGTGAAAGAGAACATATAACTCCAATATAGAATGCTAATAACACCGGCCAAAAGAAGAGGTATAATGGACACTGTTCCTTTATGCTCATCAATTCTTTCAATAATAAAAATTGCTATAATTGAAGTGAATGCAACAGTCATCTGCAACAATCATGAAAAAAAGTAGTAAATTCAGATGTAACTATAATCAGTTCACAAACTGATCAAAGTTGGATTCCCTTCCATTATTGGAAATAACCAAACCCACTGACAAGCGATCCCATACAAGACGAGCATCATTAGGCTTGAGATGGTAATAACCAGAGCCAAAAGCAACGGTGGTTACACCAACGAAGAAACACGTCCAACCCCAAAGCTCACCTCGCAAACTTTAAAAGTTGGCAAAAAAGGACGAGAACTATATGCAATCGACTAGTTCAAAATAGCTCAATTTAGTATATAAATCACAAAATGTATAAAATCGCTGATGAGATCAGGAGACCTACCTGAGTTTGAAGTAATTCCTGTGATAAAGATGCGTGAAACCAATCACACCAACGATAAAGAACGGGAAATTAGAAATAACGTTAAGCGTGTTTGCTATGCCTGAAATTAAAAATCAAGAAAAAATCTGATAGATAGATCAAAGCTAGAGACTTGATTGAACCGAGAAACAAACTTTGAGCAAAGATCACGAAATAATATCATAAAGTACTATAGTTCCTCTTCATTTGGTCAGTACAAAACATGGAGATTTGCTAAAAACAGGGAGAGAAACAATCAATAGAATAGAGAAGAAAAGGGGGAAGGGGTTTGCTGATTACCCAAAAATTCTCGTTGGTTAACGAAGTCGTGGTTACCTTCGGATTGAGGAATGGCAGACATGGAGTCTGTCTGACGGAAGTGCAGCCATGGCGGTGATCTGGTAGGAAAGAGCGAAGAAGAATCCAGAGAAAACGAGAGAAATGAGACGGGGCAAAATCGACATTAATCAAATAATTTCAGTTGATTATGTTGAAAAGCTCCTCTGCAGGAGCTTATTCAAAATTAGCTGATTGGGTTGAATCAGCCAACCCAATCAGCTAATAACCAAACACCTCTAATAGCTTTTTCATAAGGTCAATAAGCTGAAATGGAGCAACAGCTAAAAAAGAGCTGATAAGCTCTTTACCAAACAAGGCCATCCTTTTTTTTTATAGATTTTTTTTATCATTTTCTTCTGCACTAGTGAGAGCAATGTTATGAATACCGTAATGAGTTTGGTACCGGATTGGGTTCTGAAACGGAACTGTACCGGGTACCATTTCGAGTAATTTTTTAAATTTATAAAATAGTACCTGAAATATTTAAAAATTGCAAAATAGTCCATATTAGTATATTGTACAGTTGTACTGTATACTTTACTAGTTTCTTGTTTACATCAACTATGCTTTCAAAATTTTAATAGTAAATAATAATGACAATTAATATGAAATAAGTCAATAACAATAATTTTAAATATTTTACATATAAAAATAACTACAATTAATATAAACAAAGACAACTATCATCATACGCACATCAAATTAAGAATAATACAAAGTATTTAAAATATTACAAATTAACTCTTTAATAATAATAATAATAATAATAATAATAATAATAATAATAATAATAAGAAGAAGAAGAAGAAGAATAATAATAATAATAATAATAATAATAATAATAATAATAATAATAATAATAATAATAATAATAATAATAATAATAATAATAATAATAATAATAGTATAAAACATTAAAACATTAAAAGCATAAATAAGTAAAATCTACAATTACAAGTCTACAACATATTCACAATTTGACAACAAGCATTCAATACATCACTTTTTATGCTCAAACAAGTTTTTACAAATTTACAAAATTTTATTATCAATTTTACAATCTCACATTTAATTATCAATTTTATATTTGATTATTAATTTCATATTTGATTATTAATTTTACATTTAGGTTTAAATGTTAATTATCAACTTTCAAGTTTAAGTTTTAACAATCTTTGCATAATACATAATTAATTAATTACATACTAAGTTACTAACCCTATTTTACAATTCCAATTTCAATTTCAAATTTCCAATTCTAATTTCCAATTCTATTTTACAATCTTTCCATAATTACAAATTCATAACAAAATAACATAAATTACTTACCTACGGTATTCTTCAACTTCAATTCATCAATTTCAAATTATCAACTTTAAAAATTCTATTCCAAAGCCATGAAAATTCTAATTAAATCTTTAAACTTTAGTCTTCTTATTTTGTTAGTTTAATTTTGATCCAAATTTAAAAGATTATTAAATTCCTAATTATCACACGAGTTTTAAATATTTATTAATATTTTAAAATTGAACCGAAAAATAAAAATTTAAGGTTTAAAAGATTTAATTGATATTATATTGTCATAAAATCAATTAAAAATAAAAATAAGTAATGATTAAAGAAACCCATCTGAAAATTTTAAAATTTTAATAAAATGTAGTAAATAAAATTTATAATTTTATAATTTTTTAATTTAAATATTTTAAAATGTTATTAATTTAACTAATTTTTACATTTTTGAAACACGTGTTTGTAAATCCATATTTAAACGTGACTAAATGCGAAGATAGTGAATCTGTGGGTGCTTACATGCATTTTAAGGTTATGAGTTTCTGACAACTTTATTCCTTTTTTCTCATGCCTTTTTTAATGGTCTCTAATTGTCGGATTCCAATGGAGGATTTAACTACATTTAATCAAAGCGTCTCTTGACTCTTAGGCTCCACTACTTATTTTTGTTAAAATTTCCAAGCAAGACACGGTAGACACCACACAAGAACAGAGGCGTTATGAGAGAGACTCAAACTTCTCGGGTAAAAATCAAAAGAAGAGGGAGCGTGCATGAGAGAGGTGCGGCAGTCACTAACGGAGGGTTGGTGGTCATGTGGTGGTGCGGCGAGCAGGAGAGGTGCGGCGGTCTTCACAAACCCAGAGGCCAGATCTACACCATGAGGCGAGGTCGAGGAGGAGAACAACTGAGGAGAGACAACAACCAAGCGTTGGCGGCGGTGAGATGATCCAGACGCCGACGATAGAGACGGTGAGAGCGAGAGAGTATGAGAGAGAGGGTGAGAGTTAGAGAGAAGAGTAAGAGAGGGTGAGAGTTAGAAGACTGAAGAAAGAGGGGTAGCAGACTTGGGGTCGGGATCCGGCACCGGGGGGGAGGGGTTGGTTAAATTTTTGTTTTTGCAAATAAGTCTTCCGGATTTGTACATTTTATGAAATGTCTGAAATTTTCGGTACCACGGAAAACCCGGCATTGGCGGTATTTTGGCCGATCGAGGTTGGGTTCCAATCACGGTCTCCACCAAGATCTGCCTGAAGGGCAGTCTGAACCCAAAACGTTTAGTGGGAGTGGCGAGGAGTTTGGTTTTTTCAATTCTTTTTATATTTTATTTTGTAAAATAATTTTAAATTTTGTATAATTTTAATTATACTTGATCGAATCTAAATATTTGATTATAAATTAAGGATGCCAATAAGTCGGCTTGTGGTTTAATATTGCAAAGTTGTTAAAATAATTTTTTAAAAGTTTAAAAGTATAAAAAAAATATTTTTAATTAAGTTTATACTTGAGCTGTCTAGACTCAAATTTACTTGAAGCTCAATTCTTTTAAATAAAATGATATTGTTTTGTTTTAAAAAATTAGATCTCATGTTGATCTGAAATTAAATCTAACCTTTAAGTCGACTCATTAAAAAATCTGAATATAAATTCATGAGCCGGCCTATTATATTGACTTTAATTAAAGACAACTCTCTTGATAACCTTGATATGCTTTAAACTTACTCTAATAAAACAAGTTAGTAAAATAGCTAAGGTTATGATAAACTCTACTTCAGTAGAGCAAGTTAGCAAAGTACTTTTAGAACTAGTTTAGCTAGCCCCAAAAAGACAGATCAAAGAGATAAGTGAACTAGTTTTGCCTCCCTCTGCTCAGTCCCGCAGGCTTCTTGAGGTTAGTTGGCCGAAGCCCAGTGACGGTTGGGTGAATTTGAGCACCGATGGCTCTGCCAAAGGCAATTCCGGCCTAGCCACAGCCGGTGGTCTTCTACGCGATGCTGGCGGGTGTTGGCTGGTTGGCTTTGGTGCACTTTTGGGGAGCTGTTCAGCCTTACAGGCTGAATTTTGGGCGGTTTATCATGGACTAACAATGGCCTGGTTTCATGGTTATAGTCGGGTGGATTTAACTATAGATTTTGCGCTGGTGGTCTCCAGTCTCATGAATGCAATGCAGCGGGACGTTCTTCCATTGCACTCAGCTATCCGGTAGTTGCTGACTAGAAATTGGGTAGTTCGGGTGCGTCATGTTTTTCGGGAAGCCAATCGTTGTGCAGATTGGTTAGCTAATTATAGCTATCGTCTTCCGGTTGGTATTCATTGGTTTGGTGAGCCTGTTGCGGGTATATCGTCGCTCCTGTTTGTCGACTCTGTTGGGGTGTTTTTGCCCCGCGTCACTGCTTTGAAGTTTCTTCCTTTTGGGCGTATGCCCCGTTTCTTTGACCAAAAAAAAGAAGAGATAAGTACATTTCACTCTTTTGGTGCTTTTAGCTTTTAAAATTTACGAAAATAGTAAAAAGTTGTTTTTATTTTGTATTCCAATTTTTATAATATGATTTATTACTAATTAAATATAAATTATTAATCATTTAAAATATTAACTTTTAATAAGAACTACGAATAATTTAATATAATATTATATTTAACTAATTAAAACTAATTATTGAAAATTCAATAATTTTATTTTACTTAAGAATTTTATTTAATTTTGTAATTAAATTATATAAAATTTAATAATTATCAATAAAATTTAATAACATTTAAATAACTTAAAAGTACATAAATATCACTGTAAAAAATAATTACATCAATATTAAAACCCAAATAACTGAATAAGTTTATTGGGAGAGAAAGAGTTCAAAGCTCAGTGGTTGCTTTTCTATACTCTCTTGAGTCTTGACAATTGAGTGTCAAGTTTCTCACCTTTTTTATTTTTCTCCTTTTAATATATTTTTGTGATGATTTATTTAATTAAAAATTAAAAATAGAATTAATTGGTAACTTGCGTAAAAATCTTTGTCTTCTGATTGTCTAGGTAGCTTTACAGATTTTCACTTCTCCATTTTCTTAGTTTTTATATTACTTTTTGTTTTTACAATCTATTTTTGTAAAATAATTTTAATTTTATAATTTTAATAATTATGATAAACTTTTTTTATAATTTTCAATTTTCTGCCTTAAATACTTTAACAGAACAAGTTTTGTTTAAGGGGAAAATAAATAAGTCGAGAATCTTCAACCTACCAAGCGAAACCGATAATTTCTTGAGCACGATCGGCTAAAGTTAAATTTTTATTAAAGATTTTTTTTGGATTCGAGAAACTCAGAACGAGCAAGCAAAGACACCTCTCTCTACTAATTGACGACTACCTCACAAGCGAGCCCACCTCATCATTGAAAGTCCAACTAGTTCTCCATCTACAGGTAAAACCCTGGCTACCTCAGGCTCTTACAAGAGGGGCTAGCATGGAATCGAACCTGAGACTTAACCAAAGTTAAGCCCCGCTCTCAACCACTAAGTCACACCCCTTGAGGGCTTCTATTAAAGATGATAATACCTTTTTAAGGAATAGTTGGTTTTCATGAGGTTAATCTCGAGCCCCTGCCTAAGCACGAGTATCTTCGTGTAAGAGAATTTTTGGTGCAGACTCCACTTTAATAGAAGAGTTAAGCTCTAGTAAACTCTACTTTAATAGAACTAATTTAGCTATTCCCACAAAGAAAGAGATTAAAGAGATAAGTGCTATCACTCTTTTAATGATAGCTTTCACTTGACAACATATTTCTAGTTCATAGAGAACTAATTTTATTTAATGTTTAAAAACTGAACCAAAAATTAAACAACTAATATAAAAGATTAAAATTTACAAATTCAACTTATAAAAGAGGTTAGAATTTAATTAATAACTTGTTAAATAAAAAATAGTTTACTATAATTTATCAAAATCAATTCATTTATAAAATCAATCAATTAAGTGATAAATTGATCATTTTTAATAATAAAAGTTATTAACATAAATGAAACTAATAAATTATAGGTCTATTTATTTCTATTTTAATTAAATTTTCTGTTTTTGTTTTAAATTAAAAATAACTACTTATTTGAGCCTTTTGTTTTGTTCTTTCAATTTTCAAAATTGTAAAAACTGTAAATATAAAATAAAAACAAAATTAAAATTTAATATCTTAAAAATAAATACTAGTTTTAAAAATATAAAACATTGATATCAAACAAAATTTTGTTTTTATTTGAAAAATAAAACTGAAAACAAAAAATAAAAAATGAAAACCACAAAAAAAGTGAAACCGATTTTTACCAGACCAAATTAATTCAATTCTTTAATCATTGATTTCATTAGGATTTTAGAGCTAGAAGATGATAAGAAAAACATAGAAACTTAAAGAGAACACACTTACAAGATAAAGTTGTTCAAACCCATCCAATCAATAGAAAAAATAAATGATAATTCAATGCCACTAAGACCCAATTACACACTACATTCCTTCACTGATGTATGAAAACAACAAACAAAAAAAGGTCCTGATCTATTGGTATGATGTTTTCCAACAAAAGAGTTGGTAAACACAATCACTTTGATACACTTCTTGGAAGAATAGGTGAGGGAGCGGAGCATTTTTCCATACAATGGTTTCAGATCAGAAACTGAACTGGCCGCCTGAAAACAGTTCGTCCAATCTGATTATAAAGAAGGAGCCGGGAATAGGTAGATGTACACACAAACATAAGTTGCTTCCGGTACCTAACCAGTCTGAAATATGCAGTAGTAGCAACGAAAACCAGAAAACTGCAGCCGAAACCGTTCTGCACTCTTATTTCCACAGCAATCACTCTGTACAGTATTTGCTTTCTGAAAATGGATCATAAGTCTATAGCATATCTCTTTTGTAGATGCTAAATTCCTCACTAGCATATAAAGTCCTATCGGACGAGGGGAAGGGACGGAAAAGGATCCTGTGTTCGAGTAAGATCAGCCTGCTAGACTCTAAAAGGTATTTCAGCCGGTACAAATTACAAAATCCTCACATCAGAGAGAACAGGCCAAAACTGTTGCCAATATTCTGTTTGATATCCAACAAATTCCCCAACATGAAGATGCAGTGAGCCAATTGCAGTCTTACTGTGCAGATACATTCAACTCTGACCACTATATTTCACTGCACTGGCTCAGGAGTTAATTGTACAACCAATCATACCTAACATCACAATATTCCATTTAAAACTCTCTGATAGTAGTCATATTGCCGTGTGCGCCAGGCATCTAAGCTGCTGCTGATCAGAGAAAGCACCAACGATACACATTGCTGCTAGAAAGCAAGACAAATAGTTACATACATAGCAGCATTAGTTTGAGACAATTGGTATGATTATAAATCTCAAATTTACCTCTTCCGTCAAACTTAGATGGAACCTTTTTCTTAGATTCTGTATAGTCCTCGGACCACCTTTGAAGCAAGGAAAGCCCGAATCCTGTCCAAAAGCATGCGCATCTAAGTAACGTTTCGGCACAAGTGTGGCAAGGTGAAATTTATGTTGGCCAAAGACTGCCTATAATTCCTAAACAGATTGCTAATGGAGAAATCTAAATGTATTCAAGTCTGACAATTCATATTCACCCTCTTTTTGTCCCTTTGTTTTACTCACTCTTTGACAAGAACATGAAAAGAGGCTACAAAGAGCAGAACTGATGACGTTACCTGCAGCATCTCAACAAGAAGAATGATTCGCTCTGCATGCTTACGGCATGTTAAGAACCCCTGAATGCATAGAACCTGGATGCAAATGGCAAAATCGTCAGTTAATGTCCTGACAAGGGGTGGGACAAAATAGGAATGACAAAACTACAAAATAGTTGATCAATACTTTAAAATAGTCGAAAAACTCGCTTGGAACTCCCTCAGCATCAGAATCCATGACCTACAATGATTGCAGACATTCCAATTACAATTGGATTCAAACAAAATTGAACACCAGGGAAGATGTTAAAACATCTGCAGACAATGAGGATGAAAAGGAACAACCAAAGGGAAAAAGTAAAGATAGCAAGCTGAACAAAGGCATGATACAAAAGTGAAACCTCACCTCAAGAAGTTCTCTGGTAAGTTTAAATGGCGCACTCTCAAAATTCACACCACCAGGTGAATTGGAGAGCATGAAGCCAAAATCAATGTGTATAATATGACCATCTTCATCCAATAATAAGTTTCCATTGTGCCTATCCTTTACCTGAAGTTAAAAACATTTATTTTATCATGAAGTGTATACAAGCAAGGAAGCCCTGAAACATGTCAATGCTTTAGATGACAGAAGGTTGTGAAAAGTCTCCTGCTTCATACAAATAAAATAAACTAAAATGTTTTAGATGACTATTTACATGAAGAAACTGTAACCGCGGTTCAGAGCAGATATAAGACCAGGCACAAGCTTTTCTGTGGTAGCTGATATATGAATGTCATCAGCAATTTAGAGTCAAAGGACTGGGAAGGAAGAAGGCACCATACCTGTAGAAGATAGCACACTAGAGAATATCCAGCCATACTTTCAACAAAGTTCCTCTGAAAAGAAAATGTAATTACTGAGTAAGGTATCCTAATGAATAGAGAAATAAATATATCATCAATGTCTGTTACTTTAGAAAAGGACCAATAATCAGAATGCCGTTGACACAGATTAGAACATTTGACATGTATATTACCTGCGCAAGCTTAAAACTTTGGGAATTCTCTTCATACTTGGCAACAAAGAAATCACGCAAACTTGAGATGTTGGGGTATCTACTTTTTATTGAATGAAGCGAAGCCTAAAAACCAGGAAACATTATAATTAACATTCCTATGCAATTTTCTCATGATAACAAAAATTGTATATTATTACCGTGTCAGGGATTGTTTCAATGAGAGCTGTATAAGAAGAAGTAACCAAAACTTCATAAGGACGTAACCAGAGAGGGAGGCCAGCTTCTTGAAATATATCTGGCATCAGATGTAACTTTGTAAGCAGGAGTCAACTAAAAGAACAAGGGGGAATCCAATATCTTACTATAGTAGGGACAAAAGCTTCAAAATATGGAAGTCAAACAAATATTTGACACGAGTTGCTCTAGCAACCGTCACTGTGTTTGCACATTGCTGATCATAATAGAAGTTTTTTGTTTTGTTTATCTTCTCAAAGCAACTGGGGAGTGTATCAAATTCAGTTTTGACAGAAAAATATGATACATATTTTTCTTAAAAATATAGGAAAGAATATGAACAAAACTCTTTGCATCTTCGCCAGCAAAGAGAAACAACAAAGAATAACTGGCTGCTTTGGACTACAAACACCAAATTTGCAGCCTACCATAAAAGTGAGAAATTAGTTGCACCGCAAGATGCTCCTGCCTACAATCATCACCACTCTTCACAATAACCTGTGTGGGAAACAAGCACATATAAACATCTGTAAATAAACATACATATACTATGTAAATTTCAGTAGAAAGATCAACTCCATATTGGCCTCGAGGTTAGAGTAAACCCATCAAGTGATTAAGAACTATAGGATAAGACCTAAACATATATGCAGATGCATCAATGTATCACTGGGAATCAGCAATGTTTCAAATTCTAATATAAACAGGTGAACTGATATGACAATATTACCGGATCCAAACAGTTCAGTTTGCACTATGATCATTCAGGCATATATAAAGCATCTACCGGAAAAGTATAAATATAAGATAAGAATACGCAAGCACTAAAGATAATGACTAAAAGACTTCTATGTTCCAAAAATATAGTTAAATAAAACCAAGCTATTATCAGTTCTAACAAGAAAGAAAAATATAAGATCTAGAACTTACAGATCGCAGGTCCCAACCAGGTAATTTTCCATATATTGAATTTTTACGTATTCTCTCTTTTTTAACGTCCCAAAGTTCACCCCATAAGGGATCTGTTGCCTTGGGAGTACCACCATTACCCTGTTGGAAAATTAAACCATTTAAAGAACCAACATTTTGCACTGGAACAGAGAACTTAGACATTATATTTGCATGAACGCTCACCCTTGGTTGTGCATCAGATGAATCTTGGCCTGCCCCTTTTAGAGGGAGTCCAGGAGGTGCTTCTCCTTTCGCTGCTGCAGCCTGCAGAAGACAGTTACTTTACCACAACCTCTTTGATAAAAAAGATAATAAGAATCAGCGTATTCAAGCAAAAGTCCACCTTCACTTCTTCTATGGCGATTGTACTTGGAACCCGACGATGCTCCTTACGATGTGATGCTTCTTGATCCCCAATGCCTTCCATCTTAGCTCTGGGATCTACTGTCAGCACTACTCTCACCCATTCCAAATCACTATCATGTTCTGTCCCTTGATGCTGACTACTACTACCAGAGCCAGATTGCAAAACAGATGCTTCTGTGTTCATTGGTTGCCCAAGAAATTGCTTCTCCACAAAAAAGCTCACATTAACGACTTTCAATTTAGCCCCCGAAGAATGTGACATTGCCTGGTCAATGGCTTGAGCTGTAGATATTGACATCCTATCGCTACTGTTCCGATACACTTCCTGGACAGTCCACAAAGGATAAGCCCATGGAGGTGGTTTTGGTAAAAATGCATCTCCATTGGCCAGAGGTATCCCTCCTCTGGAAAGCTTTTGAGAGCCAGATGTATCCCTCGTATTGCTGAAAATGAAAAGAAAACAGGCGTTAACTATACACCATAAAATGTTATCTATGTCAATGCTGATTTATGTGTTAATTAACACCCAAGATTTAACAGAAAATTACCTTGGCATTTCAATTTTCAACACTTCAACACAAATTAGATAAGGTGCCTTCTCCCTTGAATTCATAAGCTGAGCTTCATCTTCTGGTATATGAACCACACAATACATACCCTTACCCATGGGAAAGCAAACTCCTACAGCAACATAAATTTACTGGTTACATATAAAAAAACACTAATGGAATGTACAGCGCAGAACTGGCATTGAGTTTTAACACATATGAATATGAACTTTTATATTTAATTACGAATTTTCTTTTCCCTAACTGTCTCTTTAGATACAAATAAATTTCTTAAAATTAAAAGGGGAAAGAGCATAAATTACTGTTAACAACATGGCAGCAGAAGCCACATTACTAGAATAATTTTTGCAGCTTAGAAAAATCTAAAAGTTTACTTGCACTACCAAAAAATAAAGATCAAAAGAAAAACTACTCTCCATCAGGTATGTCCAATTCCCAAATGAAAACATCAGCAAATCAATTGTAGATTTATGTGACTACTCACTCCCAATGTATTTGAGCTTACTTGTTAAGCTATTATAGGCAACTTGATTTTCAAATGTATTCTAGCTTTTGAACAGCCATCTTTCAATTAAAGTCCACCTTAATTAGAACAAATACCTCCAGTATTTTGAGCTTCAGCTAAGCGCATGTTTATCTCCACAAGTGACTGAAAAACCAAGAAATAAATGTGTTAGAAGGAACTTGTGCAGCAGATTAAATACTGTGCAGGATCATGCATGTAAAATTGAATGCTCAAGTAGAAATAGAAACATATAAGTCTGTCAGTTTGTGTGTTTGTGTGCAAGTTTCTGTGTTTCACCTGTGTAAACAGACCACCAAGCATATTTACATAATAATCAATATGCATCGCAGAACGTGAAAAATAAGGGATAGCCAAATTTAAACTAATTGAATAACCTCACGAAGAGCACTTTTGCGATCTTCGACTGGAAAGACATCTACAAGGCCATATGACGTCTCACATAGTGTAAGCACAAAGTCCAATGATTCATGATAAGCTCCTTTCCGGAATTGTGATGCTGTATTATTGGGACGTGGGGGTTTCACGTTTGATTTTTCAGTTTGTTGCTTTGGTGAACCTGGACGCTTCTGCCAAGTAAAAACCACACATACATTAATGACAAAAGGAAAGGGCCATGCAAATGAAGGTTACTTTTAAAAGGAAAAAACAGAGGTCATAAATATTACTCATTACAAGTACCTCTTTGTTCTTCTTTGAAGCAAACAATTCTGAGTCTTCAACAGAACGATCGCGATCTCGAAAGAGTTTGCGAAAAAAGTTCTCCGTCCCTGGACTGCTCTCAAACAAGCTGCTGCTGTTACTATTTTCATTTATTGCAGTATTTTTTACATCTTCAGGGTGCACGCGGAACAATCTTCGAAATAATGGGAAATCTGAAGGCTCTCCTTCCTCACCATTTGCATTCCCCTCATCAATTTTGTCAATTGAATCTTTCTTCTCATCAAACATATCTTTAAAAATCCTCCTGAAGAAACCGTCTTTCTCATCTTCATCCACGGACTTTGGAAGTTTCCCTTCAGAATTAATTCTTTCCTCATCCTCACTCCTCTCTTTCCCATCCTTCTTGTCCTCAAACTTCTCCTTGAAAATTTTCTTAAAAAAGCCCTCTTTTTCATCATCTTCCAGTGATTTAGAAGTTAATTTTTCATCGCCATCACCTTTACTATCTCGAAATAATCTTTTGAAGAACCCTTCTGAGCTTGATCCCAATTCTTCATCATCTCCTCTACTATTATCCCTTAAAAGCCTTTTAAAAAAGCCATCTGAGCTGGAAGTGAACTCCTCATCCTCACCTTTATTGCTATCCCTCAACAGCCTCTTGAAGAACCCTTCAGAACTATGCGTCAAATCCTCATCATCACCCTTACTGTTATCCTTTAAGAGCCTCTTAAAAAACCCGTCTTTCTCACTCTCCTCATCTTTATCCACTGACTTTCTAAACAATAATGCATCCCTCACTTTTGGGCTTGGAATGAACTTTTTGAAAATTTTATTCTCATCCGGTGATAATGGACTTCCATCCTCCTGCAAATTGTTCCCTGATGAGGGTGAGAATGAGAAGGTCTTCTGCAAGGGCGGGGATGATGTCAATGACAACAACTTCTGCTTTGAAGACCGGATTTTATTCAAAACCTGGTTCTTACTCCCAGTACTTGAAGCTTCATTATGGGACCGTATTAGCGGTGGCCACTCTCCCATGAGAGTAGCTGCAATCTGGCACTTCTCCTGAATCCTGCTAATCCCTTCATTGTCATCAAAATCCTCAAGTTCGGCCAACAAGAACCAATGCACCTTGAGAGATAACTTCAATGACTTGGAGCAAATATCAATAACAAACTTGTCTAAAGAAGGGCTGGGTTTGTGTATTAGCATATAGCAAATTTGGAACAAATAGCTCTCAATGCCTGACAAGGGCAAAGTATACATTCTATTGCAAAGATAATCTCGTACCCCAGCATGATCATGCTTATAAAGGTAGCTCACTGCAATCCACTCGCAGAAAAATGCCGAGTCAAAGAACCTAATTAGCCACCCATTCTCGCTGGACTCACCAGTAAGGTTAGTCCTTGCAGCAATCTCACGTGGCGACGGGTCCGATTCTCCACGAACCAGTCCCAAAAGCCTCACCATTGTCAATCTACCATCATAAACCCTAACTTACCTCAAAATATCATATCAAAACACAAAGTCCATCACTTCTCAATCCCAATAGACCAAACACAGCTCTTCTCTTGAAATACTAAACCCTATAACTACTTAAAACCTTCACCGGAACCCTAATTTCAATACAAGAGTCAAAATCTCGGCTCCTCTCAGTGATTCAACACAAATGCATCACTGAGATGCCAATTCCAAATCTAACACCGAGAAACCCAAATTTCGACGCTCCAAGCTACAACCTTCTGGAAGGTCCGATTCAAAACTCACCAAAAGTGGTAAGAAATGATCGGAATTTTCTGGAGAAATTGAATTTGGGACAAGAGAGACGATAACGATCTGTGAATCGGAATACTTACAATTTAGGAATCAAAATTGATATACGAATATCAGTTGAAGAGTGGATCTTTTCAATCCTGCTTCGAAGCGAAACGACGTCGGAGGACAGTTGTTGTTGTGGTGGTCACGCTGAGGTCGTCTTCTTGAATTGCACACATATGGAGACAGAGAGAAACGCAAAATTTTGTTATTATTCAAATTTTGTATTGACCCGTTAAAGAAACTATAGGGTTTCACTCACATGCGTGCCGGACCATTTAAAGTTCTATGGGACCTCCTGCATGATTGGTCCGACTTAAGAAAGAAGTAATGATTGATGTCGTTATGGAAAGAAAGTCGTAATTATAATTATGAATTATGAATTTCAATTTCAAGGCTCAAGAGACCGTCAAGGTTGAGGTGGGAAAAGGCTTAGGCATGGCAATCCCGCTGGGCTGATCAGCTTACGGGTCAAATTTCTAGCTCGATCGGGCATGGGTCAAATTCGGGTTACGATTATCCAATTTGGCCCAACCTATGGTCTAATTTTAAAAGATAAAATGATGTTATTTTTACAATTTTTTTTAAAAATAATAAATCGAACCTGGCCGAGCCATCCTTAAAATAGACTAGAGTTTGATTCAAAGTAAATGCATAAAGTGTAATTTAATTAACTTTTAGTTAAATATAAATATAAATAATCAAAATCAAAATACGACAGTCGTTATTATGAAACTCAAATAAAAGTTTAAAATACTTGTTAACGTGTGAAATTAGATTCGATTTATTATCAATGTTTATATTAAAATAATTTGATTGAGCTTATGAAAAAGTTTTTTTGTTTCGGTTCAAACTAATTAAAATTTGTTATGGAGTATGATTTGTAATTAATTTTATAAATTAGAAAAGGCTTTAAAAGGAAGATTTTACCAATGTATATAAGAAAATACATAATATTTAAATCAATACCATGAAACACTTTTAAAATTTATAAATAAAAGGATTATATGAGAAGAGAGAAAAATTAAATTAGAATGAGTTTCAAAAATATGTCGTAAATGTAATTAATGTTTTCAAAACTAGACTAGAAGTTAAATCAGTAATATATAAATTTTAATGTTTCGTGTATGCCTACAAAACGAAAAGTGAGAGAGGTCAATGCAGCAAGAAGTATTAAACTTGAAAGCCCTCATCTTTTTCCTTTCTTCTGATCTTTGTGAGGTAAAGTATGAGAAAGATCGAAGTTTTTCAGGTGCAAGGCTGCAATTTTGTAGTTTGGTCTTGGTGTCCATTTCAGGGTTTGTATGGCTTCTCTGGCATGAAAATGTCTGAAAGTTCAAGATGTTTATCAATGCCATCTACTAGCCAGCATATGCATGAAGATTCCTCGCTCAATCAACTATATTAATACTAACTAATAGCGACAAGATTCTTGTTCTAGTAAATGTCTAATAAAGTTGATATAATTTTCTGATTTCTTTTCCCTTTTATTAGTTTAAAAAAAAATACTCATTATAACTCTTATTTTTGTGTGACATTTTATATTAGATTTTGTAATTGTAAAATGATCTTAAAATAATTGTTTTAAGTAATGATTAAAAATTCAACTAATTCACCCATTTAATCGTAAAAATGTTGAATCATTAACTTTTCGGTTTGGTTTTAATTTTCAGTTTGATTTAGCTTAATAATCTTTAACGTTAAAAATCAATCAATTTATCAATTAATCAATCGATTTTGTAAATTAATTAATTTTATAAATCAAAATTAATTACTTAATGTTTATTAAATATTTCTTTTTAATTAAACTTTAAATTATTTAATAAGTAAAACCATTTTTTCAATTATATTTCAAGATTTTAATTTTAATCAATCTTTAATTAATTTTATAACGATCTAATACTAGTTGAACCTTTTAAATCTTAAATTTCTTATCTTACAGTTTAACTTTCAATCAAGTTTTGAAAACATTGATTTTAAGTTTTGAAACTTTATTTTTAAAATTAAATAGATCTTCAAATTTAATCTTTAGATCTAATAAGTCCAAATATGTTCTAACCTTAATAAAGAAACTGCAGAAAAAAAGTCTGACCTCATTAATTATGTTTGTGTGAATGCGTACCAAATAACTATTTTGTAACACTTTATTAACAACAAATTACAATGTTTATGAACTCTTTTGGGATAAAATTTGAGTAGTTAAAATTGCCTTGAATTGTACAAAGTATATTCATAATCTTATTAATTAAGTTTCGTAAGGGAGCTAAGAAAATTTGGTTACGTTTTAAAAAACGTAGTTAAAAAAATTTGGTTATGTTTTAAAAAATGTAGTTAAAAATATTTGATTATGCTTTTGAAAACGTAGCTAAAAATATTTGACTACAATTCTAAAAACGTAACCAATAGTATTTAGCTATGAAAAAAAAGTAGCCAAAAACTATTACTACAAAAGAGAGGGGTTTTGACGATGAAATACAACGACGCCAAAAGATGCAAAATTGTGGTTAAAAGTAATTAACAATGAAAAATCGTCAAAAAAATCATCGTAAAAGCCTGGTAACAAAAAATTATTTACGACATTCTAGATTAATCGTCACCAGAAAGATTTTGATACGATCATATGTTCGTCGCTAATAACAATAAGCGACGAGAGAAGCAATAGTCCAGATCAGTTATTGTGACGTTTAATTTTGGTGGATAAAGGTAATTAGCTTCGTTAACATAGTCGTAGGTAATAATGTTTACTGATGATTTATTTTGGTAGCAGAATGTTTTTAGCTACGAAAATTAAAGTGTAGCTAAATATTATTAAAGACATTTTGAAAAGCGTCAGTAAAAGATTTGGTGACAATTTTATATTTGTAGCTAAAAATTTTTAGTGACGAATATTTGTTTTTAATTTGAAATTTAATTATAATTATTAACAACATTTTTAATTCATGTTAGTTTTGTAACATAGTTTGAATTACAATTTAGTCACATTTTGTAATTATTATTGGTGACATATTGTTTAAATAATAATTAATTAAAATAAAATAAAATGTTTCATAATAAAAATGAAATAAATTTTATACAAAAACATGTAAATAAATTTTAATTGCAAAACTGAAGAAAAAAACTTTATCGACAAACTAAGAGTCTTCATCGTCATTACTACTACCCTGATCTTATACCAAGGACATTGTTGCAAATATCATTCACATCGAGCTCATTCCCTTCAGACAATGATCTTTGCAACAACTCATGCATTTTGTCCTATAATTTAAAATATTACTTAGTATTACATAAATAAATAAAAGTCTAAAATTAAAAATTTTATATTTACGTAATTATTTTGCACCTCTTCGGACATCCAACCTTCACCTTCCTTGTAATATATCAACTTATAGAATGTGATCCTATCACACTTTTGTCTTTGGAGTTAAGTCTGGCTCTATTATATAAATAAAAAATTAGAATAAAATAGATTTTATTGTGTTAACTAATAGAATAATAACTTATAAACAGTACACATACAAATTCTTGTTGTACGACAACAAATGATTTGGAGCCAATATAGTGAGAAGATTTCATTTTTGCTTTGTTAACCTTATCTTTCTTACACTTCTCCTAAATAAAAAGAAGAAATAGTTATTAAATGCAAAACAAAATTAATGGAAGGAAGTATGAAGAGAAAGAAGACAAATCTTAACCTTGGCAGAAGTCTAATAATCTCACATTTCACTATAATTTTTTGGAGTGACCCGTTCTGGAACATGTCTTCTTACCTCCTCATCTGAAGGAAAAGACATGTAGTATTTATAAAGCCAATAACGATGATCCTTTGCCTTTTGTTTCAACAGTAAACTGACATAGCTTGAAACTTTAGAGTTCTTGATGTTGACGATATTGAGCTTCATCTGTGAACAATACGTATAAGTTAACTTACTCTTCAAATAAGTAAAACCGTAATGCATATAATAAAATGAATTGAAAAATTACCGAAACTTTATTCAAAGCATTTTGTAGTAAGTTTTCTTCTTTTAACTGCCTGACATGCTGAAAGCAAAGCAATTCATTCATGACAGTGACTCCCAACTCACTGGATAATTTTGTTGATTGGATCTTATTAAAAGAATGATGTTGCATGGGGTCAATATACACAGACAACTTACTGTTTATTGCAAGATTCACACATTGTAACTCAGATCCTTTTGTGATACCTCTATCTCTTTTTCTTATGCTGGTATTGGAACCTGACAACAAAAGAATAATGATAACAAAAAACACGTTAATCGTTTAAATATATATTTGAGTATAACTGTAAATATAGGTCGTTAACAATAACAAACCTAAAGATCTCTCAGCACTAATTGAGGTAGATATAGGTTATTGCTGACTGCCTTCATTGGAGGATGAATTCGATGATTATTGAACGATAGAGTCAGATTGATTTGGTTGTTGTGGGGGAGGAACATCTTCTGTAATTGCCACCCTCTTTCCCTTGTTTCTATCATGTCCTATTATGTTGAACAACTAAAAAAATATATCAACGTAACGCATAATCTTTACTCAAACATAAACATTCCATATGAATATGTGTCAAGCACAAGTATTTACTAAACATTCAGCATAAACATAAATAAATCAAACACCAACATTCCGCATAAATATAAGTACATCATTAATAATACTCATTGATTCATCTTGAATAAACATAATTAAAACATCAACAACATAACTCAAATATGAACATAACATTTAAAACAATATAAATAATTTATTTTGCATTCAATCATCGTGATCAAGATGTTGAAAATCATCATCATTAATTACATTATCATTGAATTTTTCATCACTAATATATTAGGGCAAAGTATCATCATTGTCATTTAATTAATCCTGAGTATAGTCTTCATCTGTTTGTATGATAAAAATTGGTTTGGACTTCATCCAGGTGTACTATGTTGCGATCAACATCTCTCCTATGGAATGATGATATACTTGCATCTTCAATTGGAGTGATTTCATCAACAAACTCCAATCCAATCTTTTGATAAACTTCATCTACATCTCATTGAATTGACCATTATCCCTTTCACAAAATCGAAGACAATTCGCTGTTGAAACTTTTTAACAATCTTCTAATTGCTACCCAATACAACTTCGTTGAGGTAAAAAAAACTTGCTTCATTTGACTTGCAAGGATAAAAGGATCATTATCATATCATGTCTTACTAACATTGATGCTAGTAATATTCTCATTTACTTTCATGTCAGTAAGATTAAACCATTTGCACTTAAATAGAACAACCTTTTTATCATTGGTGAAGTGCAACTCTATTATTTCAAAGATGACACTGTAGAAGTCAATAGAATCATCGTCATGACATCCATTAACAACAACCCCATACTTTGAGCTTCTAAATTGACTATCTCAATCTTATATGTGAAATCTCACCCCATTAACAATGCAACATGTATATTTTTCCCATAAATATGAGGCCCACATGCCAAACTATATAATGTTGATGTTGCTTTTTACACTTACGATTATGCAATCTTATCATCTGTATGACAAAATGAGATTAGAAGTTATTTTAACATATAAATTGTCATATGTACATAATATGTAACTTAATCTATTTCTAAACCATGATACAAACTTCAACTTATGTCTTTCTTCAACATTAATAATCCCTTTGTTACGAATGAACTCTTTGTGCTCTCTAGTTAAAAAAGTAAATGACAATAAGGAAATGAGATTCAATAAACAAAATTCTAAAATGATTGTTTGAATCAAAAGGAATATACATTCTCCATATATATATATCAACTTTCTTGCAATTGTTCAAAATATACTAATGGGTGATTTTGAATTCGACTTTACTTAACTCCATATATTTACTCACACCAAGTGACCTTACTTATTGGGAAAAAATTGACAACCCACCCTCTTCATCAAAATCAAAGTTATGTTATGGTCTATTAAATCTTATCTCCATATTACTTAAATACATTGAACAAAATTTCAAGCATTCATTTGCTATATAAGCCTCTATAGTAAACCATTGAGGTTGAGCTCTATTATGTATATAACACTTAAGAGAACATAAAAACCTAAACAAAATATAAAATATTAGGAATTGTTAATGACAAATAACTTTGAAAAAAGAAAAAGTTAATAGGAATTACCTTTTAATCGGGAACATCCGTCGAAATTGAGCTGGTCCATAGAGTTTTGCTTCATATAGTAAGTGAATTGCTAAATGAACCATAACATCAAGAAACAATATGGGAATACTAGTTCAAGCTTATATAGAATCAAAGTTATGTATTTTTCCAATTTGTCATGCTTTCCAACTTTAAGTGTCTTGCAACATAATTGCTTAAAAAACTTCCCCAATTGACCCAAAGTTAAGGACACATTCTTCGAAAAATACCTACGTATTCCAATAAGAAGTAATCGTTGTAAAAGTACATAATAATCATGGCTTTTCAACCATGATACTTTTTCCTCTTTAACATTTACATAATGACCTATATTTGATGCATACCCATGAAGAAACTTCACTGATTGAAGAAACTAACAGAAAGATTACTTATCCCTTTTTGACATGCTATAACAAGCAGCGGGAATAACGTGTGACCCATCATCTCTTCTTTTCAAATGTAAATCTTTTCTAATATTCATATCTTCCAAGTCAAGTCTAGCCTTAATTGTGTCTTTCGATTTCCTATCAATTCCTGTCACAATTCCTAAAATTGACTCGCAAATATTTTTCTCAATTTACATCACATCAAGATCATGCCTCAATAGTAATTCCTTCCAATATGGCAAATTGAAAAATATTATTTTTAAAGTCCAGTTAAGTTCAACATCATTTATGTTTCGGTTTTTGTTACTTGGGTATGTTTCAGGTGTAATGTTACCCAAATTTAATAGCTAGTAAATAACATCATCACCAGACAGCTACAACGAAGGTTCACCCAATTCTACTTTGCCATTAAACTATTTTCTTCTTCACCATCTATTCCTATGTTCCAAATAATGAAGATGACCCGTATAACATATTTTAATTCGTAGCCTCATTGAACAAGTTTGATGGTCACACTCCAGACAAGCTATATACCTTTTAGTGGTCCACCCAGACAAATTCCCATAAGTTGGGAAATCATTTATAGTCCATAAAACAACGACATGCATTATAAATATTTGCCCTTCAACAACATCAAAAGTTTATAATCCAAATTCCCATAGATCATTTAACTCATCAATTATTGGTTGCATGTATACATCGATATCCTTACCAGGAGCAGTAGGTCTTCGAATAAGCAAAGACAATAATATAAAAGGCTCATTCATATACTTCCATATAGGTAAATTGTATGGGACTAGAATTACTGGCCATATGCTATGATGTACTCATATTATCAAAAGGATTAAATCCATCTAAGGCCAATCCAAGTTGAACATTACGACAATCCTGTGCAAACCATGAAAACTTTCTATCGAATTCTTTCCATGCCATTAAGTTTGTTGGATGATGCATAATGTTATCAGTAATGTGTTTCTCTTTTTTCCACCTCATATCTGTGGTTGTTTTTATTGACATAAAAAGTCTTTGTAGCCATGGTTTAATAGGGAAGTATCGCAGGATTTTATTCGATATCTTTTTCCCTCTCCCATCATCCACTTGCCATCTTGATGTACCACAAATTGGACACTCCTTAATATCTTTACTTTCCTTCCTAACTAGAACACAATCATACTTACAAGCATGAATTTGAATATATCCTACTCTAAGGTCCCTTAACAATTTCTTTGCATCATAGTAAGATTTGGACAATTTGTGTCCAACAGGTAATGCATCATTTAGTAAGTCAATTAATATGCCAAAAGACTTGTTACTCCATTTATTATAGACCTTCAAATGTTACCACTTGACAACAAAAGATAGTTGTGAGAAATTTGATCACCTTGGATATAATTTTTCTTGATTCCCAAAATTATCTTCTGTAATACTACCAATTATGTTAGGCATACTTGTTTCATTCATAGTCTCCACATAATTCCCATAATCGTCTATCATCTCGTAAATCTCATCATCACTATCATCACCATCATCATTAACAGTACAATCATTTAAATAATTATTGTTACTATCATCATAACTTGTACCATCACTTCTACTACAACTTGCTTCCTTACGTTCATCACGATAAAGCCATGAACTATATAATTTATCTATGCCTCGGATTAACAAGTGATTATATATCACATCTTAAATTTGAAAGTAGACATTTAAGTAATCGACGCAAGGACAATGAATATGACATTCATCACCCATTTGATATTGTACAAATTTCAGAAAACTCTTAACTCCTACATATTTAGTGGATCAATTTTTATGAGAAATCTAACTTTTATCTATCTAGCTATACAATAAAAGAAGATAATTAAATTATTTAGTGCATTTCTTGGTCAATTTTAAGTTACGATAAAGGTTACTATTAATTAAAGTATGTGGCGTTATTTATACCTGTGAATCGAGAAAGGGAGTTCTCGTTGTTGCTCCTAGGCTCATGAAATTTTTAACCTACGATGATCAAAACTTTATATTATCATCAATGATACTCAGAATATTGTAAACAACAACATAAAAATAATACCGCATTTGCAATCACAAATTTTTTTTCTCACAAATACTCCTATTAGTTAAGCAAAATATATTTGAGACATTAGTTGGACAACTTGCCTATATGGACAGACAACTGCAAACTACAAAGAAGGAGGATGTCGGATGATTATGGACGCTCTTCAACACAAAATAGAACCTGCAAAATATTATCTGAATTTGATATCTAACTTCAAATTCCATAACAAGCAGAAATTCCAACATAAAATTTCATAATAAGCAATTTGAACTTCAAAGTACCATAATAACAAATCTGACTTCAAATTGATTTTTTTAATAATTGTTACAGACAAAATGAACTTATAAATATTTTAGCACTTCCAACACATCTCATCTTCTTTTCTCCCATTTCTTGCACTACCAACACATCTCATCTTCCACACTCAACTTTCTTTACTTTTAACCTTGCTAGTCCTAACTTTTAGAGTATAATCAACATAAACTTGGATTTAAAACTATACGGATTTAAAATTATGATTTTTATAAATTTTGAAAAAAGGATCAAAATTAATGCTAGAAAATAAGTTTAAAAGGTGAAATATACAAATTAGAATAAGTATTAAAAGATGAAGAGGGTAAGAAAATTGTCAAGCAAATATAGATAAGCATAAAAAATAGTAAGATATGTATACATATTTTGTACTTTTAATTTAATGAAGGGAATGTTTCATTTTGTATTTTGATATCAAAACATTTTATTTAACAAATGGTTGGAGATGCCTTATCTATTATTTAAAATGCTTATGATATATGTTTATGATATTTGATTATCATCTATTATTATAAGAGGCATACAAACTTTGTGCTTTTTCCACATTTTGTTACTCATGTAAAATAAACAATACTATTTTGTATTTAGTAGATTTATTTGTTGATGAGTTACTATAGAGTATCCATTTGTTGATTGTTAAAAATATCAAACAAATATGTTTATATTAGTGTTTACCTTTATATGTAGTTTTGAAAGAGATTTTTTTATAAAATTGGGGTTGAAGGATGAATTTTCTTGATTTTAATAAAGGATTAAATCCATAAGGATATGTTATGTTGTCATATATCCATTAGGATAAGGATTTGTTATGATTCCTATATCCATTAGGATTTGTTTGTTTTATTTTATTTTAAGTTTCCTAGTTAGGATAGTTTTCTTGTCCAGAAGAAAAGAAATAAGTTAGCTTTAGAAAAGGATTCCAATCAATCCTTTTCACCTTAGAATTAGGACTCTTATATACCATAGTTAGGGCTATAAAAGGGAGGCTTAACTTATGTTTTAGGCAGCCAAAACGACATTATTTCTAATAAAGCTTTGCAGAAATTCTTCGAGAGAGTGTCTTTTCTTGCTTATTAAATCCTAAGTTTTATGCTTGGATTTGGTTCGAGATTAACCTAAAATCTCTACCTAATTACTTCATTGTGTCGGTTGGTATCGAGATTAAAATCCAGCTTTTTCTGGATTTCTTTCCCGGTGCCTTTGTTGTTTTGTTTACCCTTCACCATCTTCCAACCTTGCTTTTCGTTACTTTTGTTTTTATTCCACACCTCCAGCCCATCTTCTAGCCTAACCTACGTAAAAATTTCCTAGATTTCTTCCTTGCCTTTCCTCGCTTTTGTGTCTGTTTTACACCCTTCACCCATCTTCTAGCCCTGCCTTTCCTTACTTTTGTTTCTATCTCACACCCTCCAGCCCGTCTTCTAGCCTTACCAACTCAGAAATTTAACCCAAAAACCCAAAAAAATTCATCTAAAACCTAGAAGAGTCGAACCAAACGTTTCAGCCTTGACTAACCAGCACACATGGCTGATCAAGGAAATAACCAGAGATTTGACGAAGTTTTGGAGGCTATTAATGGATTAGCAACTCGTATGGATCAACTTCTAACCATTATGGGCCTTAATCAAGCCAATAATGGAGGACTACCACTTGCGGGAGCTCAAGGAAGAGGTTTACCTCAACTCCAACCTATTGGCAGACCTAATCTTCCAAGGAATGCAGAAAATAGGAGAGCTCATGAGCAAAATCAGTTACCACTTATGGAAGATAGTTCGGATGAAGAAATTCTAAACCAAGACCAACCAAGAAGAGGCCAAAGGGGTAAAGATGATTACAAGATTAAAGTTGAAGTCCCTTACTTTAGTGGAAATCTAAGCATTGAAGGCTTTCTTGATTGGATTGATGAGGTGGAAAGTTTTCAAGAGATGATGGAAGTCACTGATGATAAACTAGTGAGAATTGTGGGCTATAAATTAAAAAGTGGTGCTAAAGTTTGGTGGAGTAATCTTCAAAAGAATCGGGAGAGGAACGGAAAACCACCAATCAGATCTTGGAGGAAGTTGAAACAATCCCTTTTCCTTATATTTTACCCCGATTATGAGTCGCACTTATTTGATCTTTATCAAAGTTGCGCCCAAGGTTCTAAGAGTGTGGAGGAGTATCATTCGAGTTCTTGAGGCTGGCAAAGACGCAATAATCTTGAAGAATCTGACATGCAGCAAGTTTCAAGGTATCTTAGAGGATTAAGATCGTCCATAAGTGAAAGGCTTGGAATGCATACTATTTGGAACGTAGAAGAGGCCTACCAATTGGCCTTGAAAGCTGAAAAGATGGAAAAGGCGCCTAAGAGGTTTGAATACCCTAGGAGATCAACTCAATCAAGTCCAAATGAAGTGGTAGGAAAGGGGAAAGCATTAGTTGAAACATTGAAAATTGATAATGCCCCTAAAGATCTAAGAATGGACAAAAGGAAGCCTTTTGAAGGAGGTGGCAACAACAATAGAGGAGTTCCTAAGAGTTCTAACCCTTATGCACCACCAAAAATAGACATGTGTTATAAATGCCAGAAGCGTGGACATATCTCTAGTAATCGCCTCGAGAGAAAGATGGTCAACGTCGCTGAAAAAGGAGACTACCTTAATGAAGGTGACGAAGGTTTGGAAGAGCTTCAAGAAGAAGAAGAAGAAGAAGAGGAGGAGTTTGCTGAGGACAGAGTTAGTCTAGTGGTACGGAAGATACTTTGTTCATCCAAAATCGAGGAGCCACAACAAAGGAGAAGCATTTTTAGATCCTTCTGCACTGTTAATGGTAAGGTGTGCAACTTGATTGTAGATAATTGCAGTGATGAGAATTTAGTGGCAAGAAAGATGGTGGATCATATGAAGATTCCTACTGAGAAACATCCTCATCCTTACACCATCGGTTGGCTTACTGATGGGCCAGCATTAAGAGTAACTGAAGTATGTCAAGTTCCTATTTCTATAGGAAAATCTTACAAGGCTACTGTTTACTGTGATGTGGTGGACATGAATGCAAGCCATATACTCCTAGGAAGGCCATGGCAATTTGACATGGATATTACTTATAGAGGAAGAGACAATACCGTCTCCTTCCAATGGAAAGGCAAGAAAGTGACCATGCTACCCACAAATGCAGCGTTTGATAGGCCAAAGACTTTTAGAAAGGAGGGAAAGGCATTGTTGACCCTTAGCGGCCAAGACTTTGAGAAGGAAATTAAGGAGACCCGAGAGGTTCATGTCTTGGTGGTAAAGAACCAATTATTGGAGGAGAAAGAGGAGAAGAATGGAGCTAATTCAGATCTGATCCAACCGCTTTTGGAGGAGTTTTCAGATCTGGTCTAGTCCGAATTACCTAATGAATTGCCTCCTATGAGAGATATTCAACATCACATTGATCTAATACCTAGAGCTAAGCTTCCTAATCTGCCCCATTATAAAATGAACCCTAAAGAAGCTCATATTCTAAGAAAACAAGTGGAAGAATTAATGACCAAGGGCTTGATCCGAGAAAGCATGAGTCTTTGTGCTGTTCCTGCACTTTTGACACCCAAGAAGGATGGATCGTGGAGAATGTGTGTTGATAGTAGAGCCATCAACAAAATCACTGTAAGATATCGATTTCCTATTCCCAGATTGAATGACATACTTGATCAACTCTGCGGTTCTCAAGTATTCTCTAAACTTGACTTGAAAAGTGGTTATCACCAAATACGGATCAGACCTGAGGATGAGTGGAAGACCGCATTTAAGACGAAAGAGGGGTTGTATGAGTGGCTAGTCATGCCCTTTGGGTTGTCCAATGCCCCTAGCACTTTTATGAGACTCATGAACCAAGTGCTCAGACCTTTTAATGGAAAGTTCGTAGTTGTTTATTTTGATGATATCCTTGTCTATAGCAGAACAATTGAAGAGCATCTAGTACATTTGAGGAGAGTCTTGTCTGTTTTACAACATAATAAGCTTTACCTGAACTTGAAGAAGTGCAGTTTCTTGACTAGCAAGCTACTATTCTTGGGATATGTGGTTAGTTCTAAAGGAATTCGTGTGGATGAAGAAAAGGTGAAGGCAATTCGTGAATGGCCTACCCCTAAGAATGTTAGTGAGGTTCGATCTTTCCATGGGCTAGCTACTTTCTACAGGAGGTTCATCAGAAACTTCAGTTCAATTATGGCCCTTATCACAGAATGCATGAAGAAGGGAAAATTTGATTGGAATGATGAAGCTGATAAAAGTTTTGCTTTGATTAAGGAAAAACTCAGCACTACTCCTATCCTAGCCTTACCGGACTTCGACAAGCTTTTTGAGGTTGAGTGTGATGCATGTGGAGTAGATATTGGAGTTGTTTTATCTCAAGAAGGCCGACCTATAGCTTTCTTTAGTGAGAAGTTTAACGATACAAGGAAAAGATGGAGTACCTATCATCAGGAATTTTATGCAGTTGTGAGAACATTGAAACATTGGGAACACTATCTGATTCAAAGAGAGTTCATTCTTTACACTGATCATCAAGCTCTAAAGTATCTAAACAGTCAAAAGCACTTGAGTAATATGCATGCCAGATGGACTACTTTCTTACAAAAATTTCCTTTTGTTATTAAACATAAATCTGGCGTGACTAACAAGGTGGCTGATGCACTTAGTAGGAGGACAGTATTGCTTTCTACTATGTCCCAAGAGGTTGTTGGATTTGAAGCTTTAAAGGAGCTTTATGAGGATGATGAAGACTTCAAGGACATGTGGTTAAAGTGTGTTCAGAAGCAACCTGCTGGTGAGTTCCACATTACTGATGGTTTTCTTTTCCACGGTAACCAACTTTGTGTTCCTCATACTTCTCTTAGAGAAAAGTTGATTCGTGATGTGCATAGTGGAGGATTAGCCGGTCACATGGGAAGGGACAAGACCATTACTAGTCTTGAAGAAAGGTTCTCATCGGCCTCATTGAAGAAAGATGTTAGAAACTTTGTGACAAGGTGCTATGTTTGTCGATCGCTAAAGGAAGATCTCAGAATACGGGGTTGTATATGCCACTCCCTATCCCGAAAGATATTTGGGAGGACTTGTCTATGGACTTTGTCCTTGGACTACCTAGAACACAAAGGGGAGTCGATTCTATTTTTGTAGTGGTTGATAGATTTTCCAAGATGGCGCATTTCATTGCATGTAGGAAGACTGCCAATGCATCTAATGTGGCTAGACTATTCTTTAAAGAAGTGGTAAGATTGCATGAAATTCCTAAATCCATTACATCTGACCGAGATACGAAGTTTCTTAGTCACTTTTGGAGGACTTTGTGGAGGATGTTTGACACTTCTTTAAACTTCAGTAGCACTGCTCATCCACAAACAGATGGTCAGACTGAGTCACTTAATAGGACTCTGGGAAATCTATTGAGGAGTATTTGTGGAGACAAGCCTAAGCAATGGGATTTAGCTCTAGCTCAAGCTGAGTTTGCCTACAATAGTGTTGTCCATAGTGCTATTGGTAGATCACCATTTTCCTTGGTATACTTAAAAGTTTCAAAGAATACTATTGATCTGATAAAACTTCCGAAGTTACCAAATTTAAGCATCGCAGCTGAAAATATGGCCAAACAAGTGAAGAATGTGCAAGAGGAGGTTCGAGAGAGACTTGAAAGGACTAACGCCAAATATAAAGAACAAGCCGACAAACACAGGAGGTTTAAAACTTTCCAAGAAGGTGACAAAGTGATGATTTTCTTAAGGAAAGAAAGATTCCCTGTTGGAACCTACAACAAATTGAAGCCGAAGAAATATGGTCCTTATGAGATACTCCATAAAATCAACGACAATGCTTATGTTATCGATTTGCCTGAAGAGATGGGAATTTCAAAGACTTTTAATGTTCATTGATATCTATGATTTTCATGGAGAAGAAGAGCTCTATCCTAATGACAACTCGAGGTCGAGTTCTTTTCAAATGGAGGGGACTAATAAAGGATTAAATCCATAAGGATATATTATGTTGTCATATATCCATTAGGATAAGGATTTGTTATGATTCCTATATCCATTAGGATTTGTTTGTTTTATTTTATTTTAAGTTTCCTAGTTAGGATAGTTTTCTTGTCCAGCAAGAAAAGAAATAAGTTAGCTTTAGAAAAGAATTCCAATCAATCCTTTTCACCTTAGAATTAGGACTCTTATATACCATAGTTAGGGCTATAAAAGGGAGGCTTAACTTATGTTTTAGGCTGCCAAAACGACATTATTTCTAATAAAGCTTCTGCAGAAATTCTTCTGAGAGAGTGTCTTTTCTTGCTTATTAAATCCTAAGTTTTATGCTTGGATTTGGTTATGAGATTAACCTAAAATCTCTACCTAATTACTTCCGTTGTGTCAATTTTAGTCTGAAAGAATCATAATAATATAAATTTGATATAACGACTATCTCTTTGTTCCTATTAATTAAAACAATACTAATTAGTAAAGTAAGTAATTTTTAATGTATGACTCACATGAATAAATGTTACTCATGTCAAGTGTCTGAAAAAAAGGCTTAAATTAGTATAAGGAAAAGTTCATTTAATTCTCATACGATTACAAAACTAAGAATAATATGAAGTACTTGAAATGTTATGATTTTTAACAAAAAAGTGTCATGTGACAAAAAGTACCACTTCATTAAGAGTTTATGGACATAAAAATCAAACAGAAAGTGAACTTCTTACATAAAAATACTTACAATTTTCATATTTATATTACACTTTTAAATTAGTGATAGTATAAGTAAAGATTAAAAAATGATATTTCATTCCACAACATATCTACTTAAATCATATTGCTCCCAACTTTTATTTAATAAAAATTCATAATCATTGAGGGGAATTTCTTCATCACAATCATTCCTTCATCTAAGATCATGTTGTAATTCTTTCTCATCTAAGAAAATTGATTCCTATAAAACCCAATATGCTAAATGGTCTATTGATCAAGTTAAATTGGATCAATTGATCAAGTTAAATTGGATCAATAGAACTAAGTCCCTATGTTACAAACTATATAATTAACGTGCTTAGTTATCAAACTTTATCCATAAACCACTCGGAACTTTTGTCGAACACTTCAAAGGTATGACAGATTCATCTCAAATCACCTAAGGAAATCATGTCTTTTTTCCTTTATCAACATACTATAACACAATGCAAAGCCAAATGCAACACAGATAATGAAAACAAACGACAAAACACTCCAAAAACTAAATTGAACTGTCTTGTATTTTCTCAAAAAATACCATCACAATGAACACGACATTCATCACAGAGCACAAATGTTGAATGACTTACCTACACCAAATGATAGAAGCATGCCAATTGGAGAAGACAGAGGCACGTAAACACCGACGAGGAGAAGAGAAAATGACTGTAGAAGTTGGAGCAGGAGAGAGGGAAATGAGATTCGAAAGCACCGGGCACACTGGACCAAGGAAAAGTGAATAATCCTCGTCATTTTTCATTTACACATAAGTTGAGACGAAGTCGTTGGGCGTTGAAAAAATGACATTGTCTCAGCTTATTTTTTTAAGCATCGAAATATTTAGTGACTAATCACATTTTCGTTGCCAAAAGATAAACATCATCACACATTTCACCACCAATTTAAAAATTGTCGACGTTTCCATGAACATGACGACGTTTTGCTTCGCTTATTTTGTTTATCTATTTACTGACGATATCATAAAATGTCGCAAACAGTTCACATTTTACGACCAATCTTTAAAAGCGTCGCCATTGCTTAAACTTTTTAATATATCATAAACATAAATTACTATATTACTTATATAAGAGAAAATACAATGTTGTCACACTTAATAAAATTTTAATAGCAATAACATATCCAACAACTAATGTAACTATTGTAATGTTTTATAAAATTTACATTATGTATAAATATTCTCATATGTAATTACATATGCAATACATACATATACATATACATATACATATATATATATATAATAATAATAATAATAATAATAATAATAATAATAATAATAATAATAATAATAATAATATATTTTATTATGTTAAATTTTCATACTATAACATATAATTTACATATATTATATTATTATATTTCCCAAATGTGAGATCAAATGGTAATGACAAACC
This sequence comes from Erythroxylum novogranatense, assembly GCA_029891385.1. Lineage (NCBI taxonomy): Eukaryota > Viridiplantae > Streptophyta > Magnoliopsida > Malpighiales > Erythroxylaceae > Erythroxylum > Erythroxylum novogranatense. The sequence goes on along the minus strand of CM057226.1, from coordinate 108,690,020 downwards.
ATTTAACTACGGGTTCATGAATTCTCACGAAATAATATATTTCTTTTGATTTTATAAAAAAATGACGTCGTTTACGTTAACCACATATGACATCATTTGAACAACATTCATCTTCATTCACCGTCCAATGAATGACGTCATTATTTGTACAACAAACGCTGTTGTTTTATTTTTATAACAAACGATGTTGTTTTTCCTACTAGATTAATTATTAGCAAGAAATTGAGCCATCTTCGTCTTCAAGTATTTTTCATTTTCATACATTCTCCCTCTAGTTTTGGAAATTATTGAAGAAGCCTTACTCGTGGTGAATCTTCGTCTACAGTTGTGGTCGTGTTTGATTATCCGTTTGTCCAAGTAAGTTGTCCACCTTATATATTGTCACTTTTCTAATTGTCTTCCTTTTTTGGTTGTAAATAGGTCGACAAGTCATTACGACCTTCAGCGGTTCATTGAAGAAAGCCTACAAGTTACTAGCACATTACCACGTGTGCTAGTAACTTGTAGAGCTTGTTACATATTTGTATTGATTAAAGGGTTTTATGTTGTTTGACAATCATTTAACTTATAAATGTCACTTGAATTAATTTTTATATAAATTTAAATCATTAATTCGTTAAGTAATTTATTTAATTGATGATTGACCTTATTTGTATCTAGAAAATAAGACAAGTGATAATTTTAAAATAAGAAACCTAATAAAATTAAACCATAAGGAGTCTTAATATATCTAACCTAGGTATATAGGCCTCTTGAGATGATATTTTAGATCAAAACAAGTGAGGTCGAACCACAATATCAACATCCAAAAATTGTGGGTTATATTAAATCTAATCATTTTGCTTAAAATTTGAAGAAGTATGTTTTGTATTGTTAGAGTGACAAGATTAACATTTAATCGAATTTGAGTTAATCGACTCAATTCAACCCAAACAATCAACAATTTAATATTTGATCATGTTTTAGTTAAAAATGATATTGTATTGTGTCCATCAAACCACTCAAACTCAAGTTTTATCCAAAATTTGCTCCATTTAAAATTTAACTTTTGAACTAGCTCCTTAGGATTTGCCATCAACGGTCCAAGGTGTTCATTTAATAAACAATTTTTTATCTTGGGCCTTCAAGATTCACATAAATTAAAAGAGTAATTTAAATGAGAACCTACTAAATTAGCAACTAACAGGTTATTAAAAATCAATATCATGATCCTAATTATGAAAATACTAATTTCAGTTAAACAATTTATGTGCTCTTTTATAATTTTTTCTTTTGGATTGGCATTTAAAAAGAAAACTTGATGTGCCCTTCTAGATATTAAAACTTATCATTAAAAAAAAGAAAAGAAAACTTTCAAAATAACATTTTTTTATACCCCTAGCACACCATTGTTCACAAAGTTTTATTGCATCAAAGTCCATATCAGGAACTTGAACATAACAGTACATAACCATTTGTTTAGCTTCCGCTCAAACTGGCAAGACACCCACTAACTTCGGATTAAGTATGTTTAGCTTCTGCTAAACTAACTAGTAATCCAACAAAGGAAATGATTTCCAAGTTATTAAGTTCATGACAAAGGATGAGCACCTTAAACTTTAGGGTTAAATATATCGGGATCGTTTGTAAGTCAACTTTACCTTTTCATCTCAATCTTTATCTCTTGAAAATTATTATTTGCCTCCTTATAATAATATTTGACTATCATATAGCTTGTTTTGTTATATTTCTTCTATTTTATAAAACAATGTAATATTGAAAATTTTAAATTTCAATACGATATCGTTTTAAAGTTATAAATAGATAAAAATTAATGAAATGTGATTAACAGAATTATATAATAGCTAAATAATAATCAAGGAGGTAATTAATAATTTTTCAAAACACAATAATTGAAATGAAAAATGAGATCCCGTGTAATTAACCCTAAACTTTAAAATAAACCAGGTTATGATCCAAGTCTTTTGGAAGGGTTCTTCCATTTGGGAATTTTGGAAGTAAGCTTCCAATGCATTTGGCGATATGCATGTAAGATTCATACTTGCCAATCATAATCGCAGACTGATTAGAGTATTTTGTGCTGTTCTGTGTAATGGAATCGCCATCTCTGCTTCTGATTGCTTGCATTAAACCTGCCAAGGGCATCAAGTTGCCACCAGCGAACTCTGAGTATTGGTCCTTGTACAGTGCCTTCTTCTTGAAAGTCCAGCTTCCAGATTTCCAGTTGAAACGATACAACGGCAGGAATCTCTGGCCATAAGTGGCCAGGAACTCTACAGCAGCAAGCACAAACTCAAATTCTTCATTGGACATGTAGTATGGGAAGCTAATCCTTGTCCATCCAGGCTTCACCCCACTGTAACCCTAGTTCATTGATTCAATAACAATTTCAATTCGAATTATCTTTAATTAGAAAATTATCTAATTTAACTTTTAAAAAACTTAAAAATAAAAATTTTATATTAAAATCACTTTTAAAATTAAATAAAACACTTTAATTAATTAAGAAATTCTTTTCGTTATTTATTTAGGATTATTTTTCAATTAATTAAAAATCATTGATTAATAAATTTGAAAACTAATTTTAAAATTATTAAAGAATGCTCAATTTTCTTAATTAATAAATAAAAAATTTTGAGATCTAATAAAATAATTTTCTAATAAATAAAAAATCTTTTATTCATAAATAAAGAAATTATTTTAAATAAACAGAATAAATAATTCTATAAATAAAAATAATACATTTATTTTATTTCAATCAAATTAAAATAAATAAACTTTAAGAAATATTTTCCTTAATTATTTAAAAATATAATTAATGATAAAATAAATAAGGATTAGTTCTTAATTACTTGTTCTATTGCAGATTTGATGTTGAGAGAAGTGGTCTGATTCACATTAAGCAAACTGTGACCATAGGGTCCTGCACAAGCACACCCGCCTCGAGCTTGTATACCAAATAGGTCATTGAGCAGAACTGCAACGAAAGGTCCGTGAAGAGGCTTGTCCCTTTTCTTCACTGTCTCTCCCAACAAGTAGAAATCTGTATCTTCACCATCATTATCACCTTCCTTAACATTGTTGGTTTTATATATCAGGAAAGACACTATAGCTTGTCTCCTCACCTTCGAATTCCCTAAGATCTCTATGTTCTTGTTAGAACCAAGCCTTTCCAGGGCTCTCCTTGTGTAAATGTCTTCTTGTCTCTCAATAACATGGTATGTGATGTAAATTTTGACCCAGAAAGCTAAAGCTGCTCTAATGGTTTGAATGATCTGAGGTGTTCCACCATTCTCTCTTTCTTCTATCTCATTCAGATATAGTGTATCCTGCAAATTTATTCATTAAACTTTTGAAAAGAGAGAAGAAGATAACTCATGAAACTTACTTTTTCATTGAAGCCATTCACATAATTGACAGTTCCACCACCACAGGTTGATGGTGGTGAAGATCTCAATCTGTATAGGACTTTATTCATCAGAAGTATTCCTGGTGTTCCAGGTCCACCCAGAAACTTGTGGGGACTCAGGAATATAGCATCATAACCATCAATCTCACCAGATTTCATGTCAATCTCTGTTAAAACGTGATTCCAAAGTTGTCTCGTCACTTTCTTAGTGTTTGACCAAGTCTTAGCTGGTTTGTTGATAATTTGTTATTAATGTTTGTCGTGGTCTCTAGTTAGTAGCAAGTTAGTTTTTTAGTCATGGTCCATGTTTATGTTCAGTTGAGCTTTTATAGGAGTCAGTCTTTTATTTAGATCCTATATATATAGGAGTCTTGGGTCTTGTGTCGTGTGCAGCTTTTTTCCTCTAGTAATAACAGTTCTATTTCTCCAGAGTTTTCCCATCTCTGTTTCCGCATATTTCTGTTTTAGCTCAATATCCAACACTCTGTGGTATCAGAGCCATCGACATATCTGGGCATAGACGCAAAGAGTATTTGTGAAGTTAAAGACTCATGGCAGCCAACGGAGTATCTCTCAGCGTATCTCAACCTTTGATCCCTATTTTCAAAGGCGCAGTTATGAGTTCTGGAGCATCAAAATGAAAACTCTATTTAAGTCTCAAGACTTGTGGGACTTGGTAGAAAATGGATATCCAGATCCGATGAGGAGGCAAGGCTAAAGGACAATAACAAGAAGGACTCCAAGGCACTATTTTTATTCAACAGGCTGTCCATGAAACTGTTTTCTCCGTAATTGCAGCCGCAACTACTTCACAAGAAGCATGGATGATTTTGAAGAATGAGTATCAAGGCTCATCAAAGGTAATCACGGTGAAACTTCAAACTCTTCGTCGTGACTTTGAAATGTTAGCAATGAAAACAATGAAACTGTGCAAGATTATTTGTCTAGAGTAACCACAATTGTTAGCCAAATGAAGTCGACGGTGAGCAAATTATCGATCAAATTGTTGTTGCAAAAGTTTTAAGGAGTTTAACTTCAAAATTTGATCATGTGGTGGCTGCGATTGAGGAGTCTAAGGATTTATCTATTTTTCATTTGATGAGCTAATGGGTTCTTTGCAAGCACATGAAGTAAGGCTAAACAGATCACTTGAAAAGAATGAAGAGAAGGCATTTTGTAATCGGGATAGTTCAACTTTAAGGAACAAATCTGCACAATCAGCATGAAGAGGACGTGGCAGAGGTGGTTTTATGGTCGAGGCCGTGGCAAAGGTCGAGGTAGAGGGTGGCCAGGAGTTCGATGTTACAATTGCCATCAATTTGGGCATGTTGCATCAAATTGTTGGAGCAACGAAAATCAAGCAAGTTTTGCGAAGAGAATGCAGAGAAGAAAATGAAGAGGAATGTAAGTTGTTCATGGTTTTTCTCTCGCTACTAATATGTCAAATGGTATTTGGTTTTGGACAGTGGATGTTCAAATCACATGTCCGCATGAGATCACTATTTAAGGATCTTGATGAGTCCGTGAAGATGCAACTTACACTGGGGATAATAACCACATTCAAATTGAAGGCAAGGTACAGTTGTTGTCAAAACAAGCCATGGTAATGTGAAGCATCTTCACAATGTTTACTATGTTCCTAGTTTGGCACATAATCTATTAAGTGTAGGGCAACTCATGGCTAGTGGTTATTCAATTTTGTTTGATGATGGTGCATGTCTTGTTAAAGATAAAAATCTGGTCGGATATTGTCAATGTGCAAATGACTGAGAACAAAATGTTTCCTCTTGAGGTTTCATCTGTAAATCATCGTGTTTTGGTTACTAGTGTGATGAATGAGTCTAGACTGTGGCATTTACGGTATGGGCATTTGAATTTCAATGGCCTAAAGGTGTTGGGTCGAAAAACATGGTATTTGGGCTACCTAAAATTGATTCGTTTAGTATGTGTGAAGGGTGTATTTATGGGAAGAAGTGTAGGCGGTCATTTCTGTTGGAAAAGCATGGAGAGCATCTTATTGTCTTGAATTAATTCATGCTGACTTATGTGGACCTATGAGAACTGAATCAATCGGTGGAAGTCGATATTTTCATTGTTTACGGATGATTTCAATCGATGAGTTGGGTGTATTTTTAAAATACAAATCGAAGCAATAGAAAGTTTTAAGAAGTTTAAGGCTATGGTGGAGAAGCAAAGTGGCAGCAGCATAGTAACACTTCATGATGCAGAGGTGGTGAGTTTCTATCTAACGAATTTACTACATTTTGCGAGGAAAACGGTATTGGCAGGCAACTCATCGCTCCTTACACCGGAGCAAAATGGTGTTGCTGAACGGAAGAATCGAACAGTTGTGGAGATGGCAAGGAGTTTACTCAAAGGAAAGGGCCTTCCTAATCGGTTATGGGTGAAGCAAGTTGCAACAAAGAGTTTATTTGCTAAACATTTCTCCTACAAAGGTGTGTTGAATCGACTCCTTTTGAAGCTTGGAATGGAATAAAGCCTCGGGTGAGACACTTGCGTGTTTTTGGTAGTATTGCCTATGCTTTGATTAATTCTCAAGCACGTAGTAAGCTTGATGAAAATCTGAAAACATCTATTTATTGGCTCTGTCAACATTCCAAAGCATATAGGCTATTTAATCCTATTAATGGCAAAGTGATTATTAGTAGAGACGTGATTTTGACGAAGATGCAAGTTGGAAATGGGATGGAAGTATCGCTGTTTGGAAGTGCAGATAGTGTCGAAAATAAGGCAGAGATTCAACATCATCATTGCCTTCAACGCTTCGACACCTAGCAATGGAAGTAGAGGTTCTACTTCAAATTCAATCACTCCATCCTCAATTCCAAGTGCTGAAGATTGTCTTATTGCCCCAAACAGTAGCAGCTCTTCTTCATCGGATGGATCTCCTCCAAGAAAGTTCAAATCCTTGAGTGAGATTTATGCAACGTGCAATTTTGCTTTATTTGTTTCAGATCCAACATGTTTTGATGAAGCAATAAGCAAAATGGAATGGTGTACTGCAATGAAAGAGGAGATTTTGGCTATTCAAAAAAATGATACATGGGAATTGGTGAACTTACCTGAGGGGAAGAATGCTATTGGATTGAAATGGATATTCAAGACAAAATATCATGCTAATGGTAGTATTCAAAACACAAAGCTAGACTGGTGGTAAAGGGTATTCGCAGCAGCAAGGGTAGATTACGATGAGACCTTTTCTCCGCTGCTCGCTTCAAACAGTAAGAACATTTTATCATTAGCTGCTCAATTGAAGTGGGTTGTTTATCAATTTGATGTCAAGTCCGCCTTCTTAAATGGAGAACTAGAAGAGGATGTTTTCGCTCATCAACCGGAAGGATTTGTGGTTAGTGGAAAAGAAGAGAAAGTGTACAAGTTAAAAAGGCTCTTTACGGATTGAAACAGCTCCAAGGGCATGGTACAAGAAGATTGACTCATATTTTCGTGAGAGTGGCTTCAATGAAGTGAAAATGAGCCCACTCTCTACTTAAAGAAGGAAGGTAAAGATGACTTCCTTTTTGTGTGCCTTTATGTTGATGATATGATATACATGGGTTCATCTCATTCTCTTGTAGCTGATTTTAAAGATCGTATGAAGAGAAAGTTTGAGATGACTGATTTGGGATTGCTACATTACTTTCTTGGGTTGGAAATTCAGCAAAGTGAAGACGGAATCTTTATTTCACAAAAGAAATATGCTACTGATCTTCTTGAGAGGTTTAACATGTTGAATTGCAAGGTGGCAGCCACTCCGATGAATGTAAATGAGATATTGAAGCTTGAAGATGGTACTGCAACAGCTGACGCAAGAGCTTTCAGAAGTTTAGTTGGTGGACTGATCTATTTAACTCATACAAGACCAGATATTTCATTTTCTGTTGGTGTGGTCTCAAGGTTTATGCAAAATCCTTCAAAGCACCATCTTGGAACAGCAAAAAGAATCTTGCATTATGTAGCAGGAACGGTTGATTTTGGAATATGGTATACTCATGTTTCTAAATTCAAATTAATTGGTTTCACTGATAGTGATTGGGCAGGTTCTTTGGATGATCGTAAAAGCACTTCTGGTAGTGTTTTTTCTCTTGGTTCTGGAGCAATCTCATGGAGTTCAAAGAAGCAAGCCACAACAGCATTATCATCATCTGAGGCAGAATATGTTGCTGCAAGTTCAGCAGCATGTCAAGCAGCTTGGTTAAGGAGATTGCTTGAAGATCTTCAACAGAAGCAGGAAGAAGCAAGGTGTGACCAACTTTGAATCAAGAGAGGGTGTTAAAACGTGATTCCAAAGTTGTCTCGTCACTTTCTTAGTGTTTGACCAAGTCTTAGCTGGTTTGTTGATAATTTGTTATTAATGTTTGTCGTGGTCTCTAGTTAGTAGCAAGTTAGTTTTTTAGTCATGGTCCATGTTTATGTTCAGTTGAGCTTTTATAGGAGTCAGTCTTTTATTTAGATCCTATATATATAGGAGTCTTGGGTCTTGTGTCGTGTGCAGCTTTTTTCCTCTAGTAATAACAGTTCTATTTCTCCAGAGTTTTCCCATCTCTGTTTCCGCATATTTCTGTTTTAGCTCAATATCCAACAATCTCCACATAAGGGCCCACTGATTAATCGAACGATTAGAAAGTTAGAAAATATAGAAACCAGAAGAATTGGTGAAGATAGATAATTGAAAGAAACCTCGCAGCAAAATCGAAGCAAGCAAAAGCTCCATGTTCATGAAGTAGTCTAGCGATTGCTCGAGTATCTGAAAAAGTTCCTGTCACGTTACTGCAAGCTGAAAATGAACCCAGGATTGGCCTCTTCGAGTACTTATGTGATTGAAGTTCTTTCCTGACAGCTTCAAGGTCAATCAAACCACTTTCATCTAAACCAATCTCTACCACTTCCGCCAAGCTTTGACGCCATGAAAGGATGTTGGAGTGGTGCTCATATGGTCCAGTGAAGACTATCCATCTCTCATCATTTCTCAGGCACCTTACAACTCTGTCTCTCATCGTTGATGGTACGGTAATTCCCATAACCTCTTGTAACCTTTTGATTGCTGCTGTAGTTCCTGAACCACAGAAGATTATTGCATCGTCTTCTTTGCCTCCTAAACATTTTTTGATGTACTGAGAAGCTACATGCACCATTTTTGTGGTCTGATGTCCGACATAGCTGTCCCCAGTATGAGTGTTCCCTGTAATCCAAGTAAATATTCATAGTGAATATGCAGTAAAATTCGCTTAAATGATATGATCACCATCAAATTAATTACCATAGAAGGGATGAACTTTGTTCATGATGAAACTTTCGACGTATAGAAGAGAACGTCCTGAGGCAGTGTGATCAGCATACGTAAGTCGTCGTTTTCCAAAAGGAGTATCAAACTCAACTTCACTGCCAATGATTTGAGAGCGACGCCAACTCAGTTTTCTGTCAGATGAAGAGTTGGCCTGATCAGGGACGATGGACTCAGCTAGTGCTCCAAATGATTCAGAGTGAGTATGGTGCAATACATCATCAGAAGATGATTGAGAAGCTGAACTATTTGTTCTTGCAGGTGAACTGGTGCCGTTGGTATATATGGATGGGGTCAGTCTTTGAAAGGGTTGCTTGACTTCCATGATCAGAGATATAGGGAAGGAGAATGAGAAGAAGAATAAGCTAAGAAGATGTTTGATTATGGAGTAATGTAACCGGCTACTTATACACAAAATGAAGGTGATGAACTCTGGTTGGTGACGATCATAAATTTGTTCAAAAATGGACCACAATGATTGCAACACATATTTTTTTACAATAATTTAAAAATTTTGCTCAAAATTTTTAGCAATCCTTTAGGCTCTTTTTAGAGAAAGAAATGTAACATAATACAGTTTCATTTCTTGGAAGGAGATTTTATAATAAAATGAAATAAAATAAAGTAGAAGTAAAGGGTTTATATTACGTTCCATTCTATTTTAAACAGTAAAAATGAGAAAATTTTGAATTAAGGATGAAATGTAAATTAATAAATATATACTATTTAAAATATTATCAATAATTTTCATAATACCAATTATTTCTTACTCTATCCTAACGACAACCAACACAATACAGTAATATTTTATATAATTAATAATAAAATCTATATAATTGATAGTAAAATAATGAACTTTTATTAATAAAAATATATAAAAACTTATTCTTTAATTGTTTGTCATATTACCGTGACATATTTTTGGTAAGTCACAAATATATTTCTATGTAAATAAAAATATAAATAAATTATTTTAAAATATAAATCAAATAAAATAGAATAATATTTAATATAATAAATTTTATTAAATAATTGATAATAATATTTTATATAATTAATAATAAGTTGTATATAATTAATAATAAAATTATAAAATTTTATCAATGAAAATAGAAAATATAAAATTATTGTTCAAGTCACAACCATGATTTTAATTGTTTGTCATGGTCGTGTGACTTGAACAACTCACAAATGTGACATGTTTTTATAAGTTACAGGTTTTACTGTTTTAAAATTATAACATTCAAGTGTTTTTATTTTCGATTTTAGATTGTATGAGAATATTATATAAAAGTATAATGTTCATTTATTATATATTACATTACATTTCATCAATCTTTCAAATAACATTTTATTACGTTACATTATTATGAATCCTTTCATCATTTTCAAACAACTTTTACTATATTACATTTCATTTCATTATAAATCATTTCGCTTCGCTTTTATTCCATTAATTAATATTCAATCAAATGAGCCTTATGTTTATACAATAATCATATGATAAGTTATAATAATATGTTAAAAATAAAATAAAATATTTTTATATATTTTATCAATTTTATAATACAACACAATTATAAGCTATATTAATCAAGTTCTTAAAGTTTCAATTTATTGCAAATATAACTTACTATTAAATCTCTCTAATAATGTTGCTGTCAGACTTGATTCCAAATCAAACTACACCTGGAGTTAATAAATTAAATAATTATTTTAAAATTATTTTATTAATTAATAGATTAAAACAAGTAATAAAACTACTAAAAATTAGAAATAATTTATTATTTCAACCCAAATCAATAAACAAAAGTTTAAATGAATTGAATTAAAGATGAGACTTAAATTTGAGAATATTAACTCGATCCGAAAATGAATTAACCAAATTTCAAAATATCATTTTAATTAAAATTTTGACTAAAAATTTGGATTATTTGATTATTTAATTTTACTATATTACATTATGCACTCTTTCATCTTTTCAAGTAACAATTTTCTAACATTACTTTTATTTACATTTCATTTTGTTATAAAGCATTCTATTTTATTTTATTACATTAAACACGAAGAGGACGTGTTCATATAATTGCCTTATTGGCTTTATAAATTTTAACTGTCTATTTATATAATTAATCTAATTCACTTCTTAAAATTTTAAAATTAGGTAACATTTTTAAAATTTTATTAAATAAGAAAATAAAATATTAATTTAATATCTAAAAATAACGTGTTATATAAAAATATTTAAATTCATCTAACTTGAGAAATAAATAATATAATTAAAATTTAAAGGACTCAAATTTTAGAAAATTAAAATATTTTATTTTGACAATCTTTTTATCACTTATTCTTATTTGTTTAAAATTATTATGTTGATAAAATATTATTATTATTTCATAATTCATTTTATTCTATAGTTATATGGTCCTGATTATTTTTATTAGGATACATGTTATATATCTAAGTAGTTAATTTTAACATTATTTATTAATTGGACTTATAAAATATTAATTGAATGATGATAGCTAACTAATAATTCTTGTTTGACTAAGATTTAAAAGATATTTTAGATAATATTCTAGATATTTTAGAATCTTATCTTGAATATATATATCTGAAGAAGAGGTGTGGTGGATTTCGTTTATACATGGATGAGGGTTTTTGTATGATTTTTGGGTCTTTGTCGTGGGTGTCTTGTTGGGGGTTGATCGAAGGTGTATGGGAAGTTAACGTTGATGTGCAGAAAATAGAAACAAATTAGCTTCATTCTAGCAAATTTAAAAAAAAGCCTAAATTTTTCTTTGGTTCATTGAAAAAAATTAAAAGTAAAATTCGTATGAGTAATATATAAAATATATTTAATTGAAGTTCTAAGGTTGTATAATTAATTGTTTTATTATTATTATTTATTTATTTGTATGATTTGATTATGTTACGTATGGCTCTCGAGGGTGCCATACCACGATGGTTGAGAAGGCTGACTTGGCTTTAGTTAGGTCCTGTTCGATTCCACGCTTATTTCTCTTGTAAGAAATTTCAGCAATGTGGTTTTACCTGTAGATGGAGAACTAGTTGGGCCCTCAATGATGATGTGTGTCTGCTTGGTCCGCCTGTGAGATGGTGCGTCAATTAAGCCCTTAAAAAGGTATGCCCGTTTGGTCCGCCTATGAAGTTTCCTCGAATAAAAAAAAAAAGGTTATGTTACGTATGACTAGATTCACTGAAATTAAATTTGTTTTGTTGACGTCTTAAGTAAGGGACTAAGGGAGAATTGGAATTTGAATAATTGAAGGGTTTAAAAATCTTTAAACACTATTATCAGTGTCATTTAATATAATAAATGACTCATTAAAGTCACAGGCGCGGGGTCCGTTCTTTGTGCTGTGGGGATATCACAGATGCATGTGTTCCTATGTACATATTATACATTATCCGATGTGTGTGATTGGTATATGTTATAATTCTTGGATGAATTATGAAGGACGAAGTCTCTCATAAAAGAATTATGAAGATGATCAAATATGTCATGCGATGCCACATTGGTATCGTCTCTAGATTAGTAAAAATGCCAGAAATAAAAGTACGAAGTGATGTGATTGATACCATATTCTCTACGTCTCATCATCTGAGATTCAAAAACGTCACAATCATTATTTTTAATGAATTAATTGAAAAATAATGCACGTTATAATTGTTATAAATTTTCTTCCTTTATATTACTCTATTTGTCCATATCTTTATAGATATTTTGCTTTTAAATTATTTTGTAAGTGATTAATATGACAAGACGTAAAGAAGTCTTTGATTTTGGGTTGATTATTTGTCCATGTCATTATAGACAATTTTGCTTATGAAACATCTTCTTCAAAGTGATTGGAACGGTAAGATGTGATTTAATTGAAGAATAATAAGATGTAGACTTATATATATATTTATTTATCACATAAATTTTATAGGAATAAAAATTATGTAATTATAGTTAAACAAATTATAAAAATTTAATATTTTTTAAAATTTTAGATTCTCAATAACTAAAACTTGAAAGCGTTCTAGAAGGGGGTTGAATAGATCGTCTAAACTTTTTCACAGAGTTCTACAAAAAACACGGAATTAATACACAATAAATAATCAAATTAAACAAATGAAAAGAGAGGAAGAAAGCAAACACTGTTTTTATAGAGGTTTGGTGCTAAGACCTACGTCCTCTACCTAAGCTCCCACTTAGGATTTGGCCAACCACTATATTATACACTTTTTAGTTCAGTGCGAACTTTTACAACCACTTGAATTTTAGCTCAAGTAAACCTTACAATCCGATTTGATTTTCGGCACAAATCTAACCACACCAGTGATTTTTCCTCTAATCATTCAACTCACAATGACAATGATTGAAATATAGAATTGACAAGGCTCTAAACATCTTGATAGAATTAAATGAGCAATATGCAATTTGAGAACTATAAACTGATGATCAAGAATCATTATGCTTTTCTATGGCTTCCGTAATTGATCTCTTGAACGTTCTTCTATTTATTTGCAGGCTTCTAGATCAATATAGACGTTGGAAATACTCTTGTAGCCGTTGAAGATCTCTTATAAACGTTGAGAATGATTTTCTTCCCGTTTTAGTATCATTGACTTCGTCAAAATAGCTGCTAGTCGACTGAAACATGTGATAGTCGACTGGAACCAGAATTAGTCGACTGGAACAAATATTTTGCTGATTATAGTCGACTGGAACAGACATCATTACTGATTATAGTCGACTGAAAATATGTGTAGTCGACTGGAACTTACGAAAAATAATCTCCGCTCTCCGAATAGTCGACTGACATGATTTGTAGTCGACTGGAACTCTTTGTAGTCGACTGGAACCCTTTGTAGTCGACTGGAACCCTTTGTAGTCGATTGGAATGAAGCCCACCATTCATATATGATAATTTTCAGTCGGCTGGAAATGCTTGTAGTCGACTGAAATTTCTCCAACGGATAAATTTGAGGATAAACTTCGATCTTTCAAGATTTTTATCCATAATCTTCACAAGGATCTTCTTTTACACGTTGTCTATCTTCTCCAGATCATAGTAGATTATTTCTGACTTGATTTCGTGATATTTTATCTCCCTGACATTTATAGATTGAACTTTGAACATTGTCTATCACTTGCATCCTTGAAAATTATCCCTTGAAATTGCATTGGGCCTTTAATTAAAATCCTGAAATAATTTCTTAACCAATTTCATATATATTTTATAATTATCAAAACATAAAGGAATTTTTATTTGTCAACCACCATTGGTCCAACAATCTCCCCCTTTTTGATAATGACAAAACATTTAGAAATGGTTTAAGAAATTGAAAACAAAGAAAAATTGATCAAGGTTTTTATGCCTTGTCTAATTGGTTAGTGTAACTTCCCCTTAATCAATAAATCTATGAATCCAATAAATTTAGCACAATTTCATAACTTAAGATAATTTCAAACTTCTTGCTCCCCCTTTTTGTCATGATCAAAAATAAAAGTGGAATAATCATCAAACAAAATCACACCAATTAAACAAAAGGGCAAACCAACTAATGTACTAAATGTCCATGAAAATGTCAATGTAACAAAGTAACATATATCGGTTGGAAACAAATTGCAAAATCCATCAAGGACGAGAAACATCATCATGTTGACATCCTAACTTGTCGAAGATCTTCTTAAGCATACGGTGTTGTGCATCAATTTTCCTTGCAAACCCAAGAAGCACACTCTGAATATTATCAACGCGATCATTCAAGTCATCCAATTGTTTGGTAATTTCATGTAGCTCCTCGTGAGTGACATCACTCCGTCTCACATTACTGGGCCTAGAGCTGCTTGGACGATCTGCTGCCTGTTTTGAACGTTGCCTCCTTGGCACTTGTTCATCTTCCAGTGTCAAACCAAGCTTGGCCACATGATCAAAATATACCCATCATTTTTCAACAGTTTTAACCAATTTCATACTCCTCAAATTGTAGGGCGTAAATCTCCAACTTTGAGAGTATGGGTAATGATTATAAGAACTACAATCAACCTTTTGCAATTTTGCGACAAACGCAATCAAAGCAGCATATAGCATACCTTTATGCTTTCCTGTTTGACTCTTAAGCTCTCCTCATAATAAATTTGCCTTTTTCCTCATCATTTGCATAATTAGACTAGGAAAGTTAATCTGTCTTCCCTCTTCCAAATGCCATAGAATTTCCTTGTCCAAAGCTGTAATATGATTGTTGCTCGCCTTCTTGGGATATATTACCCGATTAATTGCATAATGCAACAGCCTATAATTCAGAGGCAAATCCATTGCCTCATAGGGTGGTGAGGAATGAGCCGAACAAAGGCTATCTAGCAGTGCATCTCCCTTTTCTTCTGTATACCCGAAATTTTCATCTGCTTCTTCATCAGTGTCTCCACCCTCATGTCTTAAAATTTCAAGGTCTAAAAGGGAAGCTCTCGGTCGAACACCACCTGTAGGCAATTTCAACCAAATAGACAGATTTTGTTCACACAGAAAGATCTCCTTTCCTTTAACAAACGACTTCAAATGCATTCCGGTGTCAACATTATTCCTTATCACCACAAGATTAGCATAAAATTCTCTAATCAAATCCTCATATATTTTCTCAGTAAAACCCAAAAAGAATTGCAACCCACGACTGATAATATCTGTGAACAACTCTAAATATTCACTATGTCCCAGTTCAACCCAATCAAACTTCATGGAAGGAATGAGAACTTCATTTTTTAGTACCTTATAATAAAGATTTTGAGCCTCTCTTGACACAAATCTGGACTCTACCTCTTCATTTTCATGTTCTACCCCACCCCTTGAAGAAGCCCCACGTACTCTTGGTCTTTGAGGTGCGTCATCTACTTGCTTTCCTTTGCCATTTCCCTTTCGTGGAGCCATTGTAGAAAACTTAAGGAGATTTTGAACCGAAAACAGAGAATTTATACGTGGAACAGGGATTTCGTAGGTTAGGGTTTTGTAAATCAAAAAAAGGGATTTTTGAGATGAAGAGAGGAAATAAGATAGGGGTTTCGACTATTTGAAAGTGGGTGGATGGAGTTAGTGTCGGATTTGGAGAAATTTTCTAGATCTAGTCGACTAGAAGATAAAATCGCAAAAGGGAGAAGAGAGATGAGATTTCTGAAAAACAAGAGATAATGGGTTTTTGAGAAAGAATGAGATAAGATCTTTAAATAGGAAAGAGTTTTGATGGTTTTAGAAGTAGATTGAAGATGAAAGAGTCGATTCTTTGGAGAGGTTGAGAGGTTTAGTAGAGTGAGAGGTTTCTAGGTAGGAGAAGATAAGGAAATTTGAAATAAGAAGAATGGGTTTTAATTTTAGAAGATCCGTATGAGTGCTAGTCGACTTATTGTCTTACTAGTCGACTAGTACTTCCTCCAGTCGACTTATCGATCATCACTAGTTGACTGATACATCTTTTTCTACACCTCTAGTCGACTTGTACGTCCCTCTAGTCGACTGGAACAACTATTTACCTCAAAATCAGTCGACTTGACTGTTATTTTCTAAACTTTAACAGCTTCACTAAATGTAAATCATGATGATGTATCTCCGATGGAATTGCTTATTTTGCCAGACCATTTTGATATGATAGTGTATGCAAGTAAATAAAATCAACCAAGAGAATTTAAATCACACATTCCAAGTTTCAATTTAATGTTTATGAAAAGATCTTCTTTAAGAGGTTTAGTAAAAATATCAACCAATTGATCACTAGACGAAACATGTTTCAAAACAATGTCACCTTTCAAACAATGATCACGAATAAAATGATTTCTAATTTCAATGTGTTTTGTTCTACTATGCAAGATTGGATTCTTACTCAAACAAATTGCACTGGTATTATCAAAATAAATTGGAATATTTTTAATCACAATACCATAATCAAGCAATTGATGTTTAAGCCAAAGAACTTGGGCACATGCACTTCCATCTGCTACATATTCAGATTCAGCAGTGGAAATAGCTACACTTACTTGTTTCTTACTAGCCCAAGAAATCAAAGATGATCATAAGAAATGACAAATACCACTAGTACTTTTTCTATCAATTCTACAACCACCATAGTCAGCATCACTATATGCATATAAATCAAAAGAATCACAACAAGGATACCATAAACCATGATTAACAGTTTTACTCAAATATCTAAAAATTCTTTTGCAAGCAGTCAAATGAGAAATTTTAGGACATGATTGAAATCTAGCACATAAACACGTAGCAAACATTATATCTGGTCTAGAAGCTGTTAAATATAAAAGAGAACCGATTATACCTCTATAGAGTTTTTGATCAACATCCTCTTCATGTTCAGATTTTTCCAAAACCAAATTTGATGCCATTGGAGTAGCTGCTACTTTGCATCCATCCATGTTGAATTTCTTTAAAAGATCTTTGGTGTATTTAGATTGATGAATAAATATGCCATCTCTATATTGCTTGATTTGCAATCCAAGAAAGAATTTAAGCTCGCCCATCATGCTCATTTCGAACTCACTTTGCATTAGATCACGAAATTCTTTACACAAAGATTCATTAGTAGCACCAAAAACAATATCATCAACATATATTTGGCAAATTAACATATCTTGATTAACATGCTTTATAAATAAAGTGTTATCAACTTTACCTCTAATATAACCATTTTTAATAAGGAAATTACTTAACCTTTCATACCATGCCCTTGGTGCTTGCTTTAATCCATAAAGTGCCTTCTTGAGCTTGTAAACATAATCCGGATGTTCATGGTCTTCAAAACTAGGTGGTTGTTTGACATATACCTCCTCTTGGATGTAACCATTGAGAAATACACTTTTGATGTCCATTTGATTTAACTTAATCCTTTTATGTGAAGCAAAGGCACATAATAATCTGATCGCCTCTAATCTTGCCACTGGTGCAAATGTTTCACTATAGTCAAGTCCCTCTTCTTGATAAAAACCTTGAGCTACTAACCTTGACTTATTTTTGACTGCTTCACCATTCTCATCATATTTTATCCTATTTACCCATTTGACTCCAATGATGGTTTTATCCTTTGGTGGAGCTACCAAATCGCATACATTATTCCTCTTGAATTGATTCAATTATTCTTGCATAGCCAACAACCAATTCTCATCTTCAAGAGCTTCTTTAATATTTTTGGGTTCTACTAGTGAAATAAAAGCTGAGTTGTTCATATATTCGTATGTATTCCTCCTAGTCCTTAAACCATCATTTAAGCCACCAATGACTTGCTCCATCGGATGATTCTTTGCTTTTGCCCAAGTTTTCATGATAGGAACATGATCTAATTTTTCTTCTTCAACATTGGTTTCTTTTTCTTCAACGTCATTTCCTAAATTTCCTGCATCATCATCAAAACAAACCTTCCTCAGGGGTGAAACCATATCATCGAATTTAACATGAATATTTTCTTCAACAGTTCTAGTTCTATTATTATAGACTCTAAATGCTTTACTAGTTAGTGAATAACCAAGAAATATACCAATATCAGATTTCGGATCAAATTTTCCTAAATTGTTCTTTCCATTATTATGAATAAACACTTTACAACCAAAAGGATGAAAATATGAAATATTGGGTTTCTTACCTTTCCATAACTCGTATGGTGTTTTGTTTTTGTCTCGTCTAAGTTGTACTCTGTTGATAACATAACATGCGGTATTGATTGCTTTTGCCCAAAATGCTTTAGGAAGATTGTATTCATTCAGCATCGTTCTACTTATCTCTTCAAGTGAACGATTTTTCCTTTCTACTACACCATTTTGTTGCGGAATCCTCGGTGTTGAAAAATTGTGTTCCATTCCATATTTATCACATAATTTTTTGATTGGTTCACAATCAAATTCTCCACCGTGGTCGGTCCTTATTGCAACAATTGTCAAGTTCTTTTCATTTTGCATCAACCTACACCACTTAGTAAACTCGTTAAAAGCATCACTTTTATGAGCAAGAAATCTCACCCAAGTAAATCTGAAAAAATCATCTACTATTATAAGAACATATAATTTTCCACTTAGACTAGCATGCCTAGATGGTCCAATTAAATCCATATGAACAAGTTCTAAAATTCTAGAAGTGCAAATTTTCTTCTTTGGTTTGAATGATTCTCTAACATGTTTACCTTTCAAACATGATTCACACAAATGGTCCTTAACAAATTTTATCTTAGGCAAGCCTCTTACTAAATCATTTTTAGAGTTTAGAAATCGAGGTAATGGAGCATGTCCTAATTTTCTATGCCATAAAATGCATTTTCTTCTAATGTCACTAAACACTTTTCATTAAAAGAACTATCATCATGTAGATCAACAACATATGTATTTCCATGCCTCAAACCAATGAATGCAATATTTTCATCTTTCTTAACTACACAATGAGATGATTCAAATGACACTTTAAAGTTCATATCACACAATTGTGAAACACTTAGCAGGTTATGTTTCAATCCATCAACAAGTAAAACATTGTCAATGGTAGGCAAAGGTTCCTTACCCACTTTACCAATGCCAATGACTTTACCTTTATTGTTGTCTCTAAATGTCACATACCCTTGATTCTTTGGTTTGATTTCTGCAAACAAGTTCTTGTCTCCACTCATATGCCTTGAACATCCACTGTCAATGTACCATGTACTTGGTGGATTATCATTCCTTGCAGACACTGCATCGAAATATTTTTCTTCTCATTGGTACCCAAGCCATTTTGGGTCCATTAAGGTTAGTCAAATAAACTACATTTGATGGCTTTGTTCCTTTTACTACCCATATTTTCTTCACATTAATACACCTCATAATACTTTTACAAGCAATTTCATTATGACCATCTCTTAAACATCTAGCACATTTAGCAACTTTTCCATCTTTGGTGAATTTTGAAATTAGTGAGCAATCTCTATCAAAAGGATCATATCCTAAACCATGTTTGAAAATTGAATATCTTTGTAAAGATAACATCTTTTCAAACTTCTCATTTCCATTAACAAATTTTCCAACCACATAAGAAAATTCTTTTCTAAGTCTATCAAGTTCACAAGATAAATTTTCTTTTTCAGCAAGGCATGCAGAGTGATCCATCTTAGTACTATCTAAATCATTAATAGTTTCATGCAGAACACTATTTTCAGCAACAAGTTCTCTTATCCTTTTTCTCAATTTCTTGTTAATATCAACAGCTTCCTCAAAATCAATTTGCAAAGCAGTAAAAGAGTCTCTAAGATCTTGATCAATAATCATTACCTCATCCTCATCATCTCTTGTCATGGAGCTTCTTGCCATTAGAGCTAAATTGTTTTCATCGTTGCTTTGATAAGCTTCCTCATCATCGCTCCAAGAGCTACAAGACTAGCTTTCTTTTTACCTTTGTCATACTTATCATTTTTCTGAAAAACGGAAGAACTTTTGCATTCTCTAACATGATGTCATTTCTTTCCACATTTCCAACATTCTTCATTGCTCTTCTTTTCCTCATAACTTTTGGTCCTTCTTTCCATGGTGTACTTCTTTTTATCATCATTTCTTCCACCACGTAATTCTCTCTTTCTATTTTTGAGTAGTCCCTTGAATTTTCTCAAGTTTCTAGCATACATTGCTAGCTCTTCATCTTCTTCCTCCTCTTCTAATTCTTCATCACTTTCATCCACAGAAGAAGTGTTAGCTTTAAAAGCAATAGATTTTTGTGGCTTACCTCTACCTCCTCTTGATTTGAGGATTATCTCATAATTTATGAGTGATCCCACTAACGCATTGAATTCTAAGCGATTGAGATCTTTAGACTCCATAATTGCTGTGACTTGAGAGTCCCATTCTTTTGGTAGTGACCGAAGGATCTTTTTCACCTTCTCGCTATCCGTCATGTGCTTTTTGAGATTCCCTAAACCATTAATAATTTTTGCAAACCGATCAAGCATAGTAGAAATAGACTTACCTTCCTTCATGACAAACATTTCGTAATCATGAAGTAGCATGTTGATTTTGGTTTCTCGAACTTGGTTGGTTCCTTCGTGAGTGATCCGAAGTCTCTCCCACATCTCTTGAGCACTTGTGTAAGAATTCACTCGATTTCTCTCCTCAACAGTAAGAGCATAGTAAATCAACTTCATGGCTTTGGCATTGATGTAAGCTTGCTTCCAATCATTGTCGTCATACTCCAGCTCTGTCTTTACCTGACCGTTTTCGTTCAATGGAATATGGGGGCCGAAGATGATGATCTTCCAATACTCTACTCCCTCGCTTATGATATGGTACTTCATAGGATTTTTTCAAGAAGAATAGTTAGAACCATTAAACAAAGGAGGACAGTTATTAGTGTTACCTTCTTCCGCTAGATTATTATGTGTCATACTGAACGCCATCCCTTGATGAATCTGCTCTGATACCAATTGAAAGCGATCTAGAAGGGGGGTTGAATAGATCGTCTAAACTTTTTCGCAGAGTTCTACAAAAAACACGAAATTAATACACAATAAACAATCAAATTAAACAAATGAAAAAGAGTAGGGAAGAAAGCAAACACTGTTTTTATAGAGGTTCGGTGCTAAGACCTACGTCCTCTACCTAATATCCTACTTAGGATTTGACCAACCACTATATTATACACTTTTTAGTTCAGTGCGAATTTTTACAACCACTTGAATTCCGGCTCAAGTAAACCTTACAATCCAATTTGATTTCCGGCACAAATCTAACCACACCAGTGATTTTTTCCCTAATCACTCAACTCACAATGACAATGATTGAAATATAGAATTGACAAGGCTCTAAACAGTTTGATAGAATTGAATGAGCAATATGCAATTTGAGAACTATAAAATGATGATCAAGAATCAGTATGCTTTTCTATGGCTTCCGTAATTGATCTCTTGAACGTTCTTCTATTTATTTGCAGGCTTCTAGATCAATATAGACGTTGGAAATACTCTTGTAGCCGTTGAAGATCTCTTATAAACGTTGAGAATGCTTTTCTTCCCGTTTTAGTATCATTGACTTCGTCAGAATAGCTGCTAGTCGACTGGAACATGTGATAGTCGACTGGTCGACTTGGGCTAGTCGACTGGAACCAAAATTAGTCGACTGGAACAAGTATTTTGCTGATTATAGTCGACTGGAACAGACATCATTACTGATTATAGTCGACTGAAAATATGTGTAGTCGACTGGAACTTATGAAAAATAATCTCCGCTCTCCGAATAGTCGACTGGCATGATTTGTAGTCGACTGGAACTCTTTGTAGTCGACTGAAACCCTTTGCAGTCGACTGGAATGAAGCCCACCATTCAGATATGATAATTTTCAGTCGATTGGAAATGCTTGTAGTCGACTGGAATTTCTCCAACGGATAAATTTGAGGATAAACTTTGATCTTTCAAGATTTTTATCCATAATCTTCACAAGGATCTTCTTTTACACGTTGTCTATCTTCTCCAGATCATAGTAGATTATTTCTGACTTGATTTCTTGATATTTTATCTCCTTGACATTTATAGATTGAACTTTGAACATTGTCTATCACTTGCATCCTTGAAAATTATCCCTTGAAATTGCATTGGACCTTTAATTACAATCCTGAAATAATTTCTTAACCAATTTCATATATATTTTATAATTATCAAAACATAAAGGGATTTTTATTTGTCAACCATCATTGGTCCAACAAAACTATAAAGTCTAACCTTATAATAAATGATGAGAGCGATATAGATTTCTGTCAAAAATTTTAAAATATATTAGTAGAAAATAAAATGTGTATTTTTTTTCTGACTTGTCTTTCTTTTTCCTATTACTCTACTCTCTGGTACATTAACCACGGAGCCATACATATTACACTATTTGATGGGTGTCGAATCCACTAAAAATAAATCCCAAACACCAAACGAAAATAAATTGCGCACATTGGTAAATGGGGTCGATCCACAGAGAATGGAATAATTGATTCTATTTAAATGCCAAAGAACGAATGAAAATAATTAAAATGGGGGGGGGGGGTTGGAGTTTTCTACTGGAACTACTAATTAATCTGATCACAAATAAATGATTAACGCAATGAAAATCAAATAAAATAACAACTACGATTAGACTAGCAAAGAACACAAATAAAATTGATTAACTCAATAAACCAACACTAAGCCAGAAATTCCTAATTATTATGCAGAGACCACGATCATCGACTCAAATATTTTCTTTGGTTTAATAATAGGTTAGCTATGGTTACCAACTTCCTCTGGTTCCCTCGTTTCTTCTTAATCTTAGAACAATCAAAGAGACTCCTTTAAATTGTTCCCTAATTAATTAATAACCCCTTCGAGACTCTCTCAGAGATTCAATTAATTAACAGCATTAAACTTTAAAGAAACACTAACCCTAACTGACTACGCACTGACTCATGCGTCATCTAATTAGATCGCAAGTTCCTCCACACGAAATCAGACAAGTATTATGTCCTAGTGCCAATTGCCACAAACACCGATCACTCAGTTAGACTCCACCAAGTAAATCAGTTGGCGATATGTAAATTAACTAACTCTACAATCAGGCCTCAATCGCAGAATCAATTAATAAACAATGACAGTAAATCAGAAACAGTACGAATATTATAAACCAAATAATCAGAACAAACAAGGTCTCACGAGTCAAAGCATAACAATTGGAATTCCCCGACTAAAACGGTTTAGCTACTCATAACGGAATTAAACAAAATAAGGTTCTTAATTAACATAATCTAAATAACTAAGGGAAGAAGAAAAACTAGAAACAAAGTTCTAGAAATTGATCCACGATGATGCCTCAAGGCCCTCCATCGTTGTTTCATAAAATCTCAAAACCAAAAGAAGAGTCCTTCCTTGGCTGCCGTTTCTTTTTTCCAGCCTGCGTTGTTCACTGCCCAACGTAACTCCTCAATTAAGAGCCCCATTTGTTTTAATTCTTGTGGCTTGTTCTCCTTCCAAGCTTCCACGTCAGCCCTCTCCCTTGTCCATATTGCGTTAATTTGTTTTGAGTCCATTAATTGCCGCCAGTCCCTTTGTGTAGATGCTTCTAATTCCTTTTATTCTCTTGTGCATTAAAACCCTCCTTCCTCTAGTCTGTCTCCTCCAATTTATTTCCTTGTTGCGTCTCCTGTCTTTGATTTAATTACTGTTTTCCTATTAATTTCCCACATCATGCAAAACTATAATTCCTACAAGGAAATATTAAATCAAATTAAGTCCTGATAATTGCATCAACAAGAGGAATAAAAAGGGATAATTAAAATACAAATATTAGACAAATATGCACTTATCAAATCTCCCCACACTTAGACGATGCTTGTCCTCAAGCATAAAAGAGGACCAAGACACAATGAAAAATCACTTCACTAAATGAAACACGCACAAAGGTAATGTAAACTAGGAATGAGAGCGCAATCTTGTCCCAATGTCAATGAAATGTCAAATAAATGCAACAAATTTCCCACACGAGAAGACACAAGCCTGAACTCAAATTGAAGCGCATGCATGAATTACCGAATTTTAATTAAAAACCAATCAAGCCTAGAAAACACATTTCACTTATCAGTTGGTTAGTATACACGAGGAATTTTGAATTTATGTGGTAGTCATGGGAAGATCGGATTAATCTTAATTACTTAATTAGGTGTTTTTAGCTACAAATTGCTCGGAATTGTCATTGGCCTTTTTACGCGAATGCAAACATTTGTGATGAATGTCATCCGGTTACTCGGTCAATCACAACGCCAAGTGGCTTTAGCCTTACTCGTAATTACTCATATGCTTGCAGTTTTTTTTCCGAGTAATCAGAGGAGTAGTTGGTTGCCTCACACTTCATAGTTGTTCAAGACCTTTTTACGCGAGTGCAAACATTTGTGATGAATGTCGCCCGGTTACTCAGTCTCGTCTGACCTTTAGACGAATTTTTGGCTTCGCTCACAACCACCTTTGGTGATTGGCGGAACGAATCTAACACCTTTTTATTTTTATTCTTCATTCCCTTTCTCCACCATAATTTCCCACATCAATCCAAAGTTCAACACATATACCAATTCAACTTCTAAGCTTAACATGACTCTAGACAAGAAAGGCACCGATTAATCACACAATTTTTTAAAATTCTAACCAATTAACTCAGGCTCGCAACTTCAACACATAGGACAAAATCATTAACATTTAATTAACATTAAACAACAAGGGACTCAACCATACTCTCGACTCCTTTAAAACAATCCACCATTACCTAAGGCACAACAATTCATCGAGCAAAATGAAGCAAAAGATGATTTTTAAAGTTCCGCCACGGCATCAACAGTTAAAAGTCCAAAATACCAAAAGGCAACGAAGGGCACAACACAATTCAAAATAGCATGCACGAGCAAAGACAATAGCTAAAAGTCAAGATACCCCAAAACGCAGCGGAGGAGCCAACATAATTCAAAATAGCATGCATCGTAAAACTATAAATCTCCTCCCACACTTAAAGCATGTGTTGTCCTCAACGAAAAGTAAATGAAAAGAGTGGCGAGGACTTCCACGAATCCGGGCGATGGTCTTTGGGTGGCGCCTAGTAGTGCTCGGATGTGGGTTGGTCTAGTGGTGAAGATGAGGGCTTATACGTGAGTTCGTTTAGGCATCCCGCCAGTAGGGTATAGCTAGTACAGTGAGGGACGAGAGCCAACATATGATCATACAAAGGACTCCCACCAGCTGTAATCCAAGAACTCCGAATTGATCCAATGTCGAACCTCCCGAAAGACAGGCGGGGAAAGGAAAATATCAAAACAAAGAAAGAAGGAAACAAACGAGACAAAAGAACACAAAATAAAGCAAAAGAAAGGAAAGAAAAATAAAATAAAATAAAATAAAATAAAAATATGGGCTGCCTCCCATTAGCGCCTTGTTTAACGCCCTAGGCTCGACGATCCTCGCTTCGATGTTAACCTCGTCTCGATGTTGGAAATCAACAATGGTCCCACCAATTGCCTCCCTGCACTCTCGAAGCACTCTAATTAGTTTCTCCTCTTCCGTGTCGTCGAGCATCTTTGGATACGATCACGGGTAGGTCTCACCTCACCTAAATATGCGATTTCAAATGCTCAGAAGCGTTTGAGCTCCAGCTTTGGGGCCTCATCAAGTATATCATCAGAAACTTCAGACCGATCAGTAAATCTCTTAACTTCATCAACAGACATCCTATGACACGAAGCATAATTCAACTCATCATCATAATTTAAAGCAGAAATCTCATGAGTCAAATCTTCAATGATATCAACCTTATAAACACAAGACACATCTTCAGCCCGTTTCATAGCATCATAAACATCGAATTTCACCACTTCCCCATCAAACTCTAAAGTTAATGAACCAGTATGCACATCTATCTTTGCCTTAGCCGTACTAAGGAAAGGCCTACCCAACAAGATATCAGAAGAATTAGATGAACTATCATTTTCCATATCAATAACAAAGAAATCAGCAGGAAAAATTAATCCATTAACTTGAACTAGCACATCCTCTAAAACACCTTCAGGATAGACAATCGATCGATCGCCAATTGAATTATAACTCCAAAGATTAGTTAATGGACCAAGACCTGTGGAAGTATAAAGATAAAGGCATCACATTAATAGAGGCTCCTAAGTCACACATAGCTTTACTTATACCAATGTTCCCAATTTTGCAAGGAATGGAAAACATACCTTGGTCGCGACACTTAGGACTAGTTTCCTCTGTAAGACAGCTGAAACATTCTCCCCCACACTCACCCTTTCATTACCTATTAACTTACGCTTGTTTTGTGCATAATTCCTTAAGGAATTTGGCATAGCGCGGAACCTGTTTAATGGCCTCGAGGAGCGGGATGTTTATTTAAAATTTTTGGAATAACTCCATGATGCTTTTATCTTCCTTTTCTTTCTTGCTCTGAGACAATCTCTGGGGGAATGGTGGTGGAACCACTAGAGATTTGGGTTTCTGAGGATTTCCAGCTGGACCTGAATCCTGTACGTGGTCACGTGTAAGCTCCCTTTCGGGTTCCTGTCCTGTCTCCGCATGGGAACCCTGGGCGTGGTCACGTTTAGGGTTCTTGTCGACTGGGGGCTGCAATCCCTTACCATTTCTTAAGAAAATCGCGCTCACATTATGCCTCGGGTCGAGTGTCTGAGACGACAGCTTGCCTTGAGTCTCCATTCTGCTAACGGAGGATGCTATCTGACTCATTTGAGTCTCTAGGGTCTTCATGCTCTTCTATCTTTTGAAATCAGTTGCAGTGTCTGTTGAAATTTTGCAGATTAGTAGCTAACATATGAACAATTTCTTCAAGAGGCTTACACGAGTTCAAGGTCGCATTGCGTGGTGGTCTTTGATAGTAGTTCTATTGGTTCGGTGGGTTGTTAGCATAACTGAAATTTGGGTGGCTTCTCCAACCGGGATTGTAGGTGTTTGAATAGGGATCAAACTTCCTCTGTTGGAATCCGATAGAATTCACATTCTCCGGTGTTTCATCGTGGAGCGTTGGGCATGCATCGGTTGGGTGAGCTAGGCTGGTGCAGATGCCACACGCCCTCGCAGGTGGAGGAGTACCTACATTCAATTTCTCGACCAAAGTTGTTAGCAAAGATTTGACCTCATTGAGAGAAGTAACATTTACCTCATTCACCCTTCGGGGTATATCTGGTCGGACACCGAATTGCTGGGAGTTTGCTGCCATGGTTGATATCAACTCCGGGCTTCAATTTGGGTATTGTTGACGATGGTCCCGCCACTGCGGCGCCCATCATTCAAGGCCTATTCGAATCGACACTCGTAGAAATACTAGATGATCAATTGTTCGGATATGCCATCTTCATGGGCAGCTTGCTAAAATTCTCTTGTACCTCTCCCAAGACTCATAGAGGTTCTCTCAATCCTTCGCTTAATGCCACGATTTCTACCGATGTTGGCGGCTCGGGATGCTGGAAAATATTTTTCTAGAAGCGTCGGGACATCCTTCCCAGTGTTAATTTTCCACGAGGTAGGTAGTAGAGCCAATCCTGGCTGCATCCTGCAGCGAGAATGGAAAAGCTCTCACTTGATTTGGTCCTCCGTGACATTCGTAGGCTTCATGGAAGTGCAGACGAGGTGAAATTCCTTCAGATGCTTATTTGGATCCTCGTTCTCCAATCCACGGAAGGTGGGCAACAAGTGGATGAGACCGGACTTCAATTCGAACCCTTCTTGAAGTTCTGGAAAATCTATGCACAGCGGATGCTGCGCTTCAGTAGGTCTACCCAAGTCCTGGAGGGTTCTGTTAAGAGCCATATCCTGCGCGTAGTCACGGTTAAGCTTCCCGTCAGGCTGCTATTCAACTTCAATCTCCTCTTCGTACTCCGTTTCAATGTCCGACTCAACCGGGGTCTGTAATCCACTAGCTTCTCCTTGCTTCTTCCTTAGTTTGCTTAACTTCCTTAGCCTCTTAGCAGTCTTTTCGATCTCGGGGTCGTACAAGATAGAATCTCCCGTACGAATGTTCCTAGGCATAAAACAAAACAAAATCAATTAGTTACCAATCCCCGACAACGGCGCCAAAATTTGATGGGTGTCGAATCCACCAAAAATAAATCTCAAACACCAAACGAAAATAAATTGCGCACAGTGGTAAATGGGGTCGATCCACAGAGAATGAAATAATTGATTCTATTTAAATGCCAAAGAACGAATGAAAATAATTAAAATGGGGGGGGGTTTGGAGTTTTCTACTGGAACTACTAATTAATCTGACCACAAATAAATGATTAACGCAATGAAAATCAAATAAAATAACAACTACGATTAGACTAGCAAAGAACACAAATAAAATTGATTAACTCAATAAACGACAACTAGCCAGGAAATTCCTAATTATTATGCAGAGACCACGATCATCGACTCAAATATTTTCTTTGGTTTAATAATAGGTTAGCTATGGTTACCAACTTCCTCTGGTTCCCTCGTTTCTTTTTAATCTTAAAACAATCAAAGAGACTCCTTTAAACTGTTCCCTAATTAATTAATAACCCCTTCGAGACTCTCTCCGAGATTCAATTAATTAACAGCATTAAACTCTAAATAAACACTAACCCTAACTGACTACGCACTGACTCATGCTTCATCTAGTTAGATCGCAAGTTCCTCCACACGAAATCAAACAAGTACTATGTTCTAGTGCCAATTGCCACAACCACCGATCACCCAGTTAGACTCCACCAAGTAAATCAGTTGGCGATATGTAAATTAACTAACTCTACAATCAGGCCTCAATCGCAGAATCAATTAATAAACAATGACAGTAAATCAGAAACAGTACGAATATTATAAACCAAATAATCAGAACAAACAAGGTCTCACGAGTCAAAACATAACAATTGGAATTCCCCGACTAAAACGGTTTAGCTACTCATAACGGAATTAAACAAAATAAGGTTCTTAATTAACATAATCTAAATAACTAAGGGAAGAAGAAAAACTAGAAACAAAGTTCTAGAAATTGATCCACGATGATGCCTTGCGTCCTCCACTGTTGCTTCATAAAATCTCAAAACCAAAAGAAGAGTCCTTCCTTGGCTGCGTTTTTTTTCCAGCCTGCGTTGTTCACTGCCCAACGTAACTCCTCAATTAAGAGCCCCATTTGTTTTAATTCTTGTGGCTTGTTCTCCTTCCAAGCTTCCACGTCAGCCCTCTCCCTTGTCCATATTGCGTTAATTTGTTTTGAGTCCATTAATTGCCGCCAGTCCCTTTGTGTAGATGCTTCTAATTCCTTTTATTCTCTTGTGCGTTAAAACCCTCCTTCCTCTAGTCTGCCTCCTCCAATTTATTTCCTTGTTGCGTCTCCTGTCTTTGATTTAATTGCTGTTTTCCTCTTAATTTCCCACATCATGCAAAAACTATAATTCCCTACAAGGAAATATTAAATCAAATTAAGTCCGATAATTGCATCAACAAGAGGAATAAAAAGGGATAATTAAAATACAAATATTAGACAAATATGCACTTATCACTATTTGATTTATTTTCCAAAATTTTAAATTTAAATTATAAGATTAAATTTAAGCTTAAAATTATTAAAATTTATAAATAATTGATTAAAGTCAATATCTTCAATCATCTATCATATTTTGATTCATTTATGCATACACTTATACAAATATTTAAATTAAAATATAAGACCTTTTTATTTAGAAAATAAAGTCTAAAATAAATTTAAAAAGTAAATCTTAATTATAGTACTTATTTATCTAATTCTTTAACATTTTCTTGTGTTTTGTTTTATGTTACCAATATAATAATAAGAATTGTTTTATAATAAGACCTTCAAGAAGATTTTCAGTTCTTCTTTTATTAATTAAGTTATTTTTACTTGGAGTTTATTAATAAAATGAAATATAATATAATATTATTCTATCGCTAGAGGCAAATTTATAATAGAATGGAATTGAATAAGATGAAAAGGAGGTTTTATATTATATCTCATTTCATACTAAGCATAAATATGAAAACCTCCAATTTGGAGGGTTTAATAATCAACTTTTCACTATGTTACATTATAAACCCTTCTTTCAAATAATATTTCATTGTATTATATTATAAACCCTTCCATACTTCCCAAATAATAATTTTTTAATATTATGTTCATCTATATTTTATTTTATTTCATTATATTATAATAAAAACTTTACGTTAGGGTCCTATTGACTACATTCGCAGACATCTGCTTGTGATGAGTTGGTCAAGTCATTCGAATGAATCATTAACTTTAAAAAAAGGTTTTTATTAGAAGATCACTCACATCAGAAAAATATCTTACCCCACCGTTTACTTACTTTTGCAACTCTTGCTTCTCTGGTTAGTGTATGTCTTTATGAACCCCTTACCTTACCATTTACTGCCAAATAGATGAACGCGATGGACTTAAATTTTATTTTGATAAAATATTTTTTGAATTTAAATATTTTTTTTATCTTTTATTATGTTAGATTATTTTATGTCCCATGTAATTTATCGTATTGAGTCCTATGAAATGCATCCAAGATAATGGTTATTGGGTATTACCGACTGGGTCTCAAATGAGTCACAGACCCTTTTGCTCTCTCTTCTAATTCCAAAGGACATGTCCTTTGGTAATGGTATATAAGTTTCAAAACTTATGAAATGAATTGATTCTTAACCATTGAGAAAATTAGAAAGGAAGAAGACGAGATGAAATAAACTCTTTCAAAGCAATCAACATTTAACGAAGAAGCAATTATAGATACAGGTACACAAAATCGAATCGATCCTATAATTGTTTTACAATTGGTATCAGAGCCACGGTATTACATGATTTGTGTTTCACCGTGTCTCAATTATGTATGATTGTGATACGATGTTTTTCGGTTTGTTTTTTTTGAATGTTCATAATATTCCCATTGCTGAACCGAAATATAATGGTCATTCAAAGAACAGCCAACAATTGCATGTTGTTATTTATGAATATGAAACTGGATTGTTTAAAAGTTTCAGAATAAAATATGAACTTTCGGTGATGATTGATTGTTTAAAAGTTTTCGAATAGACTATGAATTTTCGGTGAAGAGTTGTCTTGTTTTGGATTCTGTATTTGTTCTACAATAAATGAAAATTGAAACGAAAGTCTATTATTCGAATTTATGTTAAGGTTTAGATTAAGGGAAATATATACAAAAGAAAGAACCGGAATTGCTTCATGTTTATATGGGCTATGTTTGTTGCGTTTCTGAAATGTTTGGTCCTGCCTTCTTTCATGTTGTGTTTTGTTCTGTTCTTCAATATCCACGCATATCCGAAGAATGATTTTGGGTTTTAATGGTGGAAAGAAAGAAACGAAACTCATGGTTTAGGAAAACCATATTTGCTCTTCATAATGCTTTAAATGTTTTTGTTCTGTTTTCTATGCATATACTGTGGAATGATTTACGGTATATATAAGGAAACGAAACTCTGTTAGGATATGGTATTGAAGGCCATGCGTTTCTTTTGGTTGGTTCATGCCCGAATAAAAACATGATGGATATGTTTATTGTTGACGCAAACAAAGAAACGTAAGAAGAGATGAAGAAAAAAAATCACAGAATTGGTGAAGAAGACGATGAACAGCGTCTGGCGCTGTTGCACACACGCCTGAAGCTGTTGGATGGAGGAGGGGCTGGCGCGTGCAATGCACGCACCAAACGCAGCCCACCCTTCAGACGCTGGACAGACGGGCTTCAGGCCCACTAATAAACTTCTGGGCTGATTTTTTGATGAGTTTTGGGCTATTAAGGGTTATATTGAGTTAATAGATATTTATAGCCCAACTATAAAGAAATATTTAATTCATAATTGATCTATACATAATATAATTTTGAACATTAGTGCCATATTATACATTTCTTTGGTACTTTGAATATTTTATATTATGTAGTAATTGGAATTAAATTTTCCTAGTATATGTAGAATATAATACATGACATTATGGACATTTAAAATAGTTTGTTTGTCACCAAAGTCACCAAACTAGTTAAATTAAATTTTGTCATGTATGATAATTGCCCAATTAAATGTTTATTGTATGGAAAGCTTGTTAGTCACTAAAGTGGCCTAGCTTGAAAATTTTAATCATTTAATTGTGATTTATTTCAATTGTTCAATATGATATGATGCGAAAATAACATAAAGGGTTGAATTGAACAATTGAGATTATTAATTATAACGCTAAGCGGTCACCCAAAGGTGGACCATTGCTTATAATTAAAGATATTAAAGGGATTTTATCAACATAATAAGTTAATATGATTGTATATCCAAAGATAACATACATATTGATTGTAATATGCTTGATTGTCCATTATAGTATTATATATAAGCATCATACTAGGTTATTTCTGTGTATTTAAATTTCACTCAAAGGAGGATTTAAATGCATAATTAATGTTTATTAGTTAGTTTGAATCCATTTAGGTTTACTCAAAGTATTAATGTGAACTATATGTTGTATGTGCAGCATCTACTAGTTTGTTCGCTTTAGGCAATGACTTGATTAAATTCAATGATCTGAACTATAGGGATTGGTCCGAACAAATCCAGTTTCAACTAGGTGTAATGGATTTGGACTTAGCCATAGTTTTAGATGTAAGGCTTGAAGCCATAACTGAGGCCAGTTCTGAAGCTGACAAGTCTTATAATGAGGCTTGGGAACGGTCTAATAGGTTGTGCTTGAATTTAATGCGAATGACGATCGCAGAAAATGTCAAGCCATCAATGCCTAAAACGGACAATGCAAAGGAGTTCATGTTGAAACTGAAAGAATACTCCCAATCTGATATAGCTGACAAGTCCATAGTAGGGACTTTAATGAGTGAGCTAACAACCAAGAAGTTTGAATGGTTACAGCCCATTCATGATCATATAACTCACATGTCAAACCTAGCTGCAAAGTTGAAATCTATGGGTATGGATGTGAGTGAGTCCTTTTTAGTACAATTCATAATCAATTCACTTCCTCTAGAGTTTGACCAGTTCCAAGTGAATTATAACACTATTAAGAAAAAATGGAACCTTCAAGAAATTAAGGCCATGTTAATTCAGGAGGAAGGGAGATTGAAGAAAATAAAGGACCACTCCATTCATCTCACATTTCATCAAGGTGCTAGTAGCAGCAAAAATAAACCATGAAAGAAAGGCAAAGAGAAGGACAAAGCTCTCAGCAAAGTTAATGAGGGTCGAATCAAGAAAGATAAGAGGTGCCACTTCTGTAAGAAGCCTGACCACTTTTAGAAAGAATGTCCGAAAAAAAGGCTTGGTTCGAAAAGAAAGGTACATACTATGTCTCAGTATGTTTTGAATCAAATCTTATTGATGTGCCTAAAAATACTTGGTGGTTAGATTCTGGTGCAACTACTCATGTGTCAAATGTTAAACAGAGATTCCTTACAATCTAGACTATAAACGAAACTGAAAAGTTCTTGTATATAGGAAACAGAATGAAGGCACCGATAGAGGGCATTGGAACGTACAGATTGATCTTGGACATTGGATGTTACCTAGATCTAGAAAAGTGTCTTTATGTTCCTGAATGTGTTAGGAATTTAGTTTCTGTTGCAAAATTGGATGATGTAGGATTTCAATTCAAGATTGGAAACAATGTCTTTTCATTGTATAAACATAAGTACTATTATGGTTCTGGTACATTAATTGATTGTTTATATCGTTTCAATCTTGATGTTGATTTTGCTGAATCTCTGTTTCATGTTGACCACATTATAGGAAATAAACGTAGTGCACATAATGAATGTTCTGCTTTTTTGTGGCATAAAAGATTAGGTCATATATCCAAAGAAAGGGTACAGAGGTTAGTGAAAAATGAAATCTTACTTCCATTGGATTTTGTTGACTGGGATATATGTGTGGACTGCATTAAAGGCAAGTAAACCAAACATATATCAAAACATCCAGCCACAAGAAGTAACGCATTACTCGAATTAATACACACTGACATCTGTGGTCCTTTCAACGTTCCTTCTTGAGGCGGCAAAAAATATCTCATTATTTTTATTGATAACTTCTCACGATATGGATATGTTTATCTGCTACATGAGAAGTCTTAGTCAGTGGACATCCTAGAGATGTTCATTAATGAGATAGAAAGGCAGTTAGATAGAAAAATAAAAATAGTGAGGTCTGATAGAGGTGGTGAATATTACGGAAAATTTGATGAAAGTGGACAATGTCCAGGTCCATTTGCAAAGTTTCTTGCTAGTTGAGGCATATGTGCACAATACACAATGCCTGGTACACCACAACAAAATGGTGTAGCTGAAAGGCGGAATCGTATTCTTATGGAAATAGTTAGGAGCATGTTAAGTAATAGTACTATACCTTTATCATTGTGGATGCATGCATTAAAGACCACTGCGTATCTGCTAAATAGGATTCCTAGTAAGGCAGTTCCTAAGACACCTTATGAACTGTGGACGGGAAGGAAATCTAGTTTACGACACCTCCACGTTTGGAGTTGTCCGACAGAAGTAAGGCTGTATAATCCACATGAAAAGAAGCTCGATGCGAGAACCGTTAGTGGTTATTTCATCGGCTATCCCGAAAAGTCAAAGGGGTATAGATTTTATTGTCCTAATCATAGTACGAGAATAGTTGAGTCCAGAAATGCTCGGTTCATTGAGAATGGTCAAATCAATGGGAGTGGAGAAACACGAAAAGTGGATATTCATGAGAATCGAGTAGAAACTACTCAAAGTCGAGTAAAATCTACTACATCAGATGTGATTCCACCGGTTGTTATTCCTGTTGTTGCATCATGAATACGCAACATACCGGAACAACAAATTAATGTTCCAATTCCACAAATTGAACATATTAATGACGAACCAGCTAATAATGATCAAGTTACAAATGATCAAGTAATGTCACAAGACGTAGCATTACGAAGGTCTATAAGGCAAAGAAGACCAGCTATCTCAAGTGACTACGAAATTTACTCACTTGAACATGAATGTGACTTGAGCATTGATAAAGATCCAGGCTCGTTCAAACAAGCCATGGAATGTAACAATTCTGAAAAATGTTTCAATGCTATGAAAGAAGAGTTGAAATCAATGGATGACAACAATGTCTGGGAATTAACTAAGTTGCCAGAAGGTGCAAAGCAAGTGGGTTGTAAATGGGTCTTTAAGACCAAACGAGACTCACAAGGCAACATTGAAAGGTATAAAGCTAGACTTGTTGCTAAAGGTTACACTCAGAAGGATGGTATTGACTATAAAGAAACCTTCTCTCCAGTTTCAAAGAAGGACTCTTTAAGAATTGTTATGGCACTGGTAGCTCATTATGATTTAGAGCTTCACCAAATGGACATAAAGACCGCCTTTCTTAACAGTGACTTGGAAGAAGAAGTATATATGAACCAACCGGAAGGTTTTGTGACCACAGGAAAGGAATGATTAGTGTGTAAATTAAAGAAGTCAATATATGCTCTGAAACAAGCTTCCCGACAATGGTATCTTAAGTTTAATGATATCATTACGTCTTATGATTTTATAGAAAATACAGTTGATCGGTGTATCTATATGAAGGTTAGTGGGAGCAAGTTCATTATATTAGTCTTATATGTTGACGATATTCTTCTTGATGCGAATAATGTTGTTTTGTTATATGATATAAAGAATTTTCTTTCTAATAATTTCGAAATGAAAGATATGGGTGAGGCATCCTATGTGATAGGAATAGAAATATTCTGAGATAGATCACAAGGATTGTTAGGATTGTCTCAGAAAGGATATATTGAAAAAATATTAGAAAGATTTCAAATGGAAAAATACTCCACAGGGATAGTTCCAATTCAGAAAGGGGACAAATTTAGTCTAATGCAATGTCCACGAAATGATTTGGAACGTAAGAACATGGAGTCTATTCCTTATGCGTCAGTAGTTGGGAGCTTAATGTATGCTCAAACATGCACTAGGCCGGATATCGGTTTCTTTGTTGGAATGCTAGGGCGATATCAAAGTAATCACGATGGATCCTTTGGAA
Source organism: Erythroxylum novogranatense (assembly GCA_029891385.1). Lineage (NCBI taxonomy): Eukaryota > Viridiplantae > Streptophyta > Magnoliopsida > Malpighiales > Erythroxylaceae > Erythroxylum > Erythroxylum novogranatense. Next base: position 108,653,708 of record CM057226.1, on the reverse strand, counting down.
AGTCGCAAAGAAAGTCCTAAGATACTTACAAGGCACCAAGGACTATATGCTTACATATAGAAAATCAACTCATCTTGAAGTGATAGCTTACTCGGATTCAGACTATGTCGGTTGTATAGACTCACGAAAATCTACATTCGGCTACATGTTCCTATTAGCTGGAGGAGTAGTTTCATGGAAAAGTGGAAAGCAGTCTGTCATTGCTACTTCCACTATGGAGGTAGAATTTGTAGCATGCTTTGAGGCTACAGTTCATGGATTGTGGATGCGAAACTTTATCTTAGGTCTTGGTCTTGTCGACAGTATTGCCAGACCGTTAAGAATTTATTGTGACAATTTCGCAGCCGTATTCTTCTCTAAGAATGATAAATATTCCAAGGGTGCGAAACACATGGATTTAAAGTATTTGTCTGTGAAAGAAGAAGTGCAAAAGCATAAAGTGTCAATTGAGCATATTGGTACCGATCTCATGATAGCAGATCCGTTAACGAAAGGCTTACCGCCCAAAACATTTATTGGTCATGTTGAACGTATGGGCCTTATAGATAAGTCCTTATTAGTATAGTATTCAGACGTGTATATATACATATCATTGTCTTGCTCGAATTGTTATGACACTTGTTGAATTTAATTACAGTCTTATGTTTTTGCTCACTTATTGGTTATCCACATTATGTTGTATACAATAATTATTATTTGTGAGATAACAATTACCGAATTACCCACTTAAAGTTTGATGAGTTGAGTTGATTCTGTGATACATGGAAGGAATCAGGTTATATAACTTGTGACCGCCATGATCCCATCAGCTTAATTCAATTAAGGGTGACTTGATCGATTCCATGTATTGTGTGCACTTAAAGTTGTTGGATCATTAAGTCGTAACATGAGCCAAGTAGGAGAATGCTAGATTATTTTATGTCCCATGTAATTTATCGTATTGAGTCCTATGAAACGCACCCAAGATAATGGTTATTGGGTATTACCGACTGGGTCTCAAATGGGTCACATACCCTTTTCCTCTCTTTTTTAATTCCAAAGGACATGTCCTTTGGTAATGGTATATAAGGAGTCCGGATCGATCATTCAAGTAACTCGTCCAATTACATCTAATTTATAAAACGTCGTCAATTTCATACTGAAATCAACTCGCTCATTAAAAAGAGAGAGGTTGTGGGACCTACCCACAGTAGTTTTTTTTAGGCGCCTAGCGCGACCAACCACTATAATAATTATAGTGACAAAGTTATTAAATACTGAGTTATTAACTCGTCATATTATCATTTACAAACATCTTTTCATTATTCTTATTATGATTATTATTATGATTTAAATATATTTCCATTATTATAAGAACTATTAAATATTAATCTGAACATATACTTATTGTTATTATTATTATTATTATTATTATTATTATTATTATTATTATTATTATTATTATTATTATTATTATTTAGTGCCATTATTTAAATAAGATTTCATTTATAATTTCTTTGTTCTATTCTTATTCTTCTAATTATTATTATTTATGGAATTTTTATTTCCATTATTGGAAATACTGTTTCAGCTTTTTGTTAAATAGTTATTATTAAAAAACCCGGTCAAGAAATTATTAAAATTATTTAATCTTTTGTATAATTTATTATTATTATAATTACAATATTCCTTATGATTATTGAATATTATTATTATTATTGTTATTATTAATTCTATTAATTCTACTCTTATTCTATGCCTATAATAATAATTATAATAATGACAATAATCATAACGAATAATAATAATTTTTTATTAACATTAAAATAATAATAATCATAATAATAATAATAATAATAATAATAATAATAATTATTATTATTATGATATAAATTTAATAATATATATTATTAAATATCATTATTAAATATTATTTATTATTATTAATAAATAATATATATTACAAAAATTATTATTATAATCGCCATGGCCATTTCACTAGGCGAGGTGTGAAGGCCATTCACTGTATGCAGGCCTCACCTCGTGAATGACCATGTAATAATTAAATGGCCATTTGTAGATAATTTATAATATATATTATTTATTAATAATAATAAATAATATTATAAATTATTAAATAACATTATTTAATAAACTATTAGAGTAATCATTAAACTTTTACAATAATAATAATAATTATTATTTTATTATAAATCCATAAATAAATATTAATAAATTAATAATTTATTAATAATAAGAATTATAGCAAGTAGAGAATTAATAATTAAAGCCCATTTTAAATAGTTAAATTAATCAATTGTAAATGGCCATTTAGTTTTTTATTACTAATAAATACATATTATATAATAATTATGATAATTATAATTTCCTTATAATTTGTTTATTTAGATATTATTTTAGGTATTATTATAAGTTCTACTTACGATTATTATTATTATTATTAACTTATTAATTAATTAATTATATTAAATAATATCATTAAATTCCTTATTATTATTAATTTTGTTCTTAATAATAATAAGGATAAAAAATATGATTATTTTTGTTATATAAAGCCATTTGAGAATCTTGACAAATAAATAAATACACTTTATAATAAAAACAAATAGAAAATTTAGTAATTATTGTAATTTCTATTCCTTATAATCATAAATTGCATATATCTTTATTTGATATATATGTTATATAATTGCTTATTATGAATAATTATGTTTTGATTATGATTATATTTAGTTTTCTTATTAATATAATCATTCTTATAATTTCTTTAAATTATCTATAATTTTCCTGCTTTAGTTTATATTCTTATTACTATATATTAAAATAAATAGTACATAGTCGCCCTACTAACAGACAAATTTTTAGTCGAATTTGGATCATCTCGACGAAGTTCGCCTCTAGCGATCCCAACAGATGAGAGATCAGATCGCAGAAGCGACACGTCGCCCTAGCGAAAACATCGATCGCTTCGGTGAGCGCTAGAGGCGATGAGTGTCGCTCTAGCGATCCAGCCTAAGACTGACGTGGATCGCTATGACGAGCCTCGGCGCCCTAGCGACAACAGTCTACCGATTATGCGGATCGATAGATGACGGCGTCGCCCTAGCGATCACTTCAGATCAATAATGCGGATCATTGAGGCGATTTAACGTCGCCTAGCGATCACAACGTATCACCGTCCGGATCGCTAATTGTGAGCGACAAGACCACTAACATTAATTTTAAATTATTATTCAGTATTGTTATTTGTATTTATTAGCAATCAAAATATTAGTTACTTTTTATTCAAATTGTTATTATTGTGTCTAAGTATTAGTAATATTATTATTATTCTGTTATTTTTAGTATTATGTTTATTAGTATTCTAATTATGATTATTATTATTATTCTTTGTTTCAAGTTGTGAATAAATTTGAAGTGCATAAGGTGTTTTTTTTCATTACTATTATGAAATTGCTTATTAATATTAGATGTGTTATTATTATTATTATGTTAATATTTTTCCCCATAGGCATTTTTATTATTATTATGAAAATTGTTTAATATATTATGAAAATATTTAATATATTATGCCGTAATTATTAAATGTATTAGAGAAATTATTAAATTGGTTGTTAATAATATCATAAATATTTTTGGTATATGTATTAGTATTATTATTAGTATTATTACATTTATTGAGAGTATTGTTCAAATTTATTATTATTATTATTAGACCTAAATTTCTTCTTCTTATTATTATTCTTACTGTTATTATTATTATTATTATTACTATTATTATTATTATTATCAATCATAAATGTACTAATTCAATTATTATTCATAACATATTATTAATATAAATAAATATAAGGAAACGGAGGAAAGACAAACAAAATAAGAAAAGTGGTGTAATTTATGAAAGTCGAAAAATCTGTAATTAAAAATTAAAAACAAGTATATTCAGTATCGCACTTAACCTAATGCGACATCGATCATGATACCATTGAATCGCTACATTTCTTCGTACCAAAGTTCTTCCATTTGGTGCGATATCGATCGAACACTTCTTCCTCTCGCTGACGCTCCAAAGATTCGACCAAAGATATTGTAGGTAAGTTGTTTGTATTGTTTTGATTGGGTTATGGGTGTGGATTGAGTGAGGGATATGTTGTTCACAACGACGATCCGGGTATTCGATGAATTGCATCTGGGTAATTTGTTTGGGTTTTGGTTTTCGAATGGGTATCTCCTTGAATTGCATGTGGGTAACTCATCGGAATTTTTTCCCATTGGGTATTTCATGTGGATAATTTCGTTTGGGTATTTCAGATGGGTATTGCAGGTCGTTGGACTATTACATTCGGTAACTCCTTCATTGGAAGCCTAGTAGGTGTTTCATCTTACGCTCTTTAGGTATGGATTGCTATGAGGATTGTTTAATTTCAAATTGTGAATCTTTGTCGCTCGATTGATGTTTTGCATATATGTTGGTTGCTTGAAATTGGGAATTATATGACCGCATGTACACATTTGAACCAAGAATGTTATCTCAAATAAATTTGTTTGTCCTCTTCATTGTTGCAGTCATATTTTTGTCCCATTAGGCTTCACGTATGCGTTATCGAGTAGTAATTGGTCATTAGGATTAACTGTAGGTTGTTGTATATGCTACAAATAATAATGCACTCCAAAGAGCACTATGAATTGTAGCAAAGACAGAGTTGACAATTTGCAAACAGATACAATGATATTAGTAAAGTGTATAAGTAATGCGATGATTGCAATCAACAAGTTGATTGCTTTTAAGACAAGTTCTCTTCCCAAATATCAAAAAAGTTGTTTGCTTTTCCTCAATTACAACGATACATCTTGGTCTTCTACAACACCTATACTTATCAACTTAACACCCCTGCTTGTATAATCATCGGTTTTTTGGATCTTACATTATGTAGTACATAATATTTTTTGATTCAATTATAACAGCCCTGAAGATACTTGGAATTGCTTGTTACGTACTCAGAACTTGGACAAAACTTAACTCATAATTCAAATCCCTCTACTAACCCACTTATAGACATATTACACTTCCTATGCACATGCTGTGATGAGAGCTTAGTTTTGTTACATGTAATTGACTTTATATATAATTAGACAGAGTATCTAAATCACAACCAACAACCAACAACAAACAAAAACATTGCATTGTTTATAGAAACATGAAGAAGCCCAAATGATGGTGTGATCTTATTGTTCTTAATTTGTGTGCTTAATGTCTGACATATGCAGCTTCTACCGTGACAATGCCCCCTCGAAGAGCTAGACAGTCTGAGGAAAGCATCTGTTCTGAGGTGAGAGGGGACAATGCTGCAAACGTTGCTAATGATTATGATGCCCCGCTTCCAATTTATTCCCGTGTAGAAGGAGGCGACAGGAACTTCAAAGTAAGAGCGTTGAGGTTCCTCGTATTTTAATTTTGAGCCGCTTCATGACATAGGGTTGAGAGACAATTTGATGACATTATGTCGAGAGGTGGTGGCAAGATTTTGTGCAAAATCTTGGCCCGTGTCCCGTGACTTGACACTAGAGTTTTCACATCTTTAAGGTGGGTGTCACGGCGACCGCAGAAATTGTGGTTTAGGTTACGCAAGGGTGTATTTTATGGATCGATGGTGTTACGGACCGTTTGTGAGTTTGCGGCGACGATATTGAAGATGGGCATCCGAGTTTCAATGTAAATGCGCATCGAAACGTTTAACAAACTTGGATGCGATGATCCACACCTTGCATCCAATGCATGTATCAGGAAGCGGAATTCAGTTGTTGCATAAATTCATGTGGATCTGTTTGGCAAACAACAAAGTATAAAGTGCTCGACGAAGGAGCTTTTCTTGTTATGGTGCATCGAGCATGGACATGTTTCGAACATGTTCACATATGTATCTAAAACTTTGATGGAATTAGTGGGGAGACGGGGAGCACCCTAGGTATGGGTTATTTACTAACTGGATTTGCTCAGGTATATAGGATTGATGTGAGTGACCTTGAGAAGCTGCAATATCACTATTTCGATGTAGCATACCTGACACGGTGCGAGATTATAGACGGGACAACCTTGCAGCTACGAGAGCCAGCAAGCCATACAACAATGAGGCGTAGGTTGGCAGCGGGAGAATCAAGTTCTTGAGGTCAGGGAGTTGATTATTGGTCTAATGTTCACGGTGTAGACTATGATTCGGAGACTGAGGGCCAACAACCGCAACCACGACATCACCGGAACCTAATCGACCACGATGCACCAACAGATTCTACATAACCAAACCTCATGCATGTATACGCCAGCAGAACACGGACCAATTTCGTTGATTACTAGCAGATGGTAAGAATGAACCGTCAATTAGTAAATCTGAATGCGAGTGGTGGCTATTGATGACGAGTGGAATACTTGGACAACAAATGGAGAAAGGCTTGGGAGGTCCAAGGATGGATGGGCCATCTCCAACCCCATCGATGGAGATGAATAACAAATGGATGGCGCAGACGACGATCCGCTCCGGTTCGCAAATACGGAGGTATGATGTTTTTCAACCAGATCGTGGATTCATAACACTCTCGCTTGTATGCTTGCCTTGTACACTTGTTCCTTTGTATCTTCTTCACCTTATTTGAATTTGTTGCATTCAAGAGCAATACATGTTCAAAATGTAGCAATAAAGGTATACGCTTGCTCATTCTTAAGCACTTATAACATGCTCCTTTAATGCGCTCTATTGTTGCAGGATTAACTGCTTTTTAAAGGAGCCTAAACGTCGCCAAATCTGCTTTGTGAAGAAGAGGAACATACTACGACAACGATCGTTGCTAACCGTAAAACATAATGCATTTCTCATAATCGTGGACTTAAATTTTCATCAATCGATGAACCAAGTTCGTATTCAATTCTTGGTTGTTTCCTTGTAGACCAAGAACATAGACTTTACGGTATTTTTGGGAGACAATTGGCTTTTGCGAATCCAATCAAATTTGTTTTAATTGTTATAATATAAATAATTAACTAATGAACTAATTTTGAGTTAACTGTTGATACGTATAATATAATGTAAGTAATTAATTAGTTCAATTATAACAACAATATTTTCAACTTAATATAATTAATAGATTAGTGAATATTTCGTATTATTACCTAATTAGGTCATATATTTTGTCGATTTGTAATTAAATTTAATTGATATATAATTAATTTGCTAATTACAATAACAAACCTTGGTAGTTTCATCTATGAAGGGTAGCACAGCAACTATCAGTCATCCGCATTTTGACCATATGTTTCGAAATAGTGGTAATCTATCCATACAATGCTATAAATGCATCCTATTTCTAACATAATCTTTACTCATCAATTAAGTAAATCTGACCTTCAATTTCCAATGTTTGCATTTTGTTTAAAAAATAGACAGTTTATTGCTCCTTGCTTCAGAAAACACAAACAGTTACGAAAGGAGAAGCCAATCACTGACAAGTCAAAGAAATTACATGATTTTTTGCAATCCACTGGGGACTAACAAAAAAATAAATATTAAGTCCTTACTGCAAAATCATATTTATCAGCATTGTAAATATGGTCCTTTTTCCCACCCCATCAGAATAGTGGTCCTTTCTTTGGCGAGGAATTGTCTTGCCTTGCAACTACAAATTACATTCAATTAGTTATTAGAAAACTAAAACAATCATATGTTTTCCTTAACTTAAAGAAACAAATATTTTATCATGAACCTGTATAGACATGTATACTCTAATGATGTAGTAGGAAATAAAGAATTTCAATTAGGAAAGCATATCCTACTAAACAACAACAAATTTATGTTGCTCAGAACAAAACTTGGTGAAGCATTCACGATATACATACATCATTTAGAGGTTCTTCCGCAGCATCAACATCTTCCGCAGCAAAAACATTCAACTGTTGCATTACCTTTAATTTATGAAAAATCAAGAAAGACACTGAAAGTGACGATTATTTTATCCATTGACCTTCTAGCAAAAAAATTACGGTTATAAATTGCTAAGAAAGAGATAAAGAATAAGCCCTATTACGGCAGATGCAATCAACGACATGTGTACCACTTTTCTTTGCAGGAGCTCAAAATTGAAAGGTTTCATAAGTCACTATCGAGAAGAAATCTATTGTTGAAGGACTAACAGTTTGAAGTATAGAAACGTGCTCAATAATTCGGTACCGACATCCGAAACTGCCACATTCCAACCACACTACTCTTTTCGTGGGACATATACAACCAGCACTTCCTTCCCAACCATACAACCTAAACTCTACAAAGGTCCTTCGTACTTACCTCATCATCATAATCATTGAGTACAAGTACATAAGTTTTCCTCGCAAAGGCATACCCCACATTTGCCAATGGAAATACCAACTGTTAAATTGTTAACGTCTTCCATATATCCACAACCAAATGTTTGTTGTGCCTGGAAATCAAAATGCATGTGAACTCATTCAAACAAAACACAACAGGAAAATTCAATGTACTAACAGTATTGGGTTTGGGAGACAAACTGTGGCTTATTTACCCTGAGTAAATCAGTCATCCGCATTGCCGGTGGGATAATGTTATGTATATGATGCTGACTTGGTCCAACAGCATGCACCTATCATGGTAGATGACTCACAATTTCATAACACATTACATGGACAAATGGTTTTGTTAGAAACACTCCTATGTTTTACAAAGCATACCGCGATAATGTCATAGTTTGATGATGCGTGTATGCCATTGTTGACTTATCGACTTGAACACGTAATGCCTGCAATTTGGAAGACATGGAAGATTAATCATTAACTTTTCATGCCTTTGAATTTAGAGTTGCCCAAAGACAACATAAGAAAAATAACCTCGATTGTTTTACGTGGTCTTCATGATTGGACCCATACTTGTCCATTCGTAAGGAAGTGGAACTTGCACTGCATTTCGTCAATGTGACAGCCATTCAAAGACATGAGATTCGCAAAGCAAATTGCATAATGATTGTACACATTGGTAATGACCGTATACCAACCTGTTGTTGATGTAGTATGGGCGGTTGGCTGGTAGACATTAATCCATATTGCCAGGAATTCGCTTCAGATTCCTGCATCAAGTAGGAATGACCATATTACATGCAATTCAAAGATGACCAATAAAACATAACATCCGTTCACATCAATATGCGTAGAGGTTTTACCTGCGTATTGGAAAGGGGGGTTACTGCCGAACTGCTACATTTCTTCGCAGTCGACCTCTTCTTTCGACTTCTCTCTAATCCACCCCTCATTCTCTTACTAGATGTAGGCTTGTTCTTCAACTTCACACCTCGTATGTGCTTCATGTGGCCAAAACTGACTCTGGCCTCATTCAGCACATTCACATCATTACTTGACCGTGAGCGTGGGCTTAACTCACCATGTTGTCCTCTTAGGTTCTCGGCATCCACTATTTCTTCACGTTCCAATGTCTCATCAACCGTGTTCAACATGTTAAGAAGATGTTGTTTAACATGTTCATAGGTATTCGTCACCTTGCGCTCTTGTAACCAACCGCGAGCTTAAGGTACACAATGCTTTATACCTTTTACCTGACAGCAACTTAGGGTTAATTTCAGTTTCAATGGTAGGTGACTGCTGACTACCATTCCTCCAACATTTGGCTTTCCTTGTCCATCGTTTTACTATGTATTTGCTAGGAATTGTGCTAATATTTCTGATGTTATACATCTTCAAGACATGAGCGCATAAGATCCCAGCAAACTCAAACTTCCCACAACTGCAATGAACTTCCTCATTTGAAGAATCGTAACTGATGGAATGAGAGTACCTCTGCCCATCAACATTTACCATGTACTTCTCAACCGAACCATCCTGACTGCAAAGATTACAACTGTAATCATGACACATATTCCATTGATCTTGGAACCATTTAAAAACTTCTGGCGTGTATATAGTTGAGGCATGCTTTAAAATTTTTACTGGTGCTGCCAATGTTGGTCTGCTCACATTGCTCCTAAATTCAGCTTTTAACTCCTCATAACGCCGATCATCCAGAAGCCTGTGGAAGTGATTAAAGAATTGTAGTAAGTTGTGTTGATAACTTACATACCTTTTCAGCAAACTGTTCATGCTTTCACTGCGTTGTGTTGTCATCATGTCAGCACAGAATATTTTGCGGCCATAAGCCAACGCCCACTTTTCCTTAATATGATACAAACGTTGCAACCATTCATTGTCTTCAAGTTCATATTTTCCGAGCATCTGATTCCATGCACTGACAAATTGTTCTTGTTCTTCACACTCATATAGGCATGCGCTGAAGTCCCGTGAAAACTCTTTATACTTGCTGAAAACACTACTCAAATGGATGGCTGCATTTTGGTAAATGTGCCAAATACATAGCCGATGAGCAGTGTTTGGCCATGTTGACGCTAATCCTTTTGCGATTGCCGCTTCTTGATCAGTGAGAACAGTTGTAGGTTGTTTGTTGTGCATCGCTGCCTCAAATGTCTTGAACAACCACACAAATGTTAGAGCAGTTTCATCATAGAGGAGTGCAACGCCAAAAACTGTTGTTTGCTTGTGATGATTGACACCGACAAACAACGCAAGTGGACGACCCTGACCGTTCTTCTTGTAAGTAGTATCGAAGCAGACGACATCACCAAAGTCTACGTAGTCGTTCCTCATTTGACCGTCAGACCAAAATATGTTCGTTATCATATCATCTTCGTCGACTTGAATGACATAGAAAAAATTGGGCTCTTCCACCTGCATCTTATACAAATATTGTAACACCTCGTGTGTATCTCCCTTTGGCATCTCTCTAGTCCGTTTAGACCTCAAATAATTCTTGTAATCATCCCGAATGAATCCAACATTATCTCTTCCACCAGCTTCCCTCACCATAAGATCATGGGATGCTTTCGGTAGAATTCCCACAGCATTTGCCATTTCAATTTGCATAGCCGCGGCTGAAGATATCTTCCTATGACTTCTATGCAAATGTACCTTGTTCGGCGATGAGAGGTGGTGATTGTGCGCCTCCACAAATTCAATGACTTCAAATGTTCCACTTTGCAAACTATGAACTTTCATCCTTGCCTCACACCCAAATCTTGTTGTTGGTCGTGGAGCTCTTACACACAGATCTCTTTTATCAGGCATCCGCTGACCCTGCGCACTACAACAAAGTAGCCGACAAATTAAGTTACCCCTTTTATCTTTGTGACTTTTGCTTCGTCTAATGCCAAGTCCCATATGCTTCCCATAAGTTAAATAAAATTGGTAAGCTTCTTCTTCTGTCGCAAACTTCATGCCAAGTTTTGGTACTAACTCGCTTCCACAATTCACCCTTGCGTTCATATTACCAAACCCAATCCCAATGCCAATATCATTCTCACCTTGCTCATCATCACATCCATAATTTAAACGATTTACATGGTCTCGATGTACCTTCCATTTTCAGACCTGTTAATTGAACACACGAGGTCAATAAATTTCACATATGATTTATAACACAAGCAATAACGACTACAATTCCCACAGAGTTCATAACTATTTCTTGTTCCCATCCATGCCTTTCACCATTCCATGTGTTATGTCATTAATGTTTCAGCAAAACTTATGTGTATTGATGGTAAGTTGTTTCCTGTTAACAACCAATAGGTTTACTGTAAGATGAACTATACCATAATGTTTACCAAATAAACTGTAAAACATTTATTGCCATTAGTAGCAAGTTGCGTTAACACAGGAAAACAAGTTAGCAGAGTGTTTACGGTTATTACCATTGCCAACCATACCACAGAGTTGCCTTAACACAAGAAACAACGTTGGAAGCCATTATTATTCACCAACACATAGTACTGCCATTATCCATACAACACAACCCACTCAACTATCCCATATTAATTACCACTAACGTTATGTCAACAACCATTAATTAACCGCAACATTCCAGATACATGACAATGAATAACAAAACGTTAAATAGACATAAATGACTATACATTCCTTTAACAACCAACTTGTAAAAAAACAATATAAAAACACAGCCATTTTCCTAGTATCTGCACAACATTAACTAATGGTTTTAAATGTTTTCACCTGAGAAGGAGACCAAAATTAAACTCGGTGTCTGTAATAACGCAAGTTGTTGGAGAAGAAGCTCTGTGTTTTTTGTTAAAGAGTAAACAATTAGCTAATATTACCAACGAATTAAATGGCGGGAATTGTTTGAGAGCATTTATGTGGAAATGACAACTCTTTCCCATGTCATGATTATTGTTAATTTATGCGTAAACTTTGTCATATTGCATATGTTTTTTCATATTCGTTTTATTTGCTTAAATAATGTAATGAAAATTAAGTTCATTTCCGTTTCCTGCAATTATGTTATGACTAATAATTGACATTTGTAATTCATATCAGAAATTTATTAATCATAACTAATAATAATAATAGTCATCATAAAAATCATTATAATAATAATAAGATAATAATACTAAACATAATAATTATTATTAGTATTATTATAATATAATAATAATGATTATTATAATAAAGATAAAAATAATAATAATAATAATAATAACAATTGCAATAATAAATATAATAATAATTATAACAATAATCTTAACAACAATAAAAAACACAATAAAACAAGACAGGATAACAATAATAAAATAACATAATAATAATATTTATGATTATCAAAACATTTCGATTATAATAGAACTTAATATAATGATTTAAATTAATTCACAACTTGAAACAAGAATAATAATAATAATCATAATTAGAATACTAATAAACATAATACTAAAATAACAAAGAATAATAATAATATTACTAATACTTAGACACAATAATAACAATTTGAATAAAAGTAACTAATATTTTGATTGCTAATAAATACAAATAACAATCTGAATAATAATTTAAAATTAATGTTAGTGGTCTTGTCGCTACAGCTAGCGATCCGGACACTGATACGTTGTGATCGCTAGGGCGACGTTCGTCGCCCTAGCGATCCAGACATTGATACGAAGTGATCGCTAGGGCGACGCTCGTCGCCCTATCGATCCAGACACTGGTAGACTGTTGTCGCTAGGGCGCCGAGGCTCGCCATAGCGATCCACGTCAGTCTTAGGCTGGATCGCTAGAGCGACACTCGTCGCCCTAGCGCTCCTGAAACTGATACGATGTTTTCGCTAGGGCGACGCGTGTCGCTTCTAAGCGATCTGATATCATCTGTTGGGATCGCTAGTATGAACTCGTCGTCAGAGCGATCCAAACCTAAAAAGGTCTGACAAAAAGAGGCGACTATGTACTATTTATTTTAATATATAGTAATAAGAATATAAACTAAAGCAGGAAAATTATAGAAAATTTAAAGAAATTATAAGAATGATTATATTAATAAGAAAACTAAATATAATCATAATCAAAACATAATTATTCATAATAAGCAATTATATAACATATATATCAAATAAAGATATATGCAATTTATGATTATAAGGAATAGAAATTACAATAATTACTAAATTTTCTATTTGTTTTTATTATAAAGTGTATTTATTTATTTGTCAAGATTCTCAAATGGCTTTATATAACAAAATAATCATATTTTTTATCCTTATTATTATTAAGAACAAAATTAATAATAATAAGGAATTTAATGATATTATTTAATATAATTAATTAATTAATAAGTTAATAATAATAATAATAATCGTAAGTAGAACTTATAATAATACCTAAAATAATATCTAAATAAACAAATTATAAGGAAATTATAATTATCATAATTATTATATAATATGTATTTATTAGTAATAAAAAACTAAATGGCCATTTACAATTGATTAATTTAACTATTTAAAATGGGCTTTAATTATTAATTCTCTACTTGCTATAATTCTTATTATTAATAAATTATTAATTTATTAATATTTATTTATGGATTTATAATAAAATAATAATAATTATTATTATTGTAAAAGTTTAATGATTACTCTAATAGTTTATTAAATAATGTTATTTAATAATTTATAATATTATTTATTATTATTAATAAATAATATATATTATAAATTATCTACAAATGGCCATTTAATTATTACATGGTCATTCACCAGGGTGAGGCCTCGCCCTGGTGAATGGCCATTCACTCCCTCGCCCTAGTGAAATGGCCATGGCCAGATTATAATAATAATTTTTTATAATATATATTATTTATTAATAATAATAAATAATATTTAATAATGATATTTAATAATATATATTATTAAATTTATATAATAATAATAATAATAATAATAATAATAATAATAATAATAATAATAATAATTATTATTATTATTATTATTATTATTTTAATGTTAATAAAAAATTATTATTATTCGTTATGATTATTGTCATTATTATAATTATTATTATAGGCATAGAATAAGAGTAGAATTAATAGAATTAATAATAATAATAATAATAATATTCAATAATCATAAGGAATATTGTAATTATAATAATAATAAATTATACAAAAGATTAAATAATTTTAATAATTTCTTGACCGGGTTTTTTAATAATAACTATTTAACAAAAGCTGAAACGGTATTTCCAATAATGGAAATAAAAATTCCATAAATAATAATAATTAGAAGAATAAGAATAGAACAAAGAAATTATAAATGTAAATCTTATTTAAATAATGGCACTAAATAATAATAATAATAATAATAATAATAATAATAATAATAATAATAATAATAATAATAATAATAACAATAAGTATATGTTCAGATTAATATTTAATAGTTCTTATAATAATGGAAATATATTTAAATCATAATAATAATCATAATAAGAATAATGAAAAAGATGTTTGTAAATGATAATATGACAGAGTTAATAACTCTGTATTTAATAACTTTGTCACTATAATTATTATAGTGGCTGGCTGGCGCTAGGCGCCCAAGAAAAAACGGCGCCTGTGGGTAGGTCCCACAAGCACCTCTCTATTTTTTAATGAGCAGAGTTGATTTCAGTATGCAAATTGACCGCTTTATAAATTCGATGAATTGGATGAGCTATTCTTGGATGCACGATCCGGACTCGTATATAAGTTGCAAAACTTATGAAATGAATTGATTCTTAACCATTAGAAAGGAAGAAGACAAGAGGAAATAAACTCTTTCAAAGCAATCAACATTTAATGAAGAAGCAATTATGGATACAGGTACACAAAATCGAATCGATCCTATAATTGTTTTACATATTATACTTTTAGATATTAAACTAATATTTTGTTTTCTTATGTAATAAAATTTAAAATATTAAAAATATTTTATTTTTGAAAACATTTTATGACTTATTTTTATTTGTTTAATATTATTATGTTGATAAAATATCATCATTGTTTTATAATTTATTTTATTCTATTGTTATATGGTCTTGATTATTTTTAATCTTAATATAAAAGGTTTATAAGCTTTTCATAACTATAAGGTTATAATTTTATATTTAAAAATTAAAAATATTTGTGAGTTTATTCACGATAATTATTTATTTTATTTAATTACTCTAATTTTATATATAATTAGTTAATTACTTAAATTATTTATTTCATAAATCATATAAAAACTACACTAGAATTTCTTCAAGTGATGGGACCACCACCTTGAACATGTTGAAGAATCCATTGGATGAGAGTCTCCTATAAAAGGATAATCGTAGGTCTTGATGATTTATTGAATACGAAACTACACCAGAATTCTCCTCTTAGAATAGATAAGTAGAAATGGCAAGGATAAGCTATCAACTGCATTTAGTAGTAGTCGTAATGATGCTGCTGAAATCATTGTTATTACTACTGCAAGGCCGGGGCTCTAATGCGTGTCTGGAGGAAGAACGAGCTGCTCTCTTGCAGCAAAGCATCCTTCTATTGCCCTTATTGTGCATTTAATTACAAAGGAATGTTTACATAGAGGAAAGACGTTGACTGTTGTTGGTGGGATGGTCTTGGATGTAACGCCACAACAGGTCGAGTCTACGAGCTCATTCTGAACGATCTTAGAGATGGAGAATCTGTAGATAATTGGTACTTCAATGCCTCAATGTTTCTTCCATTTCGAGAACTCCGAATAGTGTACGAGGCAATTCTATTGTTTGCTGCGTGGAGAGTGAAGGTTGTTGACACTTTCATTTTCTTATCAAATCACTGGTAAATATAAATCATGTCTCAAACTTGTGATATTCTTGGTATGTAGGTTTCGAAAGATTGACGAGTACAATTAGTTTCGAGTATCTTGGTTTGAGTTATAATAAACTGGAAAACGCTATCTTACCTTTAGTAGTTGGTTTTTCATCGTTGAAGTTTTTATACATCCGTAAAATTAAACTGGGAAACGCTATCTTACCTTTTGTAGTTGGTTTTTCATCGTTGAAGTTTTTATACATCAGTAAAATTAAAGTGGGAAACGCTATCTTACCTTTGTAGTTGGTTTTTCATCGTTGAAGTTTTTATACATCAGTAAAATTGGACTGACAGGAATAAGTGGTAAATTTAAGTTTATTGATGGTTGAGCTGGAATAGAGAAGGACTTCAGCAAGGTTTGAAATTCTGGTTAGCTCCAAATTCTTGGCTTCAAACTCCAAAACAGAACCAGAAAAGTGAGCTGAATCTTTAGGACTGCAGCAGAATAAGTAAGCTTCAATGGATCCTTCAAGTACTTGGAACTGAAGCTAGAAGATGGATCTGAAAGCTCCAGCAACAATTCCTGAACTTCAGCAAATAATTTGAGCTTCAAGAGTTCCAACAGATCAGAACTCCAATGCCACAAGTCTGCACTTCTTCAGCAGCAGCAACAACTTCTGATATATAATGTTTTGTCTTCAAGAAATGATGGTTTTCACGATGAACATCTTTTGCAATCTATAAACTTGGTGTATTCTTTGTAAAAGTCAATCAATAGCAACAAAGTATGTATTTTTCTGATATTGTAAGGATTCTGTATCAGAAATAGAACAAAATAGAAACTATGAAGCTTAAAAGGTGGAGATTTTTGCACTTTCAAATATGCTTCTTTTCCACTTTCAAAAGCCCTTTTTCATTCCACTCAACATCCACACATTCTTAACAATACCAAATGAACAGTAAGAGCAAGTGAAAAATGCAAAAACTGATGAAGAGGAGAAAATGAGATTTTTCACAAAATGAGGCTGCTACTTTTTTCATTGCCGAGAATGCTATTGTTTTGAGCTTTTCAAGTTAGCTCTTCACACAATTGTTGCTTGATTACATCCAATGGCTCAAAATAAAACCAAAAACTAGCTAATGAGTAGGATCTTGACAAGTTTTATCCTCTCATTGGTTAGTGAGTACAAAAATAGCACTACTGTTGATATTTTTGCAAAAAAAAACTGACATGTGTATCAACCATGGTTTAAAGCTGTAAAAGTAAAAAGAGGACAACTGAAACTTGCTACTTTCGGAACAACAAAACTGATGCACAACTCCACTAGCTTAATTTTCCCTTAATAGCTACTGTTGACTTGTAAGAATTAATTGCTTCAGGTCTCTGGAAAATTGCCTTGGACATCAATACCCTGCTTCAAATTTCCCAGCTGGAGCATCTCCACCTGCTGCACTTTTTCAGCTTCTGCAGTCTTCAATCTTCCAGCTTATGCATTCTTCAATCTTCCATAACATGTAGCTTCATTTTCCAAGTTTAACTTGCTTTGAACTTCATTCCTGCTCTGATCATCAATCAATCGGATTTTAATTTGTGAATTTAGACATTTCTGAATTGCCACCAAGAACATGATTTCTAACTTCCTCTTTACTGCTGAAAGTTTACTCCTCACTTTGATCCTCTTCTTCACTCTTATCGAACTTGCCATCTCCTCCACAATCTTTAACATAGCTGGCTGCATTAAACAACATAGATCAACAGCTCCTCCTTTGTTTTGTGCAGCCAGCACTCCTACCATCTTCCTTAAAGACTCAAATCTCCATTTTGGTAATGCCTTAGTGAATAAATCAGCAAGCTGAAAGTTGGATCTGCAAAATGCCATTTTAATTTCCCTTTCTTCAATCAATTCTCTAACATAATGGTACTTCACCTTCATATGCTTGGTTCTCACATGATCAGATGGATTTTCAGCCATGGAAATGGCAGCACTTGAATCACAATAAATGGTTACACAATTTTCCTTCAACTCATCCAAATCCTTCAAGATTTTCTTCAACCATTGAGCTTGTTTGGCAGCCATATTGACAGCTACATATTCAGCTTCAGCTGAAGATTGTGCGACACTCCTTTGCTTCTTTGAACACCAAGAAAATACTCCCGAACCCAAGCTACAACAATAACCACTCCTACTTTTGCATTCATTACTTCCAGCATAACTAGCATCACTAAACACATACAATTCAACATTTTCTCTTCTTCCAAACCAAATTCCATGATCAATAGTGTGCTTAACATACCTTAGTATCCTTCTAGCATACAAAGCATGTTGTCTAGATGGGTTTTGATTGAAAGCAGCCATTATATTCACAGCACATGCAATGTCGGGTCTTGAAGCACATAAATACATTAAAGAGCCAATCATGCTTCTATAATAAGACACATCAAATTGCTCACCTAACCTTGTGGTTTCCAACTTCAGCTGATGCTCCATGGGGGTTGACATGCCACTGCTATCTTTCAAGTTAAATTTTTCAATCAACTCTTCAGCATATTTCCTTTGATGAATGAAAATCCCTTCTTTCCTTTGATCAATCTCCAATCCTAGGAAGTAACTCATCTCTCCTAGGTCTGTCATTTCAAATTCAGACCTCATTAACTCCTTGAAATCCTCCACAAGCTCCTCCTTAGTTCCAATTATGAGCAAATCATCCACATAAAGAGAACAGATTAGTTTTTCATCTTTGTTTCCCTTCACATACAAAGTAGCCTCACTTTTGCTTCTTACGAAACCATTTTGCAACAAGTAGCTATTGATTCTTGAATACCAAGCTCTTGGAGCTTGTTTCAAGCCGTAAAGAGCCTTCACTAGCTTGTAAACTTTCTGCTCTTTTCCTTCTTTTACATAACCTTCGGGTTGCTTCAAGTATACATCTTCATCCAACATCCCATTAAGAAAAGCACTCTTCACATCCATTTGATGCACTTTCCATCCATTATTTGCTCCTAATGCCAACAACAATCTCACAGTGTCAAGCCTAGCTACTGGAGCATATGTCTCGGTGTAATCCACTCCATATTCTTGTTTGTAACCTCTCACAACCAATCTAGCTTTGAGCTTGTTGATTGATCCATCCGGGTTGAGCTTGGTTTTGTAAATCCACTTTGAATCCACCACTTTAGTTTCAGCTGAAGGTAGATCCACCAGCAACCAAGTCCCATTTTCCTCTATTGCTTTGATTTCTTCATCCATTGGTCCTTGCCAAATTCCTTGCTTGATTGCTTGATTATATGTCTTTGGTTCAGCTCCAGCCGGCATAGCACATTCAAGCATCATATGTGCATCATTTGGTTCTTCATCTGCTACATTATACCTGAAATCAAAAATAGGGTTAGTTTCATTATAAATCGAGGCTAGATCTCTTGTTTTGTGGGCACTATTTGAGCTTGCATCCTCCTCTTGAACTTCAGAACCTGAATCATCACTTCCTGAACTAGGTGATGGCTCTTCTTGGTTCCTTTCCTCTTCAGAATTGCTGGAATTTCTAGCAGCTATCACTCCTTCATTTCTTTGATTCCTTTGCTCTTCAAGATTGTCATAATTTCCAGCTGCTATCTCTTCATCATGCAGTTCTTCTCTTGCAACTTCTTGAACAATTGGCTCATTTAATGGTATTTCAACTCTAACTCCTCCTAACTTCTTCACCGAATGCTCATCCCACTTCCAACCTTCATTTTCATCAAATTTAACATCTCTAGACACTAACATCTTCTTGGTTTCTGGGTTATATATTCTATACCCTTTGGATTCCAAGCTATATCCCATCATTACCCCTTTCATTGCCTTCTCATCCAACTTTGTCCTCTTTGGTTCAGGAATGTGCATGTATGCAACACATCCGAACACTCTCAGCTGATGTACCTTAGGTTTAACTCCAAACCAAGCTTCAAATGGTGTCATCTCCTTCAAGGCTCTTGTTTTTAATCGATTCTGCACATAGACAGCAGTGAAACATGCTTCAGGCCAAAAACTCTTTGGAACTTTCATGCCAAACATCATAGCTTTAGCCATCTCAACAATTGATCTATTCTTCCTCTCTGAAATTCCATTTTGCTGAGGTGAATATATTTCGAAGGAGATGAAGAATTACTTTGAAAAAGAAGGGATTTTCTATCAGTTTTCAGTTGCTATTGATGGTTGAGCTGGAATAGAGAAGGACTTCAGCAAGGTTTGAAATTCTGGTTAGCTCCAAATGCTTGGCTTCAAACTCCAAAACAGAACCAGAAAAGTGAGCTGAATCTTTAGGACTGCAGCAGAATAAGTAAGCTTCAATGGATCCTTCAAGTACTTGGAACTGAAGCTAGAAGATGGATCTGAAAGCTCCAACAACAATTCCTGAACTTCAGCAAATAATTTGAGCTTCAAGAGTTCCAACAGATCAGAACTCCAATGCCACAAGTCTGCACTTCTTCAGCAGCAGCAACAACTTCTGATATATAATGTTTTGTCTTCAAGAAATGATGGTTTTCACGATGAACATCTTTTGCAATCTATAAACTTGGTGTATTCTTTGTAAAAGTCAATCAATAGCAACAAAGTATGTATTTTTCTGATATTGTAAGGATTCTGTATCAGAAATAGAACAAAATAGAAACTATGAAGCTTAAAAGGTGGAGATTTTGCACTTTCAAATATGCTTCTTTTCCACTTTCAAAAGCCCTTTTCATTCCACTCAACATCCACACATTCTTAACAATACCAAATGAACAGTAAGAGCAAGTGAAAAATGCAAAAACTGATGAAGAGGAGAAAATGAGATTTTTCACAAAATGAGGCTGCTACTTTTTTCATTGCCGAGAATGCTATTGTTTTGAGCTTTTCAAGTTAGCTCTTCACACAATTGTTGCTTGATTACATCCAATGGCTCAAAATAAAACCAAAAACTAGCTAATGAGTAGGATCTTGACAAGTTTTATCCTCTCATTGGTTAGTGAGTACAAAAATAGCACTACTGTTGATATTTTTGCAAAAAAAAACTGACATGTGTATCAACCATGGTTTAAAGCTGTAAAAGTAAAAGAGGACAACTGAAACTTGCTACTTTCGAACAACAAAACTGATGCACAACTCCACTAGCTTAATTTTCCCTTAATAGCTACTGTTGACTTGTAAGAATTAATTGCTTTAGGTCTCTGGAAAATTGCCTTGGACATCAATACCCTGCTTCAAATTTCCCAGCTGGAGCATCTCCACCTGCTGCACTTTTTCAGCTTCTGCAGTCTTCAATCTTCCAGCTTATGCATTCTTCAATCTTCCATAACATGTAGCTTCATTTTCCAAGTTTAACTTGCTTTGAACTTCATTCCTGCTCTGATCATCAATCAATCGGATTTTAATTTGTGAATTTAGACATTTCTGAATTGCCACCAAGAACATGATTTCTAACTTCCTCTTTACTGCTGAAAGTTTACTCCTCACTTTGATCCTCTTCTTCACTCTTATCGAACTTGCCATCTCCTCCACAATCTTTAACATAGCTGGCTGCATTAAACAACATAGATCAACAAAGTTTATCTATTCTAAATTTAATTGCCATGAAAAAGCTACGTTTAACCATATGTATGTAAGATTTTTACAATGTATTCATAATATTAGAACTCTGTAGGTATCGAAGAATTACAAAAGCAGAGGAACTTAGAGATCCTTCGTTGGGGAGATAATGATTTAGAAAACAATATCTTACCATTGTTGTATGGACTTCACTCCCTCAAAACTTTAGATATTTCTTACACTAAACTAAAAGGATTAATCAACATGAAGGGTTAACTGGCATTCTGTCGGTTATAAACGCAAGTGTACGTTTCTATCGTCAAGTAGTAAAAATATCGATCCCACAGAGACCAAATTAGTTAAATAGTAATACTCATAATAACTTTTAATTTAAGTTAATAAAAGAAAATTAAAGGAAAGATTGATTGAGTGTGTTTTGAAAAATGAAATAAAAATGAGAATTAACGCAAGATAAAAATATAAGAAATATCAATGGAATGAAAATCTAGGAATTTAACTTCCCCCTTGATTTTACCTCGGTGTCGAAATTTTATCGGTTTAACTCATATACCAGGTTTGATAACCTAAGATTCAGAATTAATTACTAAGCCCTCTCGATCATTAGTAATCCTAATCATCGAACCAATTTCCTATATTTCTATGGTAAATTGTGATAATTCGATGATTGCTTTATCAAATCAATCTTAATGTGGTTACTTAGGGTGGATAGTTATCTTCCGATCCTAGACACAAATCACCACGAATGTGATCCTAAGCTATTGTAATTTTCTTCCAAATCTATTGCTCCCTGTTACGTTACACAAAAATTAAGAAAATCAATTTCATAAGTGATCAAATTATGAAAAGCATTAAGAACAAATTGCAATAATCAAACCTTTAAGTAAAAACGGGCATAAGAAATTAAACGGAGAAAATACCAATTAACCAAGATTACATCAAGGGTTCCATTAAAATCCTAGAATGAAAGGATTAGTTACGCATAATAATAGTAGCAACAATAAAAATAATAAAAACAAGCATTATGATCATGAAATAAATAGAAGGAATGGAAGAACAAATGTTGATTGCTTGATCTTGGAGTCCTCCTCAATGCTTTGAACTTCACAGCCCCCTTTGGTGTTTTTTTTTTAACGTTGATAGCCCATCAATTTGTGTTTTTAAGACCCCTCTCAAAACGTTTTTCAATTCTTAGTGGCCAAAGGGTTTTTTTGTGAGTCAAGAAAAAGAATCCCCACCAAAGTAACGTGAGTGGAGAGTTCTTTATAAAAAAATCAATAGAGATGGAGCCCCCTTGTTATGTTTACGTTATTCTTTATCTGGTGGAGCCTTTCCTTGTTTGTTTGCAACCTTGATAGCTGATCCAAATTGCGTTGAAGAGCTCTCTACTGTGCGTGAATGGACCATCCTCCCTTTGTAACGTGAAACACTAAATATAGAGTGAGTGCTTGGTGGAGCCCTCCTCCTTTGGTGTAACGTGAGTGCCCATGTCCCTTTCCAACAGCTGTCTCTTTGTTGCTTTATAGCTCACGCAAGTCTTCTCTTTTTTATGTAGCGTGATTTCAGTTCTCTTCTTTGTAGCCTCCTGGAGTTTGCGTGATTTTGTTATAAAAAATCTCTAGCTCTTCCTCTCTTCAAAGTTGCCGCCCCTCACACTCTCGTGATTGTCAATAATAAATCGATTCCTCTCCTTACTATTGCTTCCCCATGCTTGTCGTTTGCATTCTCTGTTTTGATCCCTTCTTTATTCCATTGCGCCGATACTGTCTATTTCACGCCCATGCGTGTCTACTGCCTCCTTATTTTTCGGCCTTATGCGTGATACTCCTTGACTATTTTGATTTTACCTCACCTCCAATCGTTCTCCACAGCCATCCGCATGTCATCTGCTGCTGTTAGCACTCAATTTCCATCACTTCTGTTGAAAACCTTTGCTTCTCCTTTTGATTTATCTGCCTCCACATGTTGCTTCTCATTTAATTTTCCATGCTGCTTTAATCCCTTGTGCGTTTAATTTGCTAACTTTCTCCACCTGTCTGCAACTTCCAGAGCCACTTCTCTAGCTGCCTCTTATGCTATTCTACTCATTCACGCCCAGCTGATGCGTGCTCATTCCTCCAAAGCGTTTTCTTTTCTTGTAATTAAATAAGCTCCAGCTGTCCTTCTTTTGATTGGTCCACCTGTTGAAGCTGCCTTGGTCTTCTCCTTTAGTGATGTGCGTCCTTGTAGCTGATTCACGTTGCTCATTGCTGTTGAATTCACGCCCATTTAATTGTTTCCTTTAATTTGCTCTTACTTTATGCGTTGATTTCATGCCACTTGTCCATAAGTAGCTAATTGATGAAACCATTTTAAAAACTTCCTTTGTGCGTTGCCTTTCAATATTTTTCCCTTGGTCCATGGCTTTCTCTAGCGTGATTTAAACAAAACGATGCCACGATTTGCTGTCCTCTACATGCGTTCCTTGTAGCTGCTCGCTTTAAGCTAATTGGACAATTAACTCTTTATTCCTGTAGCCTTTAATTTGGTCTGCCCAACGCTGGTCCTCATCTTGTGGACTTGTTTATATCACTTTTCACAAATTTACTGCTCTCAACTGACAGCTCCAAAAATTCTAAAATTTGGTGGAAACATTCTTCAATGAGTCAAGATTATGCCTGCCAAATCTTAGAATTTTCTAATAACCCGATCCCAAGATAAAAATATCCAAAGATCCAAAGGTCGAATCGCTGTAAATTGAAAAACAGTGTTAATTTCAACCTATTAAGGATTTTTGTATTTTATGTGTCTAAAGCTCTAATA
Organism: Erythroxylum novogranatense; assembly: GCA_029891385.1. Classification (NCBI taxonomy): domain Eukaryota; kingdom Viridiplantae; phylum Streptophyta; class Magnoliopsida; order Malpighiales; family Erythroxylaceae; genus Erythroxylum; species Erythroxylum novogranatense. The sequence continues at coordinate 108,629,122 of CM057226.1, read as the reverse complement.
ATTATAAAACATGATGAAAAGGCCATAAATATCCATAAAACACATGCAAGATGCTAAATATAAAGTTCTAAAAATATATAAAATATGATTGTATCAAAATCGCCCACACTTAGCTCTTGCTCGTCCTCGAGTATGCTTAAAAACATAAATTTTGAAAGCACAAAAACAAAAAGAAATAAATAGCATTACGAATGTTAGCCCCAAATTTTTTTTTTTTTTTATTTAATTAAGCATGATTAGGCAAATTAAGTAAATTATGTTAGCATTAATTAAGGTGACATTAATTAATATATGATAGCATTAATAAGTTAGTTGAAGAATTAATGAAGTTAGATATGTTAGTTGGACTTAAATGAGTTAGGTGAGATTTATGTGTTAATTGGGCTTTGGGTCCAAATGAAACAAGTTAGTTAGGTGAATTAAATGAGATGGGCTTAAAGAAAATTTAGAGGCTTAAGTTATTGGGCTTGAGTTTGTTAAGGAGGAAGTTGTAGGATGAAAGAAAGGAAGAAGGAGATAGATGGGCTTAAGTGATGGGCTTAGGAAATAAGAGAGGAGTATAAAGGAGAGAGTTAAGTGATTTTGGTGTAGGCAAAGAGAGGGAACGAAATTACAAGGAGGAGAAGAGAGGGAGATGTCGTAAATGAGAGGGAGAAAGGGAGAAAAGAAAGAGCTTTGCTTAGGTTTGTAATTTCCTAGAGATTTTGTGAGATTTGGAAGAAAGTTCAAGGAGAAAGAAGATAGAGGAAGACTAGAGCTTCATTTTGATTCAAGAAATCCTTTGGTTGGAGGAAGATTTAAGGTAAGTCTTTGGTTTAATATTAAGTTTTAGATGGGTTTTGGTTAGAAGAGTTAAGAACCAAGTGGGTTTAGTTATCCTCTTGCCAATTTCATGATTTAAGCATTTAGGTTTTCAATTTCTAAATCCTATGTTGATTTGGGAATGTTGTTGGTTTTAATGAAGAGAGAAGAGGAAGAGAAGAGGAACAAGAATTATAGCAAGCTATTCAAGGAATTATCAAGGATTTAAGGTGGGTTACACCTTTACTTTTATATTTATGAGCATTTAATGTAAATTTAATTATGACATTAATAATGGTTGTTAATGCTTGTGTTAGTTATGGATGAATGATATTTATGATGTTTATAGCTCGTGTTGTTGATATTGACGATTGTGTTGAATGTTAGTATGGTTGTTGAAAACCATAACGGATGATATGAAAGATTGATGTTGTGGTTGTTGGATGATTGTAAATGGATGATATGAAGGATTGATGTTGTGGTTGTTGAATGATTGTAAATATTATGCTATGTGATCATAATGTTAGAAAATGTAAATTCTAGGATGATGGGTGAATTAGCCTAGAGAGCTAAATGAAATGAATATAATGAGAATTATGAATTTTGCATGAATGATGCATGAAAAGAATGATTTTAATGAAAACAATAACTTGGATAAGAACAATCCAATTTTATTGTTATGAAATGAATTATGCTTTGTATGGGTAAGGTAATGTCCCAAGAACCGTCACGTGCACGTCGACATGAAAAGCCTTCGCCCGGCTGCCCGATTGAGGCATAGGATGATCCGATATCGGACTCTCAAGAATTGCCCACATTAGGTCATTTGATGAACTTATGTGGTTGCCATGATTTGGACTTACCGAGCCATTGTTGTGTTTGCCATGAATATGCATGAATTGTATAAGATACGTGAATGATGGAATGATTGAAATTGTTATGAATGTATAAATGTTTGAGTTATGCATGTGATGTGATTTCCTTGGAAAATTGATAAATACATGAATCAAGGATGTGCTTGTTATATAAACGTAAATGTGTTACCTACGGAGCATTAGCTCACCCCCACAAATTTCAGGAAATGAGCAGGAACCCGAGGAGCGAGCATAAGGCATTTTACTCCAAGCAGTTCTTTTGTGATTTTTGGGATTTGAAATCATTTTTGTAACATCAATGCTTTAGTTGCATTTTAAGGAAATGATGTATTTTGAAGCTTTTATGTAATTGGGCTTGAAATGCCCACTAAAGCATTTTATGAACATGTTATGATTGAATGATGATGAATGAATGAATGAATTTGAAAGTAAAAGTATTAGATCATGAATGTATTTGAGAAATTTATACTTGTGTGTATGGAAATTGAATCATGGTGATGGTTTGGGTATAAATTTGAGAATGTCTAGAAAGCTAAGAGTGTGTTGCTGCCCTTGAATATAGAATTGTTGTGCAGGTTATGGTCTAGATTGAAAAAAATTGGGTTAGGAATAAAATAGGGGAGGTGCTGTCAAATTTTTCCCAAAAATTGTGCAGCAACTTCCACTTGATTTTAGACTAGTTTAGGGGTTGAATTGGTTTAGATGGTCTTCTTGAATAATGTAGGACATGATTAGAGCTTTCCAACAATATAAAATTTGTCCCAATTGGACTTAGGATGAAAAAGTTATGAGAGTGGGAAGGTTTCAGCCTCTGTTGTTAGTCATGAAATTTTTGCAGCAACTTTGAAAGGATTTTTCACCCAATTAGAGACTGATTTGGTTTCTGTTTTCTTCATGAAAAATGTAGATTATCTTTTTATCTTTAAAATGAGGTATGATTTGCAGATATTGGATTTAGAAATAAAAAGTTATGTGGTTGGGAGTGTGGACAGCTACTGTTCATACTGCAGAAATACTGTTCCATCGGTTTTACATTTTAGCTGAAACTTCCAGTAGGTTTTTACCTCTCCTAATGACTGATCTGACTTTTACTCCCTTCATAAGAATTGTAGATTACCTTTTTACCTTTCCAATGAGGTATAGTTTGCAATGTTCGGAGTAAGGAGTAAGAAGTTATGGTCATTGGAAGATTGCTGTCACTATTCCCAAATACTGTTCATGTAGTCATTTGAGGCAGCACCTTCATGCGTGATTTTGTCCCTCTTAATGATATAATTGAGTCTTGTTTCCTTCATAAAATAGGTAGAGGGTCTTTTATCTTTTCAGGAGGTATGAATTGTCCGAATCGAGTTAAGAGCAAAAGTTATGAGGGTTGAAATTGGCATTTTACTATTCATTTGGCTGATTTTTATAACGACATAAGATTTCATATCAGCTTAGGAATTGGATTTTAAATTTTGGATCCTAAGAAGATTATTTTAAATTGGAGGTTAATTACGATGAATCTTACAAATTTTTGCACGGAGGGCTTTCATTGAATTTAAACTTGTATATAGGTTTGATGGTTTAGATTAAGTAGTCGGATTAAAGAACGGATCCGACATCACTGGGCTCGAAACGGGTCCAACATCTGTGGTATCAAAGCAAGAGGGTAAATGGTAAGTTATATGCGGTTGGGTCTTGGATCCAACAGTTGGGATCCGGTCTACGGGTCGGGTCCTGACAACGAATGAGGTGACAGTCGATTTCAATGTGCTTGGTTCTTTCGTGAAACATAGGGTTTTTTGAAATGTGGATGGTGGCCGCATTGTCGCAATCTAGAAGTAGGTGATCCAACGAGTCTCACAGAGAGCACTTGCCATGCTCCTGTACTCAGCCTCAGCAGAAGAACGACTAATAGTCCACTGTTTTTTGGTTTTCTAGGATACTAAAGTAGCACCTAATATAACGCAATAACTGGTGAGGGACTTCCAGGTATAATTGCATCTGTCCCAGTTGGAGTCAGAGAAAATATAGAGGTGAATTGTTGGTTGCGATTGAAGTGAATCACACGTTAGTACAATGCTTATAATACGATATACGAACGCACGAGAAGGGGGGGTTGAATTGTGTATTACCCTTTTTGAAAACTCTTTCAAAAACGTTTTGTTAAAACAAGTTCTTTTAATAGAGACTTCGGTAAGTTCGAATTAATCAAAACTTTGAAAACTTGTTTTGAAATCAAAGTAATAATAAAACTTTGAACTTTAAAGAGAGATAGAGTAGAGTAGAAGTTGACACATCGATTTTATACTAGTTCACCCTAAACCGTGGGCTACGTCTAGTCCTTAGAAGTCTTTCTGAGATTTCACTATCTCTTCAACGTTTACAAGTATTCTTTCCGAGCCTCTTCAGGTCTCTACACTCAGTATTCTTTTACTCTTAGCCTCTGCAGGCTATCTGTACAACTTTCTTACAAAAGTATTTGAACTATGTTACAGCAATATTAGCTCTCAGCTATTTCGCACAGTAATCTCACAAAAGCTTTTTGTTCACGTAAGTTCAATAATAATCTCTAACTTTGCAATCTTCAACTTCGACTTATATTTATAGCCTTCGTCTGTAACTGCTTATTGATTCTTGAATCTTGAATCTTGAATCTTGAATCTTGCTTCTTGAATCTTGAATCTTGAATCTTGAAAGAAACGGTTAATCAGTTGAGTTTTGTAACTAACTCGAACTGACTCTTGCGTCTGCATTCCTTTCTTCGTCTGCTTTTGAATTCTCCGTCTGCATCTGCTTTTCTGCGTCTGTATTTTCATTCTGCGTCTGCGTCTGCTTTTCTGCGTCTGCTTTTTATTCCGTGCCTGTATTTTCAACTCCATCTATTTTTCATTTTGCGTCTGTATTTTCAACTCCATCTGTTTTTCACATTCTGCGTCTGCTTTTTCTTTCTTCTTTGTTATCCATCAAAACTATAATGTAAAGTCATTTTGACTCAACAATCTCCCCCTTTTTGATGATAACAAATCATATACATAAAAAGAAAAACTTATCTTCAAAAACAAATCTTTATGAGTATTCTTCTGTCTTCCTCATTAGTCATCCTCGTTCTCCCCCTATCTTCATCGACTCCTTCAATCACCCCCTTTGAGACTCTTTGATTGCTGCCTTCCATTCTCTTCTCTCCCTATTTGTTATAATAAAAAATGATCAATGATGACGACTCTTCATTAGTTCTGTCATCATCTCCTTCATCTCTTTCATCATCTCCTTCAGCTCTTTGATTTCTTTGCGTAAATGCCTGATTTCAGCTTGAGAGTCAAACGGTGAGGAGAGTTGATCATCATCATCCGTTGAGGGTGCTATGAATGCAATAGTGGTAGCATATGCGTCTGAGGATGGAATGTAGTTTTCAACAATCTCAAACATTGGTGGATGAACGTATAGATTAGGCTCTGGAAGATCTAAATCATAAGGAACAGGTAACATGAGCACTTTTCTTCCTTGCAAGGGTATGCCTTCAACTTGAATAGACAGTGTATTAGATAAAGCCCTAATACGCATTACTGTCTTCACAGGGAACTCAATGAACGTCCCTGTAATCAGTCTTCCCCCTACTGGATAGTCTTCATTCTTATCTCAGATAATCGCAACTCCGCGTCGGTTGTCTCCGTTGAAGTGCATGCTTCATCAATTCGTTGCACTTCTTCTTCAATCTGATTTGCGGACAGATCATCACTAATTCTTTCAAGATATAGCTTCATCTTCCCCTTACTCATATCTAAAGGATATCTAGGCTGAATGTCCGGTACAACCTTTATCACCGTCTTTTCTGTGATTGGATAGGTTGACTAGACATTTTTGAAGGGTATGGCTTTGTAGCAGCATCCCTCAAAACATCATAAAATGCTTTTCATCTTCACTCAGTAAATGCCATGTCTCACTATTTATCAAGATAGGTTGTAGGACAACCTTCACCTTCCTTCTTGGTTCATCACAGATGGCGATTGCAGTACTCCTCTTGGTCTCATATTCAACCAGTCTGATCTCCAACTTGTCTTTCTTCAAAAATTCAGAATATTTGTGTATAACCAGACTAGGTTCATCAGATTCTTCCTGTGGTACCTGTACCAAGCTTAAATCTCCTGTTGCCTCTGTTTGAACATCCATAGGAGTAAACTGAACCAGGCTAAGCTCCACTGGTTCCTCCTGTTGAGCAATAATGGGAGTAAACTCTACTATGCTAAGCTCAATTTCCTTTTTCTTTTGAGCAGCAACAATTGTATCCTTCTTTTGACTAATGTCCATAGCAGTACTCACACTCTTCTTTCGACTAACCTCCTTAATCTTCTCCACTGCCTCAGTCAGTCTCGGAGTTTTCTGAACTTGAGATTTCTGCTTCTCAGACTCCGATTTCCTCTTCTTCTCAGTCTCCTTAGCCTGTTTGGCTGAGTCTTCTTGTAAGATAGAGATTAGTGATTTGGTTGCCTTTGGTGCACGAGATTTCGAGACTTCTTCCTGACTCTATTCTCTGGCTCTCTTTTCTTCCTGTTGTCTCAGAGTACGAATCCTCGGTGATCTCTTCGCCTTCTTAGAAATTTCACCCAGAAGATTCTCTCCTTTTCTTTTCAACGCACCTTCTTCTGTTCTTCGAACTAGGCTAACTTCTCTTTGAGAAATCGCCTGTTTAATCAAAGGTCTTCCAGACAATTTTCTTCTTTCTTCTATGGGCATCCTCAAACTTTCTTGAGATTTAGAACTTCCAGCGGGAGACTTCTTCAATAACCGCTCCCCCTCAGTTCTAGCTTTCTTCATAGAATCTGCTTCTTCTTTCACCACAGCCTTCAAGCTCATTCTTCTTATCGTATCTGAGTTAATAGAACTCTTGATAGATAGCGTCCTTCTGTGTCCTATGTGAAGAAGGACTCCGGATTCCCTAAAAATTATCGTGAGTAGCATGTCGTAAGGATAATTGTTTGTATCCTTCATTCCCTTAAACATATAATGAAAGATTAGAAATGGTAGATCTACGGGACGACGATTTAGCAAGTAGAACAGGCACTGCTCATCCAAGGTAGTCACTAAATGCCTTGACCCTGTTCTAGGTAAGATGCAGTTGAACAAAATCGCATGAAGAACCCTAGCCTTCGGGACTAGACTCGAGGTCTTCCTCTCCGATGGGTCATTCACCCCATACAACTGTTTACTGACATCTTCTTCCTTCATACTCACTTGTGTCATCCATTTGGCTTTGGTTGACAGGGTTTCTCCAACCGATGAACATTCAGTCACCTTCTCTACTATCCCCTTTGTCACAACAATAGATATCCTATCTACTGTGGAGACAATAGTGTTATCTACCAGTTGCGCATTCTTCCAAAATTCATATACCTCATCAGTGTATACCAGTTCCCGCACCTGGAAGCAATTTCTCCATCCAGCCTCTACAATCTCTGGCTCAACATCCATGTCGTCACTCCTCAGAGATTCGAAGTCAACATGTCTTCCATAAATCATAGCTGGCTCCATTGATTCTGAATAGAAATTGCTTCTGGTAAGGTGTTCTTCAAAGGTAAAGTTGTTTGCAAGAGTTTTAGAGAGAGAGATGAAACGTCTGGGATTGAGAGTAATCGAAATGATTATAGTTTCAGACTACTCGTAGGGTCTTATCTGGTGGGTTCTAGAATCGTTGGGATCCTCAAGGCTATCAAACTTTTCCTCCAAAACTTCCTTATGAGAGAAGTTACCAGCTGTAAACCACTATTTCTGACGTCGTTAACTTTGACGATCTTCTTAGCCTGACTGGTCATTTAACATAACCATGTTAAGATTCCGTCTGATTTCCTTTAACCGATCTTCACTCAATGGTTTAGTGAAGATGTCTGCCCATTGATACTCTGTTTCAATGAACTGTAGTCTCACCACCTTTCTCTGAACGTAGTCTCTCAAGAAATGGTCACTAAAAGAAAAATACCCAATTTGCGAGGTTTTAAAAACGTCGTTGAATATTTTTTGTGACGTTTTTGAGAACATCGCACCGAACGTCGTTGAAGGGGGAGTAAGGAAACGTTTTTATCGACGTTTTGTATAAAACATCAAGGAAGCCTAGGTGATTTGTCGACGTTTGGAGAAACGTCGTAAAAGTGTAAGCGAATGAGCGACGTTTTAATTAAACGTCGTGAAAACAACATAGCTTTCTGCGACGTCTGTTAGACGTCGCAGAAAGCATGACAATTTGCGACGTTTTTTAGATGTCGTGGAAAGCATGACCATCTGCGACGCCTTGTAGACGTAGTAGAAAGCGTGAAAATCTGCGACGTCTAGGAGACGTCGTAAAAAGCTTTACAATCTGTGACGTCTTCTAGACGTCGTAGAAAGCGTAACAATTTGCGACGTCTGCTAGACGTAGTAGAAAGCATGATTATGTGCGACGCCCGCCGACGCCGCCGAAAGTAAATATTGTGCGACGTCCGCCGACGTCGTTAAAGTAAATATTTCGCAACGTTTGCGAGCAAACGTCGCAGATGATAATATATTTAAATTTTTTAAATATATAATAAATTTTAAATTTTATATAATTAAATTTAAATGACATATAATTAAATAAAATTATTCAGAATAGTGTGAATTATTAAAATTAAAATTGAAAATTTATTTGAATCCAAATATGATTTTAAAATAAAATTTTAATGGAATTATTATTCTAATTGAATAATTAATAATTGGGAAAATATTAAATCTGATTTATTTAATAACTATTTAATATTAAATATTTAATTTTTATTTAGTCATTTGTCAATTTGTTGAGTACATCATGGATTTGCGAATGATCAATAATGTATAACAAGAATTTAATAGATGTAGACAATGAATTATATAATTTAAAATCCCAAACATGTCATAATATAGTAATTAATATGAACAATATGTCATAAGTGTCTAATATATCAGTATGAAATCTTATCTAATCAACGCAAATATTATGTGTAGAACATATGAGTTCCAAGACCTTTTTTTGTGACTCGACTTCAGTAGTTAATTTATCCTGCATTTCTTCAATTTTTTTGATCAATTCATCGATTTTAGACTGTAAGCCCTCATTAACCTTCTTGGACTCCGCTAATTCGTCTCAAAGTCTCTTTCTGACTGAAGTCTTCCCTTGTGGTCGAGGCCCCATTTCTATGCCAACAATGTAACTGCTCGTGCCTGGGACTTTGTCGCACACTTCATCCATCGTCATCGAATGACCTTGTTCAGCTGAATGTATCAATTCGTGACACATTAAGTCCTAAAAAAGCAAAGAGTTAATTATATACACAATGTGATTTAAGAAATATTTATAAATAAACTATGTACTCACCCATTTTTCTTTGCATTCAGGAGTTGTCCATTGATATTTTCTTTTATCATAATGAGTGTGATACCATAACTTCATCCGGTCACACTCTTCTCCGTCTCTCACACTCAGATAGAAATATGTAAATAATAATATTTATTATAAAATTTGAAATGTCAATAAAAGGAAATATAATTAAAAGATAATAACTCACAATCTCATGCCAGATGGCTACTAAAGGCCTTCGAGGCGGTGAGTTTGGTGGACATTTGACCTGACTCCTAGCAACTTTTGTTTTTTGACTTTTTTCCTAATCGCACACGTTAAAAATATATATTATAAAATCTATAAATCATAATTCATAAATACTAGAATATAATAAGTTGTAAAAATAGTAGTGATCAAATAAACTAACCTTTGTAGCTGATTGCTCCCAATATTCGCATAAGTCCATCCACTCTGCCACTGTGACACTATCCGGCTTAACATCCTTTCCGTACTTGGTAAAATGCTTTTTTAAACTATATCTTTGATCTTTGGACCTTAACGCAAGAAACTTATTCACAGTAGCATGTACTTCGTTATCAGTCCTCATTCCCTTGATTTCCAACTTTTGCTGCACAAAATTATAAATTATTGGTCAATGTTCTAAGCATATGAAAAACACGTACAATTTAGATTGGTTTAGAATTCTTTCGTCTAACTTGTCAAATACAATATCCAATTCCTCAGTTGTAATTTTTGAAAATTTTGTTTTTACAGGTAAGGAAGTTTGGGATACCAAACCAATCTCACTCGAGAATTTGGCAGATTGTACGGAGTTGGTTGGTCGTCCTTCAGTTGGGGAGATCTCGATCTCCAATCTCTTACCTATGGCCTTGTTAATCTTTGCCAATCCGTGTCGTTTTGTAAGACCCCTTGTTTTTCTTACATTAGTCGTTGATCCTAAAATAGCAAAGAAAAAAACATATAACATACCCTGATTTGGTTAGATAAGCAAAATAACTAAAGTTAATAAATTTCACCAATTTAACCCAAAAAGATCAAACCTGCAGTGCTTGCAGAAGAAGAACCCACAGTGGATATAATTGTCTGATTTACTGGTGTCTGATAAGCAAAAGTTGGAGGCATCTCTTGAGACGTGGATGGAGATCTAATGTTGCGGCGCTGATTCATAACTTGTTCATATTTATGTCTAGGATGAATATTAGGCTGAGAAGGTGTGACCTCTCTTGGTGTTGGAGTAACCTGAGAATTTGTGACTTCTCTTGGTGTTGGAGTAGGCTGAGAAGGTGCAGGTGTGACCTCTCTCGGTGTTGGAGTAGGCTGAGAAGGTGCAGGTGTCTAATTTTGTGGTTGTGTATAAGAAGATGACGCATTAGCTGCCTTCCCAAGAAGCTGACGGTAACGCGACTGCAATTTTGTCGGTACGGTGCTACTTGGTGCAGCCTTATTCTTCTTCTTGGGTTGACCTGGTGCCATGTGAATTTCCTGCATCATAATTGAGATTAGATTTCAAAGTTCAAAACCAAATGCACATGTAGCCATTTTTCATTTGAAAGGCAAAAAGAAAATGTTGCTGAAGATAAATGTTGCTGAAGATTAAGTTTAACCCAAAATGACTCCAACTAGTTAAGGATTGTTCTATACTGAAATAATAACTATCCTAATTAACATGAATTATAAACTGATAACTTAGATGAAAACTTAGAAAATACTGAAATGTACTTTTGCATAAGTGTCATGTATACCTTATTCAAATGCAGCAATCTTTAGAACAAAAACAAAGTATCATGCAAAATGAAGTGTTCTTTGTGATAGAGAAGCATATTGTGCAAATGTGAATAATGCACAATTCTGTTCAAATTGAAGCAAAACTATATATGCACAATTATGTTCATATCATTGATCCAAAATTATATATGCATATTTATATGCACAATTTCTGTTCAAATTGAAGCATATAAACATGATACAAATCTACAGATGTGTAGATTTATAAACATGATACAAATGCATATTTATATACTTGCTCCTGTAAGCCGTGAAACCTAGGCTCCGTAGAAATTGATCTGCTTCATAATAGGACTTCGGCAAAGTTTCACAATTAGGTAATACATCCTTTAACAGACCAAGTAACATGTCAAATGACTTATTGCTCCACTTGTTGTATACTTTCAAGCGAAGCAACTTTATTAAAAACGACAACTTTGAAAAGTTTGTACATCCAGGGTACAACTCTTCAGTTGCTTTACTCAACAATTCATGAAAGCCTTGCCCTATAAAATTTTCGACGCCTTTAGGATGACTCCTTCCATCCTCATCAATTAGACAATCATTTACGAAGGTACCCATATCATGAAGCAAATCTTGCATGCCATCATCCTCCTCATCACCATCTCCCTCATTAATATCATTCCTCATCCCATCAATGTCTACATTTGCATTATCAAGCCTTTCTACCCTAGACATAAATCTATATTCTGGCTTTTCACCTTGTAAAACCCAACGAGTGTATGATTGGTCCATGCCGAATCTCATTAAATGCTCACAAACATTCATTTGGGACCTCATATAAGCATTCATGCAACGATTACAAGGGCATGAAATTTCACAATCTCTTCCTTTTTTTTCCACCACAAATTTCATAAATGCTTTCACTCTATCAATTTATTCACGGGAAACCCTAACACTGTTCATCCAACTCTTATCCATTGACCAGAAACTACCTATTAATTTAACATAAAAATGACAACATTATCTTATGTCAGTGGGAATTCAATTTACACATAAAACACATTATGAACAAATTGGACTAATAATGTGGTCTTGCATGATTGTATATACTTATTGCACGTAATAACTACTATTGAAAAGGTTATGGCAATAAGTTATTAGACTACAAATGTTGTCTTGTTTACTTTACTCACATATAATCTAATCCCATTCGAGTTATCCTATACAACAAACATCCATTCTTTTTAAGTTATGACATAATTTGAAAAGAATGGATGTTAAAAAGAGGGTGGTTAATGATGAAATAATGGTATCTTAAACAGAGTAAAGAGAGCTGAAGAGGAAGGGAATGAATGAAACCAATAAAGATTAAAAATGGACTTATCAAGCTTTCTTTGAGTGAAGCAAGAACCAATTTGCTTATTACTCCAAGTGTATAAGGAATTGGGAAATTTAAAGTCTTTAAGATTACAAGCTATGAGGGCATTTTTAAAATCCAACATATTTGAACTGTAAGGAATAGAAATCTATGAGGAATCTATAAGGTGAATAACATAATTAAAATCATCAATAGCCAACTAAAGAGAGAAAGAATAATTCTAAGAGATTTCAAGGAGACTAATCTAAATATTTTTGCATTTTAGTGGAAGAGTTATTAGATGCATAAACCATAGTGAGAAGAAAAGAGGAATTTATATCATTAGAAAATATAAAGGCATATAAGTTATTTATTATGCAGAATGACAATAGGTTGAAAAGTATCATGATTCTAGGATATATTTATTCTACTGTTATAGTCTTCATTAAGATTGCCTAAGGAAAACCATCTATAAAAATTAAAAAAAGTGATTTCAGTAAAAGTTAGGATTTTACTCTAGCTTCAAGAAACAAGGGATAATTTAAGAGAGGAAAAGATATTTTTCACATTTACTTAGAGGGATATTTACCCTTGTATTATAAGAAACATAAACATTTATGTGGAGAAAGAAGAGTTTAAACACTCCTTTAATGCTAGTTTTTTCATTTACTTAATTTAGAGTCAAACTTAACAACTAGACTTAGTTTCAAGGTTATTATCATAATCACTAAAACAATACTCAATATTAAAATATAACCTACAATTAATAGGATTAAAGGATAACAAATTCTAAAATGTACAAACTTTTGGGACTTTTTCAATTTAGTGCTCAAAATTTTAAAATTTTCAATTAAATAGCTAACCTTTTATGACCTTAACAACTCAATTCAAAATGTTAACTCCATTAGTAAATTACCAATTTTGATTAAAAAAAAATCTTTGTTGTCTATAACATGCAGGTGTCTATGTAGAAAAAAAAGATTGCAAACTAAACATACCTATAACCTAATATGAACAACCCATAAGCATACCTATTAACTCAAATACCTATTACTCAAATACTCATTTCCTATTTAATTTCAAAATACCCTATTTAACGTTTCATCTCCATTACATTAGAATTTGAGTTATAATTTTGAAATACCTCTTCTGGAGGCTAAAACTAAGGAATTTGAGTTATAATTAGAAGGTAAAAAGAAGCACCTCAATGAAGAACCAAAAAGCAAGGCAGAAGTAATGAAGTAGTGCGAAGTCAAAGTCTTACATAGGGAAGAAAAATTAGAGGAAGTCAAAGAGAGTGAAGGAGAAGAAGAAGGACATCAATTCTAGGTTGCAAAGTATATAGGAGAGGGAGAAATCTTTGAAATCTAAAGGGAAAAATGGATCTTCAGAGGACACAGTTACTTGCTAATAATGAGAGCTTGCAAATTATAAAATATGAATGTGAGAAGATAAATGATGAAATTGCTTTTTAAGAGATGCAAATTGGTGAAAAAAAATGAAAGTTTGAAAAAACCAATTAATTGAAGATAATCAATGTATGTTTATAAGTAGAACTAAAATGATAGTTAGAGAAGTTTAGGATGTAGCAGGAGCTCCTCTCAAAAGATGGTAAAGATTTGAAACTAGAAAGGAAGAAATTTGAGAATGGAAACTACTAGAAGAGAAAAAAGCTCAAATTAGTAAATAGGAAATGGGTATATCAGTATTTGGTATTTGGGTTATTGGTTATGGTTATAGGTCATTCAGATTAGGTTATGAGTATGCTTATTTGGCGATTATTTTTAAAATGGAGACCTAAATGTCATGGATAACAAAGATTTCATTAGCCAAATCAACAAATTGCTAATAGAATTAAGGTTTTAATAATGAGTCGTTAAGTTTATAAAAGTTTGGTCACTTAGTTGAAAATTTTAAAAGCTTGAGCATTGAATTAAAAAAATTCCTGGATGTTTAAAGCTTTACAATTAATTAAGGTTACCTAATTTTAGAGAGATAGAGGAGCTAGGGTGAACACTAGTAGGTGAAGACGACTTAGGAAAGTAAATTTGAGGTGGAAGACGATTATGCTAGATCTATTTTAGGTTGAAGGCTCTAAAGTTATGTTGATATTGGGAGAAGATGGAGCTGTAATCAAATTCTGAGAAGGGGCATTGGAAGATTCTTTAATCTTTGAGGAAAGGAGGTTACTTTTGTAACATTCCTACTTTAAGAAACCTTACTAGTTAGCTTCCAAATAAAATAAAATAATGTCTTAGGCCCAATTAGCATCTAAAAGTATGCAATTTCAGTTGAAATCATAGATTTGCTATTATCCTTATTATAAGCAATAAGAACGCATATGTAATGGAGACTAGTATTTGAGTTAACCAACAAAAACATTTTTATAGTTAGTTCTTTTCATTTTAGCCATTATCTCATCTAAGTAAAAATATTTACCCATTTAGATAGCAATATGGTTTAGTCCATCATATTCTAATATTCTAAAAACATATTGTGGAAATTTGTCCAAATTAGGGCAGAGACAATTGTTTACTAGAATGAAACCAACTTTCAATTTTTTAAGAAGAGAACCTCTCATTATGGTTTCATGAACCAATTCTAAAATAGAATTTAAACCTTCATTAGATTTGAAGTTTAACAAAAGTACATTGTTGTCATTAATAAGAACATCTTAGAGACTAAATTAATTTCAAATACTATTAGTTTCATTCTAGCAAGATATATAGAAGTAGTTTTTAAGCATGAAGGCTCCTTTATCGACAATTTAAAAATTGGGAGATTATAAATTCAACATTTTAACTTGTGAAGGTATGAAATTTAGTGAGAAGATGTTGTGGAAACCAACATCACTAATACAATATTCTAAGATTTATTATAAAGGTTAAGGTTTAGATTAGCCAAGGTAAGAGGATAAGGTGATTTATAGGTCAAGAAAAACAAAAGAGTCAAATAAATGAAAGGGAGCTAGTTAGGGAAACTAAGAGGAGAAAGAAGGGAGGGCAAGGACTTCTACTAGCAAAGTTAGAATTTAGAGCTATTAAAAAATAAGATACTAAACATAATAACTGGGAGTAGTACGCAAAGAAATAATGAAGTTATCAAGTAAAGATTTAGGGTAAACATTTGGATGAAAAGGAAAATGAAGTAAGGGCTAAAGAACCTATCGTAAAAGGAGAGGTAGGCAATAAAGAAATAAGGTGGAGAAACATAGAGAAAATGAAAAAGAGAAAAGGAAATTATGCTTCCAAAAGCTCAAATCTCTAAAGTAGGGAAATAATGTATATTTTAGAGTAGTAGATATGTGTACAAATAAGAAGGGAATGATGTCAAATGAACACTCCAAGATTACTTCAATGACATTATCTGACCATGACATTCTCTGTTCACTCCATACGCAGTAATATTATCATATTATATAATAGAAATATATTTTAACAACAGAAGAACATATACTCATATAAATGCAAAGGCAATGAGAACATAAAGTTGTTGAGCAATATAAACATAGAAATTGCAGGTGCTTAACCCATATTCAATTTTACACATAACAGTAGAAATTCCAAGTACTTACCCTATGACTCTCCTCTGTCAATGTTGAATGCTCAATGTGAAATGGGAGACCAATTCAATCTCAAGACATCAAATAATTGAAATTTGGTTCAATCAATGAATTAAGCTTTGATTTATACCAAATTTGAACATCAAACCAGAATATCATAAATATTCACGGTCAACTCAGTGTTCCATCTATGGAAGACATGAGATTCGGATATAAAGGAATGTCAAAGAAAAACCTCTTCATGTGCTTGTATGTGTTGTGGCAGGGATGATTACTTTAAAATGAAACCTAAGTAAACATACAAGGATTGAAAATTGAAAGTATACAAAAGCAACAAACGTGCAATGCTCTCATCAAGTGATTATAAACCGAACCACGCCCACCTACAATTTTAATAGCTAAACTTCAATCACATTATGTAAAGAGAAATTATATCAAGCATTGTATAAAAGAATATCAAGCATGAAGACCGAGAAATAGGTATTCAGTTATGCACAATTTACTAATACATATTACCTAGAATCAGTAAAAAAGGGATAATAGTAGGATCAATAAAACAAAATAATGTTATCAGTATAATTGTGGCATCAACAATCAAACATCTACCGAGAATTTAACAAGATATGCATAAACGAATGTTACTAATCAAAGGATAGGAAGAACAAAAGAAAAGCATGCTTATTTGTGTGATCAGTAGGGAAACATTTCAAGTTAACTCTTAACATAAAGAGTAAAACTCTTTCTTATCAGTAAAAGTTATACAGTATGATCAATACTCCATCACTCTTGCTTCCTAAACCAATCCCAATCCTCATCTTTACTAATATGAATCGAAGTAAATAGAAACCCATGATCAGTAACATACGGCATGATACAACCAAGAACGTACCAAAACCATCAGACACAAAATCACATAACAGATAATTGAATCCACGAATGAACAATCCCATGAAAGAAATCATAAAGGTAAACAAAGCATTAAAGAGAAAGAAAAACTCAATAGGTGAATTTATGTTGCGTACATTATTACATACAGGTGAATTTAGAAATGTTTGAAACATTACAATAAGGAATTCATCTAATAATAGAACTACAGAATCTAAACACACATTTCCCTTTTCGTTATCAGTAACTGAGTTTAGAACTCAAGGTTCCATCTTTTTTTCATTGACTCACTCTTTCCATCTCAGCATTTTAAGAAACTATTATTTCCCTAATCCTTGAGATAATACCCATTCACCTATATCAACATCATTGAATAGTAACTTAGACGGTAGTACAGCAGAAAGAGGTTCACCCACCAGAAACAGACTCCAAGTTTTGCAAATTATTTACGATAAAGATAATGCATGCCATTGGGGTGTACCTTAGGATTTCGGCCGTCACCGCAGAGGACGCCCGATTTGAGCGGGAGATTTATCGGCAGCGGTTGAAGGAAAACGGAAAGAGGGCAGCTAGATATATATATAACTAAACGTTGAAGAAAAAGGGAAAGGGAATGTTTGCTGTTGACGACGGGTGGGGCGGCGACGTTGAGATTTTTTTTTCAGGTGGGCCGACGACAAGTGCAGAGAGTAGAATGAGCGCGAGAATGAAAACGAAATGGATTGATGAGTTTTAATTTTTTCCCTAACACTTCCACGACTTTTACTTCATAACAACGTCGACATAATTCTTTGCCCACGTTTTAATAATTAAACATCTCATATAATTCTCCAATTTCGCGTCGTCTGATAACAACGTCGATAAATAGTGATACTTTTCCTGACATTTTTTAAACGTCGGGAAAGGTCATACTTTTCTGCGACGTCTTCCACTTAAATGTCGCAGAATGTATACTTTTTTTGTAGTGGGTGTCTGACTTCGATATGCTTTACTCTTGAATGCTGTATCGGGTTCTTTGATAGATTGATGGCACTGGTGTTGTCACAATAGATTGGGATCTCCTCTTCTCGAACTGAATAATCTTCCAGTTGATATTGAATCCACAATGTTTCTAAACAACAACTCGCGACAGACATGTACTCGGCTTCGGCAGTTAATAGAGCGATTGAGCTTTGTCTCTTGCTTGACCAGGAAACTAGGTATGCGCCAAGAAAGTGACATACTCCACTAGTGCTCTTCCTTTCAATTCTATCTCTGGCATAGTCTGCATCGCAATATCCGATTAACCTGAAATCTTTACCTTTCTCAAACATTAAGCAAAGATCAGTAGTACCTGCGAGATATCTCATAATCCTTTTAATAGCAATAAATGAGACTCTCTAGATCACTGAAACCTTGCACACAAGCATACTGAATGTAATATCGTGTCCGCTGTCATTGAAGATCAAGAAAGAGTCGATCATCCCTCTATACATGGTTTGATCCACCTTCTTACCAAGTCCATCTTTCGACAAAAGGTTCGAAGGGTGAATCGGAGTAGCCATAGGCTTTACATTATGCATATCAAATTTACACAACAATTCTTTCACATATTTTTGTTTATGGATAAAAATTTTCTCCTCGGTTTGCTTAACTTGCAACCCAAGAAAGAACTTTAACTCACCCATCATACTCATCTCAAACTCATTTTTCATCAGACTCTCAAAACTCATACATAACTTCTTTGAAGTAGCACCAAATATAATATCATCAACGTAGATTTGTACTAAAATGAACTCATTTTTGTAATCCTTTCTGAAAAGCGTCTTATCAACTTGACCTCTACTAAAACCACTCTCTAAGAGAAAAGTACTCAGACGATCATACCAAGCTCTAGGAGCTTGCTTCAGGCCTTATAACGCTTTATGAAGTCTATAGATATGATTTGGATTCTTAACATCCTCAAATCCAGATGGTTGCTTAACATACACCTCTTCATCTATAAAACCATTCAAAAAAGCGCTCTTCACATCCATCTGAAACAGCTTTATATCGTGACAAAAAGCATATGCCAGTAATATCCTAATAGCTTCAAGTCTTGCTACTGGAGCATATGTCTCATTGTAGTCTATTCCTTCTTGCTGATTATAGCTTTGCGCTACTAATCTAGCTTTATTCCGACTCACTCTACCTGATTCGTCTAGCTTATTCTTAAAAACCCATTTAGTTCCAATAATGGATTTCTTCGAGGGTTTTGGAACTAAGGACTAAACATTATTCCTAGTAAACTGATTCAGCTCCTCTTGCATGGCTAAAACCCAAGCTTCGTCCTGAAGAGCTTCCTCAATCTTCTTAGGCTCTATTTCATAAATGAAAGCCACATTAGCTTCTCTTCTGAATTTGGACCTTGTTCTAACTCCTTCTGAGGCCTACCCAATAATTAGCTCTTCTGGATGAGAACTTCTATATTTCCAATCTCTTTTCAATCCAATAGTTTCCGGAATATCCTCAATCTTGTCTACTTGAGTTCCTGATGATGGAGTTTCTGTTATATCATCTAAGTTCTTCGAAGGACCTTCACTCTCCATGTCATCTTCCTTACGGGTTTGAGAACGATCATCAAACTTGACATGGATGGTTTCCTCAACTGTTTTTGAGATAAGGTTGTATACCCGAAATCCCTTAGACGATGATGAGTAGCCTAGAAATATTCCTGAATAGGTCTTTGAATCGAACTTATCCAACAACTCCTTTGTATTCAGAATAGAGCACTTGCACCTGAATGGATGAAAATAAGATATGTTCGGTCTCCTTCCATTCCATACTCGTAAGGAGTCTTCTTCAACACAGGTCGCAACAGTATTCTATTCTGAATATAGCACGCTGTATTCACAGATTCTGTCCAGAAGTACTTAGGAAGATTCATCTCACACAGCATACTCCTTGCCATCTCTTGAATCGTCCTATTCTTCCTTTCAACAACTCCATTCTGTTGTGGGGTTCTTGGAGCAGAGAAATTGTGGAAAATTTCATTCTCCTCACAGAATAATCTAAACTTCTCATTCCCAAACTCTCCACCATGATCACTCCTGATACTGGCTATAGATACTCCTTTTTCAATCTGTAACTTTCTGGAAAGGGTCTTAAAACACTTAAAAGATTCATCCTTGTGTGATAAAAATAATATCCAACAAAATCTAATAAAGTCATCAACAATAAAAAGTCCATATTTCTTTCCGCCAAGACTTATTGTCCTAGTTGGACCAAATAAATCCATATGTAACAACTCTAAAGGTCTAGAAGAAGTTACAAAATTTTTAAAAGAAAAGGATGTTTTAACTTGTTTCCCTTTCAAGCAACTTTCACAGAAAAAGTCATTCAAAACTCATTTTTGGTAAACCTCTTACCAAATCATATTTTGCCAACTTTGAAATGTGTTTAAAAGAGACATGACCTAGCTTTTTATGCCAGATTAGTCTTTCTTCTTCAGAAGATAGAAAACATGAAACATTTTGATTTTGAAAATCTTCTAAATCAATTTTGTAAAGAGTATTTCTTCTCATGGTAGAAAAGAATATAGACCCATCTTTGTTTCTGACTTCACAAAGATTTTGATTGAACGTGACTATGAAACCAGAATCACACAATTGTCTGACACTAATCAAATTGTGTTTCAGACCATCAACAAGCAGTACATTGTCAATGCATGCAAAGGAATCTTTACCTATTTTACCGATTCCAATTATCTTGCCCTGTTGGTTGTCTCCGAAAGTCACCGATCCTCCCTTCTTATACTGAAAATCTAGGAATATAGACCTTCTTCCCGTCATATGTCGCAAGCAACCACTGTCTAAATACCAACGGTGCTTGTCGCATCTTCCAAGGAAGGATATCTGCAGGAGAAACTATTTTACTCTTTGATACCCATATTTTCTTGGGTCCTTTCTGGTTAGTAATATGCACATAATGAGTCCTTTGATGCCTTTTACTGGATTGTTGATGAAAACGTGTTTGGTAATACCTTTTATTTTGTGAAAAATGCTTTTTCTCATAATGAGACTTATTACCTGTAAACCCTAATCCGGTTTTATCACTCGGATGTCTACATTTTTCTAACATTTCATTCATTTTCTTTGTACTTTCAGTTAATGTAGCTAAATCAGATGAAAGACTCTTAATTCTAAGCTTCATCTGATTGATCTCTTCAGATCGATCTACAACTTTCTTTTTCTCCTCTATTTTTTTCTTTAAACAGATATTTTCTCTCTCTAATTCTTCTGTATGTTTAAGGTTTTCTACATACTTCTTCTTTAACAGTTTGTATTGTTTCAGAATAGCATGAGAATCCTCTAGTAGTTCTGAATATGCATTATGCAAGTTATCGTATTCAGAAGTTACCTCCTCATCACTTTCTTCCTCGGCTACTAGGCAAATATTTGCATGCTCTGACGTCTCGGAGCTTGTATCTAATTCTGACGAATCTAGATCCTCCCAAGTTGCCATCATGCTTCTCTTGCCTTCTCTACTCTTCTTTGGTTTCTTCTTTAGAGTAGGACATTCGGACTTGTAATGTCCAGGTTGATTACACTCGTAGCATATGATGGATGTCTTTTCTGCTTTACCATCATCTTTGCTGTTCTTCTTGAAGAGCTGACTCCCTTTGGACTTCTTCTTCCACATCCGTCTTATCTTCCAGGAAATGAAAGATAATTCGTCATCGTCATCACTTGACTCTTGTTCAGATTCGCTTGAGTCATCATTTTTTGATTCCTCTATCTTTAATGCTTTTGATGAATTTCTCCTTCTTTGAGTCTTGTGATTCTTCTGTCCGGCCTTTAGTGCTATTGACTTATCCCGTTTGGGCTTGTCTTCAGCATCGAGCTCTACTTCATGAATCTTCAGTGATCCAAGCAACTCATCAAGCTTTAGCATGCTCAAATCCTTAGCTTCTTGCACCGCCGTAACTTTTGGTATCCACCTCTTCGGAAGACTTCTTAAGATCTTTCGTACGTGGTCTTGGTTATTGTACGTTCTTCCAAGGGCTTTCAATCCATTGACGATTGTTTGAAATCTTCCAAACATTTGATCAATAGATTCTTCTTCTTTCATCTTGAAAAGCTCGTACTGGTGCACAAGAATGCTTATCTTAGATTCTTTGACTTGGCTTGTGTCTTCATGAGCGATGGACAATGTGTCCCACATCTCCTTCGCAGTGTCGCATCCGTGGACTTTGTCATACTCACTCCTGCTTAGGGCACACGCCAAGAAAAATTTTGCCTTAGAGTTGAGCTGAATTCTCGCCTTTTGGTCAGTCGTCCATCTGATCCGTGGAATAAGATTACCATCTTCATCTACTGGTGTATATGGTCCATTCTCTATCACATCCCAAAGGTCGACATGAGTAGATTCTATGAACAGCCGTATTCTATCTTTCCAGTAATGATAGTCTTCTCCGTTGAATGCTGGAGGTCTAGTGACTGAGGCACCTTCTGCAATGTATATATGTGATTCTGCCATTATCTTTGATCCAATCTTGGCTACAGTGATGCTTGGATACCAGGCTTTGATACCAATTGAAGTTAATCACACGTTAGTATAATGCTTATAATACGATATACGAATGCACGAGAAGGGGGGTTGAATTGTGTATTCCCCTTTTTGAAACCTCTTTCAAAAACGTTTTGTTAAAACAAGTTCTTTTAACAGAGACTTCGGTAAGTTCGAATTAATCAAAACTTTGAAAATTTGTTTTGAAATCAAAGTAATAACAAAACTTTAAACTTTAAAGAGAGATAGAGTAGAGTAGAAGTTGACACAGCGATTTTATACTAGTTCACCCCAAACCGTGGGCTACGTCCAGTCCTCAGAAGTCTTTCTGAGATTTCACTATCTCTTCAACGTTTACAAGTATTCTTTTCGAGCCTCTTCAGGTCTCTACACTCAGTATTCTTTTACTCTTAGCTTCTGCAGGCTATTTGTACAACTTTCTTACAACAGTATTTGAACTATGTTACAGCAATATTAGCTCTCAGCTATTTCGCACAGTAATCTCACAAAAGCTTTTCGTTCGCGTAAGTTCAATAATAATCTGTAACTTTGCAATCTTCAACTTCGACTCATATTTATAGCCTTCGTCTGTAACTGCTTCTTGAATCTTGAATCTTGCTTCTTGAATCTTGAATCTTGAATCTTGAATCTTGAATCTTGAAAGAAACGGTTAATCAGTTGAGTTCTGTAACTAACTCGAACTGACTCTTACGTCTGCATTCCTTTCTTCGTCTGCTTTTGAATTCTTTGTCTGCGTCTGCTTTTCTACGTCTGTATTTTCATTCTGCGTCTGTGTCTGCTTTTTTGCGTCTGCTTTTTATTCTACGTCTGCGTCTGCGTTTGCGTTTGCGTATGCTTTTCTGCATCCGCTTTTTATTCTGCATCTGTATTTTTAACTCCGTCTGTTTTTCATTTTGCGTCTGTATTTTCAACTTCGTCTGTTTTTCACATTCTGCGTTTGCTTTTTCTTTCTTCTTTGTTATCCATCAAAATCATAATGTAAAGCCATTTTGACTCAACAGCGATGGATATAGAAGCCGATAAGTTGCAGTTCTCTTGAGGCAGTGAAGGAGATGTAGCAATGTGTCCTAGTGTTGCTAGCGTAGGGTAGAATTGAACTGGGTTAATTGATGGATTGCAAAGGAGACATTAGGGCAGGTTAAGTTTAAAAAAAGGAGTTGTCCGACTATCTGCCATTATTGATTAGGGTTTCTTAGTAAAGGGCCATCATCGGGCATGAGTTTTCGACTTTGAGTAAATGGAGCAATAGCATCTTTTAGACCTAGTAAGGTGGCTTCCGTGAGGATATCCTAGATATATTTATCTTGTGAAATGGAGATGCCTTTGCTGGAACGATGTAGCTCAAGTCCAATGAAATATTTAGCTGGCCCGAGGTCTTTGATAGTGAACAAATTATGTAGGTAAGTTTTGACGTCCATAAGGAGTTCCTCTGAAGGACTAGTAAGGAGGACATCGTCTACGTAAATGATGAGAGCCAGAAAATTTTGAGTAGAGCCTTTGATGAATAAACATGGATTCGAAGGTGATTGAAGAAAAAAGTAAGTCAAGAGCTTGGAGGTGATTTTGTGGTTTCACTGACAACCGACTTGTTTAAGGTTGTACAAAGATTTACGTAACCAACAGACTTGACCTGAAGTAGCTTTGGAATACTCCTAGGGAGGATGAATGTATAATTCTTCAATGAGAGAGCCATGTAGATATGCATTGTTGATGTCACAGTGATGCAAGGGCCAGGCGAATGAAGTGGCTATGGCAATCAACATGTATACTGTGGTGGGCGTAGCAACTTGGGAGAAGATTTCGGTGTAGTTCAGACTTTCCTTCTGATTGTAGCCACAGACAACTAATCTAGCCTTGCAACGAGCCACCAACTCGTCTGGTTTACGTTTTATTTTGAAGATTCATTTTGTATGTAATACTTGTTTGCCTGTAGGGAGAGTGACCAACTCCCAGGTATTGTTTTGTTCAAGAGCATCGAGCTCCAACTTCATAGGGCTGACTCAAAGAGGATTAGTAATGACACTAACAAAGAAAGAGGTTCACATTTAGTAGCAACGTTGGCCATAAAAGTGAAATGGTTGGAGAAATGAGATAACAAAGAAGTATGAGATGGGGAACAAACTTGGGGTGTCAAGCTGTGTCGAGGGATCGAAGGGAGGTAATATAATCATGTAACTAAGAAGGGATTTTGTAAGACTGTTGCGTCGAAGTGGTGGGACATGAGTTGAGTGTGGGTTTGGGTTCAGTTAAGAAAAAATAGTAGAATGTGAGTATGATGTGTGTTGGTTCTGAATTGGGGAGGTAGGTAGAACGTTTTCTAGTTCATGTGAGGATGAAGGTAGGTTGGGAGTTATAAGATGGTCGGTGGGGCTTGTAAGAATATTTGGGATAATAGGATTGTGAGGATGGTGTATATGGTGGGAAAATGGAAAATGGGTTTCGTGAAAAGTGACATCGTGTGATACAAATATTTTATGATCATTAAGATCAAGCAATTTAAAACCCTTCTGTCCAGATACATAGCCCAAGAAAATGCATTCGTATGCACAGGGTTCTAATTTGTCTTTAAAGAGTTTGGGATTTGTTGCATAATAGAGATAGCCAAAAACCCAAAAAAATTTTGTAGGAGGATGGTTTGTGGTAGAGTTTTTCATATAGGGTTTTCCAAGATAAAATTTTAGTAGGGAGTCAATTGATAATATAAGTGGACATAAGAAGAGCTTCCCCCTAAAAATGTTTAGGTAAATTGTCTTAGTATAGCAAGACCCTGGTAATTTTGGAGAAGGTGTTTGTGTTTGTATTCAACAACGTCATTTTGTTGAGGTGTGTAAAGGCATGATTTTTGGCGGGCTATTCCTTTGGTTTGGAATAGTTCTTTGCAATTAGTATTGACAAATTCAGTGCCATTATCAGTAAGAATACAAAGGATAGATGTTTGGTATTGTTTTTCAATCATGGATATGTAAGTTTTTAGGGTTTTGTACACTTGATCCTTACTGTCTAACAAGTAAGTCCAGGTGGCTCTTGTAAAATCGTCAACGATGGTTAAAAAATATCTTGATTCGTCAAAATTTTTGATTCCATATGGTCCCCATAAATCAATATGTAAGATTATAAAAGGTCGTTGGGTGCTTATGTTGTGAGTGGGGAAGGGCTTTCTAATTTGTTTGGCTAATGGAAAAATACCACACATAATACTTTTAGGAAGTGAAATGCATAAATTTAATAAATGTGTGATTTTTCTTTTGAAATATGTCCAAGGCATAAATTCCAAATATCAAAGTTTTCTTGAACATGGTTAACAACTGGGTTTTGAACATAAAAATCGAGAGAAGGACCTTTTAAGGTGTATAGGTTTAGTAGGTTATGCACTCTGACTTTGTATATTCCTCCTTCTGCCTTACTCACAGTTACAATATCGTTAGTCTACAGGCCCTGTAAATATACTTTATCAGTCACAAAGATTATAGCAAGGTTGTAGACTGACATCAAATTTTGGTGGAATGTTGGTACATGAAGAACATTAATTGAAAATTTTTATGGAAATCTATAGTGCCCCCATGTGAATAGAATTGGTTGTGTCCTCCAGTGGGATCACAAGTTTAACGTGAGGGATTTTGGTTTTGTTTGTAAAAAGTACAGGATTATGGCTCCTGTGTGTGGTGGCCCCCGAATCTACTATCCATAAACCGTCATCATTTTCGCTACTGCTAAAACTAAAATGGATTGGGTGCGTAGCTATTGTAAGCTATATGATTAATTTTAGCCGAGGATTTACCCTTAATTATGTGCATTAAGTCCTGGACTTGTAGCGTGAGTGCTGCTATATCAACTTCAGTTTTGGACTACGGTTTGGTCTTTTGTTCCTCAAAGGGGCCGTTCACGTTCATTGCAGCATGCATCAGTTTTCCCTTCTTCTTTTGTAGTTCTTTGTACCACTTTGGGATTCCATGCAATTAGAAACAAGTATCCTTCATATGCCCCTTTTCCTTGCAATGCTCACAGAATTTTTCATCTCTCCGGTTATCAAATTTTTTTCTAATGACGTCCCAGTTTACCTGTTTCTTAAAGGTGCTTATGTTTGTCATGGGACCTACCCCCATCAAATTTATGTTTTTTTAGTGTTTACGTTCTTTTGTTTCTCTATCGTGAGTACCATGGAGTATGCCTTATTTACCTGCGGCAAGGGTTCCATCAACATAATCTGGTTCACCCCAATTGCGTATTCCTTTCTAAGTCTTAACAAGAACTGCATCAATCTGTTTGTGTGATTTGGTATAAGTGAGGTCCACTGGTTTCACTATAGCATCTCTTCAGCTCATCCCAAAGATCCTTCGTCGTCGTCACCACTAGAAAGGAGTCAGATATCTCCTTCGATAATGAGTTAATGATCTAAGCTATGACCATATTGTTTTCCTTTTTCCACTGCCTCATAAGCTTTTCGTTTTCAATAGGTGGTTGTATCTCTCGATTTACGAAGCCGAGTATCCCTTAGCTTTCAGTGAAATAACCATCGATTTACTCCATGATAAATAGTTTGCTCCTTCGAGGGGCATATGTACGAGGGGATTCCCTGGTTTATCTGCGGCTGTGATGTGGTAAACTTCCTCATCGA
This sequence comes from Erythroxylum novogranatense, assembly GCA_029891385.1. Classification (NCBI taxonomy): domain Eukaryota; kingdom Viridiplantae; phylum Streptophyta; class Magnoliopsida; order Malpighiales; family Erythroxylaceae; genus Erythroxylum; species Erythroxylum novogranatense. The sequence continues at coordinate 108,602,425 of CM057226.1, read as the reverse complement.
CAGTGATTTTTGCGCTGTCTTGAATCTCCATTTTTACGTTTACCAGGTAAGGTTTTTAGGACAGTAAGGTTTTAATGGGTAAAGCAAAAACTCTGCTCTGATACCATGATAATTCTTCATGGAAGAATACGAAGACACCATTTTATTTAGTGAATGTTGAAATATATACAGGATTCAGGTCTATACAAAAGAATAAAAACACTCTCTCTCATCTAATGAACAAATATTCTGCATGATTATGTACAGGTTGTTGTTGCGATAGGGTTGTTTGTCTGGTGCGGAAGGTGTGATGGTATGGGCCTGTCAACACTATCAACGGTCCAAGGTATTCATTTAGTAAACAATTTTTTATCCTGGGACTTCAGGATTCACATAAATTAAAGGCGCTAAGCTGAGTACAGGGGAAGGGCTGGAGTAATGTGATATGTGAGAATGACAGTCTTGTGATTGTTCACAATATTGTGGAGAGTGGCAGTTTTGATTTTATTTCCTTTGGTGCTTTAGTGGACAACATTAGAATGCTATTGATTCAATTTCAGGGTAACTGTAGGGTTGTTACAGTACTCAGGCAAGCTAATATGGTTGCCTATGGACTAGCTCAAGCTACTAGAATTGATGAATTTGTTGGTGAGTGGTTTCATAACCCACCCAACATTGTTAAGGATATTTTATTAGTTGATTCTATTTAATAAAACAACCCTATTGTGTTTCAAAAAAAAGAGTAATTTAAATGATAACCTACTAAATTAGCAACTAACAGATTATTAAAAAGTCAATATCGTGATCCCAATTATGAAAATATTAATTTCAATTAAACAATTTATGTGCTCTTTTATAATTTTTTCTTTTGAATTGGCATTTAAAAAGAAAACTTGATGTGCCCTTTTAGATATTAAAACTTAAAAGATAGAAATAAATTGAAGGCATCATCCAAAAAAAAAAAACAGAGCTTTCAAAATAACATCCTTTTTATTACCACTTGCACACTATCATTCACAAAGTCTTATTGCATCAAAGTCCAGATCGGGACCTTGAACATAACAGTACATAACCATTTGTTTAGCTTCCACTAAAACTGGCAAGACACCAACTAACTTCGGATTAAGTATGTTTAGCTTCTGCTAAACTAACTAGTAATCTAACAAAGGAAATGATTTCCAAGCTATTAAGTTCATGGCAAAGGATGAGCACCTTAAACTTTAGGGTTAAATATATCGGGATCGTTTGTATAATTCAACTTTATCTTTTCGTCTCAATCTTTATGTCTTGAAAATTATTATTTACTTCCTTATAATAATATTTGACTATCATATAACTTGTTTCATTATATTTCATCAATTTTCACCTATTTTATAAAACGACGTAATATTGAAAATTTCAATTTTCAATACGATATCGTTTTAGAGTTATAAATAGATGAAAAACCAATGAAATGTGATAAAAGGAGTTATATAATAACCAAATAATAATCAAGGAGGTAATTAATATTTTTCAAAACACAATAATTGAAATGAAAAATGAGATCCCGTGTAATTAACCCTAAACTTTAAAATAAACCAGGTTAAGATCCAAGTCATTTGGAAGGGTTCTTCCACTTGGGAATTTTGGAAGTAAGCTTGCAATGCATTTGGCGATTTGCATGTAAGATTCATACTTGCCAATCATAATCTCAGACTGATTAGAGTATTTTGTGCTGTTCTGTGTAATGGAATCGCCATCTCTGCTTCTGATTGCTTCCATTAAACCTGCCAAGGGCACCAAGTTGCCACCAGCGAACTCTGAGTATTGGTCCTTGTACAGTGCCTTCTTCTTGAAAGTCCAGCTTCCAGATTTCCAGTTGAAACGATACAACGGCAGGAATCTCTGGCCATAAGTGGCCAGAAACTCTACAGCAGCAAGCACAAACTCAAATTCTTCGTTGGACATGTAGTATGGGAAGCTAATCCTTGTCCATCCAGGCTTCACTCCGCTGTAACCCTAGTTCATTGATTCAATAACAATTTCAATTCAAATTATCTTTAATTAGAAAATTATCTAATTTAATTTTAAAATTTTTAAAATAATTTTTTTTATTAAAAATCACTTTTAAATTAAATAAAACACTTTAATTAATTAAGAAATTCTTTTCATTATTTATTTAGGGATTATGTTTTCAATTAATTAAAAATCATTGCTTAATAAATTAGAAAATAATTTTAAAATTATTAAAGAATGCTCAATTTTCTTAATTAATAAATAAAAATATTTTAGATCTAATAAAATAATTTTCTCATATATCAAAAATCTTTTATTCATAAATAGAGAAATTATTTTAAATAAACAGAATAAATAATTCTCTAAAAAATATTAAATTTATTTTTAATCAAATTAATAAATAAACTTTAAGAAATATTTTCCTTAATTATTTAAAAAATATAATTAATGATAAAATAAATAAGGATTAGTTCTTACTTGTTCTATTGCAGATTTGATGTTGAGAGAAGTGGTCTGATTCACATTAAGCAAACTGTGACCATAGGGTCCTGCACAAGCACACCCGCCTCGAGCTTGTACACCAAATAGGTCATTGAGCAGAACAGCAACGAAAGGTCCATGAAGAGGCTTGTCCCTTTTCTTCCCTGTCTCTCCCCACAAGTAGAAACCTATCTCTTCACCATCACTATCACCTTCCTCAACACTGTTGGTTGTGGTATATATCAGGAAAGACACTATAGCTTGTCTCTTCACCTTCGTATTCCCTAAGATATCTATGTTCTTGTTCGAGCCAAGCCTTTCCAGGGCTCTCCTTGTGTAAATGTCTTCTTGTCTCTCAATAACATGGTATGTGATGTAGGTTTTGACCCAGAAAGCTAAAGCTGCTCTAATGGTTTGAATGATCTGAGGTGTTCCCCCATTCTCTCTTTCTTCTATCTCATTCAGATATAGAGTATCCTGCAAATTTATTCATTAAACTTTTGAAAAGAGAGAAGAAGATACTCATAAAACTTACTTTTTCATTGAAGCCATTCACATAATTGACAGTTCCACCACCACAGGTTGATGGTGGTGAAGATCTCAATCTGTATAGGACTTTATTCATCAGAAGTATTCCTGGTGTTCCGGGTCCACCCAGAAACTTGTGGGGACTCAGGAATATAGCATCATAACCATCAATCTCACCAGATTTAATGTCAATCTCCACATAAGGGCCACTGATTCATCAAATGATTAGAAAGTTAGATAACATAGAAACCAGAAGAATTGTTGAAGATAGATAATTCACAGAAACCTCGCAGCAAAATCGAAGCAAGCAAAAGCTCCATGTTCATGAAGTAGTCTAGCGATTGCTCGAGTATCTGAAAAAGTTCCTGTCACGTTACTGCAAGCAGAAAATGAACCCAGGATTGGCCTGTTCGAGTACTTATGTGATTGAAGTTCTTTCCTGAGAGCTTCAAGGTCAATCAAACCACTGTCATCTAAACCAATCTCTACGACTTCGGCCAAGCTTTGACGCCATGAAAGAATGTTGGAGTGGTGCTCATACGGTCCAACGAAGACTATCCATCTCTCATCATTTCTCAGGCACCTTAAAACTCTGTCTCTCATGGTTGATGGTACGCTAATTCCCATAACCTCTTGTAACCTTTTGATTGCTGCTGTAGTTCCTGAGCCACAGAAGATTATTGCATCGTCTTCTTTGCCTCCTAAACACTTTTTGATGTACTGAGAAGCTACATGCACCATTTTTGTGGTCTGATGTCCGACATAGCTGTCACCAGTATGAGTGTTCCCTGTAATCCAAATAAATATTCATAGTGAATATGCAGTAAAATTCGCTTAAATGACATGATCACCATCAACTTAATTACCATAGAAGGGATGAACTTTGTTCATGATGAAACTTTCGACGTATAGAAGAGAACGTCCTGAGGCAGTGTGATCAGCATACGTAAGTCTTCGTTTTCCAAAAGGAGTATCAAACTCAACTTCACTGCCAATGATTTGAGAGCGAAGCCAACTCAGTTTTCTGTCAGATGAAGAGTTGGCCTGATCAGGAACAATGGACTCAGCTAGTGCTCCAAATGATTCAGAGTGAGTATGGTGTACTACATCATCAGACGATGATTGAGAAGCTGTTCTACTTGTTCTTGCAGGTGAACTGGTGCCGTTGGTATATATGGATGGGGTCGGTCTTTGAAAGGGTTGCTTGACTTCCATGATCGGAGACATCGGGAAGGAGAATCAGAAGAAGAACAAGCTAAGAAGATGTTTGATTATGGAGTAATGTAACCGGCTACTTATACACAAAATGAAGGTGATGAACTCTGGTAGGTGACGATCATGAAGTGACTCAAAAATGGACCACAATGATTGCAACACATATTTTTTACAATAATTTAGAAAATTTGCTCAAAATTTTTAGCAATACTTTAGGTTCTGTTTAGTTTACTGTTTTATAACGAAACGAGACAAAAAGTAACATTTTCGAGAGTTTAGAATATATAAAAATAAACTAATAAATATAAACTACTTGATTTATCCTTAATAATTTTACACAATACCAATTATTTCTTATTTTTATAATACAAATTATTTCTTACCCTACCCCAATAACAATCAACACAACATAATAATATTTTATATAATTAAAATAAATTAGATATAATTAATAATAAAATAATAAAATTTTTATCAATAAAAAGATATATATATATATACTTGGTCGGGTCGGCTACATTAGGCCTAGGCCCAGTCTGCGATCTACAGCTCATTCACGAGTGAGAGACTCCCATGCATACGTAAAGACTTAAACCTAGCTATTGCTTCATATATAAGGTACAATTATACTATAACGAAGGTACGCACACTCATAACCCTAGTTTTCTCTGCTTATAGCGATCCCATCTTCACTAAAAGACTGACTTGAGCGTCGGAGGGGCTTATCGAAAAATAACCCCCGACATGCCTCATTTGTTTTGCAGGAACCTCACACCGGAACGTTCTCATGACGCAACCGACTCATGGATCCAAACGGCAACGTACAGTTTCGCCAAAATCCGACAGAACCAATTGGCGCCCACCGTGGGGTCTGACATCAGGGCACCGAGTCCAGAAACACACAGATCAGTCAGGCGGCGGCGGCCAACCCTGATGTAGCCGCTGTCGCGGCTCTGGCGTTACAAAGGATAGGTTCTATACTACTGCAACCCCGCTTGCGCACATCATCTTTCCCGCACAGAATCTTCAGACCCGAATGATCAACCGCAACCTCAAGACCTGGAACAAGAAGAACAGAGCGTAGCTTTGGAGGATAACGCTGCACTCAATACGCGTCCGAATCTCCAACACTAATCGGATGCAGATCCTCCTCCGCCAGTACACACCTCTCTTACCCGAAAACAGATTGAGGAATCGGCTGATCTGTTGATTTGCCAGATTTTACAATCTCAGCCGGCACAACATCAGTCGTCTGCACGGCAGACCGCACGGCAAATCAGCATGACGACCGATCGCCACCCTACCGAAGCCCCAGAAAAAATCGTGGACGATCGGATTAATGCGACAATGAGCTTTCGCTCAGATCGCCCGACAGCTCAGTACAGCTCTTCCTTTATTCCGGCAATCTTGGATAGTCTCTCGGCGCCCGACACTAAAATACCGATGCTCGAAAAGTACACTGGAAAGATCGACCCCCTGGATTACCTACAGCACTTCCAGTCGATGATGAATCTGCACTGCGTTCCAGACGCCATTCAGTGCAAGGTTTTCTGTACAGCCTTCCAAGAGGGAGCTCGGCGATGGTTTAATAGCTTGCCTCCGAGCTTTATCACGTGTTTTGAAGATTTCAGGTTATTATTCCGAACGAACGGTTAAGCAAGCAATGCCGCGCGAAGACGGCCTTGGAAGTGATGCAGTTGACACAAGGGAGGAACGAGAGCCTACGGGAATTCATCACTCGGTTCAATAATGAAGCGGTCGAGGTCCCCGACCTCACTTGCTCGTCAATGTTAGTAGCGCTTATGAACAACACGAGGGATGAAGAGTTCAAAAAGTCGTTAGCCCTCGATCAGCCCCGATCCGTTCAGGAAATAAGAAACAAGACGAATAGGTACATTCAGCTTGAAGAAGTGCTGAAAAATACGAGGCGTCGGACGGATGATCGCTCGCCAAATGACAGAGCGAGTGGTTCGCACAAGCGACAAAAAGGTCAGTCGAGCTGGAGAAAGCCAACCGATCGACAGGGATATCGACAGGAGTTCACCCCGCTCAACAGACGATATGTAGAAGTACTTGCGGCCATAAGAGCGGACGAGGAAACTATCCGAGAACCTAACAAGATGAAGACTCCCCCCAAGGATAGAAACCCCGATTTATATTGTCGTTTCCACAAAGACATCGGTCATGACACGGAACATTGCTGGCAGTTGAAAAGAGAAATCGAATCCCTCATCCAAAGGGGAAGGTTAGGCTGATTTGTGAAGTATGAGCAAAATACCGATCGAAATAACGAACATAAGACCGATCGACCCGACAACAGACGGCAGTATGGGAGGTGGAAAGATAAAAATGATGGAGAGAGGCATAATGCGAACACAAATGACTGACGCGAAGTGAGGGGACGGTCCAGGGCAAGAGACGACAGAAACACTGGGCAACAAGATGACCGACCAGTTAGGGTCATCAATATGATTGTTGGTGGAAATGCAGCAGGGGGTCCACTACTAAAGGAAGAAAGAAGTATGCCAGGCAGGTCGGCGAAGGCTTGTCAGCCAAAAGAAATGGGCAGAACGAGGGGATAATATCATTCGACAAGTCAGACATTGACGGTGTAAGTAGTCCTCATGATGACGCGCTCGTTGTAAATCTAAGCATGGACGAAAACGAGGTGAAGCGCGTAATGATTGATACGGGAAGCTCGATTGACCTATTATATTATGATGCCTTCAAGCAGATGGAAGTACCGGAGGATCGACTGCTGCCTATTGACGTCCCTATAAAAGGGGTAACTGAAGCATCAGCCTACCCGTTCACCCGAGTCTACTTAAAAGTAAAATTCGGGCGAAAGCCATGTCAAATAGAGAGGGACGTTGAATTCCTAGTCGTAAAGTTTCAAGGGGCATACAATGCAATAATCGGACGAGCTACCCAGAACACCCTCTGAGCGGTTGTCTCCACCTATTACCAAGCGATGAAGTTTCCAACGCCCCGTGGAGTTGGTGTTGCTAGAGGTCAGCAGAGAATCGTCAGGGAATGCTAATTAGCGGAAACAAGGACACTAGACGGAGCGGTAGTCCTGACGAGCTCTCTTGACATGAGAGTTGATAAAGAAGAGCGGAATATTGAAGCCAGCCGAGCAGAAATCAAGATTCTATCGAGGCCCCAGAACTCCCAAAGTTCGAAGGCGTTCTACCGATAGATAAGTTTGATTCTATTTATTTATTTGTCCATTTTTGTTTATTGTGAACTCGTGGGTACCTTTTTTCTGTCCCTGCCAGACAGGTTTTTTAACAGCCCACGCCCTCGTTATCGTTAATAAAGGAACTTTCGGATTTCCTGGCAAGAAAAAATTTCATTATCTTCGGCAAAGCGCAGAAAGTCTCACCAGCCATCGCTCGGCCTCGACATAGATCGACTACGGTCGATCTATGTCGCCAAGACAAGATCCTTGGGACCATAGCTCGGCCTAGCTCAGCCTCGACATAAATCGACTACGATCGATCGGTCGCCAAGACAAGATCCTTGGAACCATAGCTCGGCCTCGACATAGATTGACTACGGTCGATCGGTCGCCAAGACAAGATCTTTGAGACCATCGCTCGACCTCGACATAGATCGACTACGGTCGATCGGTCACCAAGACAAGATCCTTGGGACCATAGCTCGTCCTCGACATAGATCGACTACGGTCGATCGGTTGCCAAGACAAGATCCTTGGGACCATCGCTCGGCCTCGACATAGATCGACTACGGTCGATCGGTCGCCAAGACAAGATCCTTGGGACCATCGCTCGGGCTCGACATAGATCGACTACGGTCTATCGGTCGCCAAGACAAGATCCTTTGGACCATAGCTCGGCCTCGACATAGATCGACAACGGTCGATCGGTCGCCAAGTCAAGATCCTTGGTACCATCGTTCGGCCTCGACATAAATTGACTACGGTCGATCGGTCGCCAAGACAAGATCCTTAGGACCATAGCTCGGCCTCGACATAGATCGACAACGATCGATCGGTCGCCAAGACAAGATCCTTGGGACCATCGCTTGGCCTCAACATAGATCGACTACGGTCGATCGGTCGCCAAGACAAGATCCTTGGAACCTCGGCCCAGCCTCAGCTATAAGTCGACCTCGATGGCGGTCGATCATGAGCAACTTCATCTAATTCCGCTATACATCGAAAATAAAGAACATAAAATGCAGAAAATGACTTCGAAAAAATGAAGAACAAAAATAAAGATTTCATTCCTTTGAATTAATCCTGGCCACAAGCCCGACCAGGTGAGCTCTAGAATTCTGCAGAAGGAGAAGCTTCGGAAGTCGGCGGATGGACAGGGGAAGCCTCAGGAACTGACGAAACAAGCGAGGTCGAAGCAGGGCCTAAAGGAGCAACCGGAGGAAGCTCTTCCTCTTCAGAGCTAAGGTCCAGCTCTTCATCAGGGACAACGTTTCGCTCTCCCTCGGCCTTCCTCTTCATACCCTCCAAAGAAAGGTCGAGGGCTGCAGGGAGAAGAGGCTCGGCATACTCTTCAAAGGAAGGACACTCCGACCCCTGAGGAACGTGAACCTCGTGACACCTCTTCAGGAGCGAGAGGCCCAAGTTATAGGCAAGTTTTAAACACTCCTCGTTCAGAAACCGCCTCTTCCACCGCTTGATCTTTTCCACCCGCTGCTTCTTAATAGAGCCTCGCACCTTCAGCAATGTGTCCTGGGCTCTATTCCTGCCTTCCACCGTGGCATGACAATCCTCGAGGTACTTCTTACCAAGCTCCCACTCCTTTTCCACCGTCCTCTTCAGCTTGTCATTTGCCGCAACCAGCTGGCTCCTCTCCTCCTCTCCTGTGGTCAACTGAGCCTCTAGGACGCCCATCGCATTCTCCCTGGATTTCTTCTCCTCCTCCAAGGAAGAGTTCTGAGCTTGAAAGAGATCTCTCTCCTCCTTCACCTCGGCTCGTCCTTCACGGTCTTCACACCTTTCGTGGAGGTCCTGGACTTCACGGCCCAGAGCCTCCAGACGCTGCAACACTGCGAAGGACATTACCGCGCTCCGCACACCGCAGCGAACGAGTTGAGATCCCAACTCCAGATTACTCTTGTTATCCATAATATGCTCGTCCGCGGAGAGAGTAATCTTCTCGGCAAGATAGCGGGACATTTCGAGGTCCCCGATCGAGGCAGTATTGGCCACCTTGATCGCAGACTCCCACTGTTCGGTATTGGTCGCTCGCCCTTTTCCTTTGCCTTTCTTCTCCTTCTCCTTCACACCCTGACCGGACGGGCCGGACGGTAGATCACCAAGCTTCCTCAACCTCTACCTCTTGAGAGGAGGCTTCATTTTCTCCTCTGACTCCTCAACCGAAACCACTCGGCCCGCTCCAGCTGGTACAATCGGCAAAGATTCCGACATGTCAGGACAACCTTCAACAGACGAAGGGGCCGACGACACTATGGGATGGCCTGGCTCCACAGGCAGAGCGACGCCTTTGCCAACCTCCTCCTCTTGCCTCTTCTTCCTCCGTCCAGCCCGCTTCCCTGATTTAGAGGATTGGGAGGGCCCGGTGAAATCTTCTATCCTCACCATAGCTGCACAGCAACAACACTAGTCAAAAAAAGAAGCCAACAATCAAAAATGCAATAAGTAATTCAACCACGAGAGCTCAACCAGACGGGACGGTTTCTTCTCCTAGCCCGCTAATTTGTGGCGGGGGATCGATAAGAAAAGAATTAGCCGAGACTCCCCCGGAATAGGCCCGTATTAGCCCAGCAAAATCGTATCGGCCGAGCTCTTTTATGCGGCCGACCACTACCCACTCCTCTCTACTGAGGGACACGCTCGACGTGTCATTCCACTGCTCGGCCAAAGGATACCTCCATGCCCGGGACTCAAAGAAAGATCCTGAGGCTTTCACGAAGTACTTCGTCCACCAAGAGGAGACCTTCGAAGGTGTTCCCGCCGGGCGATACTTGGCTTCTCTGTACATCAGAGAAGGTACCCCGGCCCTAGAGCTCGGACTTTGGCCCATCCTCAAAAAGTGACGTAGGATGCCAGTTGAAGGAGGGCACCCGAACTGATGGCACAGCAAGGCCAAACCGTTGATGAACCTCCAACCGTTCAGAGGAATCTGACTCGGCATCAGCTGATAGGTCGTGCACACCTCGTCGACAATCGGAGTGTAGGGAAGCCTCATACCACCAACCGTGAAAAAACTTTCGGAAACGGCGAAATATCCACTAAAGTTGCTGTGGATTCGCTCTTTCCCAGGGCCGTAGGGGTCCCGGAGACGAAGGATGCTATACCTAAGATCGATCGATTCAACTCCCCCACGGTTATCGTTGATTCATTTTTCGGCGGCACCTCCACAACCAGCCCATCCTTCCTTTCTCTTGTAGATATTTCTTCAACACCCTCTACCATACTTCTGGAGCTGGCCGTCGACATGCTTACCAGGAACAGAACTTTTGAAAAGAAAAACTTTAGAGGAGGAGATGAAGAAAAGGGGCGTATCTATTTAGTGAATGGAGAAGGGAAAATCGAACGACGGCTGAAGGAAATTTCCGGGAACTGAGAGCAAGAAAGAGCAAATGAAGCGGAAGCAAGAACGAAACTAGCGTGAAGAAAACCAAACAGTCTGTCGATCCTGAACATTTATAAGGAAACGTTCAAATTACGATCCAGCCAAAACTCGACCCGTGGAGAAAATCCGAGCCATGCCTGGACACGCGGCATAATCCGAGCCAAGGGGTCATAGGGTTGGCCGAAATCCGGAGTGACGCGACAGTTGAAAGGACGTCTGGAGACGGTTGTACAACCGTTATTATAAGGACGATCGTTTGATTCGAAAAATTTGTCGAGGGCACGCGCCGTCAAACAATAAATACTTCAAGTACCTTCACGCGCTCACCAATGATGACCACCCGATCTGCTTTAGCACGAGCTATCACGCAAAAGGTACCAAGTGCCGAGCAGTTGGGGCACTCAGCCTACCAATCCCATTACGAGCTGTCGCGCAATAATAGATGCCGATCGATCAAGACACCCGACCAATCAATCAATCTCGATGCGAACAACCACACGCGGCATCTTAATGCCCGACCAACCGACCTCCATACGAGATGTCTTACGAACGAGCTATAAGGCCGCGGACGAGCTATAAGATCGCGGACGAACTGTAAGATCGCAGACGAGCTACAAGACCCTAATATACTCCTTCGACCCTTCTCTTCGCTCAGACTCGAGGAGTTGGGGGGCTTATGGTCGGGTCGGCTACATTAGGCCCAGGCCCAGTCTGCGATCTACGGCCCATTCACGAGTGAGAGGCTCCCATGCATACGTAAAGACTTAAACCTAGCTATTGTTTCATATATAAGGTACAATTCTACTATAACGAAGGTACGCACACTCATAACCCTAGTTTTCTCTGCTTACAGCGATCTCACCTTTACCAAAAGACTGACTTGAGCGTCGGAGGGGCTTATCAGAAAACAACCCCCCGACGTGCCTCCTTTGTTTTGTAGGAACCTCACACCGAAACTTTCACGTGACGCAACCGACTCATGAATCCAAACGGCAACGTACAGTTCCGCCAAAATCTGGCAGAACCAATACTTATTATTGAATTGTTTGTCACATCATCGTGACATGTTTTTGGTAAGTTACAAATATATTTTTATATAAATAAAAAATAATAATTATTCTTAAATATAAATCAAATAGAATAGAATAATATTTAATATAATAAATTTTATTAAATAATTAATAATAATATTTTATATAATTAATAATAAATTATATATAATTAATAATTAAATAATAAAATTTTATTAATGAAAATAAAAATATCTTAAAATTATTGCTCAAGTCACAAATGTGACTTTTTTTGGGTCAATTTTAGGTTATGTAGGAATGTTATGTAAAAGTATAATAGTCATTTATTATAAATTACATTTCATTCTATCCATCTTCTAAATTACATTTCATTACATTATATTATGATCTCTTTCATCCCTCCCAAATAACTTTTCACTATATTACATTTCATTCTATTATAAATCATTTAGTTCCATTCTATTCCATTTCATTAATTAATATCCAACCTAATAGTTCCTTATGTTTATACACTAATCATATGATAAGTTATAATAATATATTTAAAAATAAAAATAAAATATTTTATATTTTATTCAATTTTGTATTACAACACAATTTTAAGTTATATTAATCAAGTTCTTAAAGTTTCAATTTATTACAAATACAACTTACTATTATCTCTCTCTAATAATGATGCTGTCGAGGAATGCTAAATAAGCAGACTTTATTCCAAATCAAACTAAACATGGGGTTAATAAATTAAAAATTATTTTAAATTTATTTTATTAATTAATAGATTAAAAACAAGTAATAAAACTACTAAAAATTAGAAATAACTTATTATTTCAATCCAAGTCAATAAACAAAAGTTTAAATTAATTGAATTAAAGGCGTAATTTAAATTTGAGAATATTAACTCGATCCTAAATGATTTAATCAAATTTCAAAATATTATTTTAATTAAAATTTTGATTAAAATTTGGATTGTCCTATTATTTAATCCAGCCATTGTCATCGATAGTAAAAATTCATGTGTTAATCCATCAATTAGTTAACTAAAATTGAAATTATTCTTTATTTAATTTATTATAATTCATATATGATTTGACGTCGAATGAGGCATACTTTTCACTCTATATTATCATATTAGCAATAAAATTAACGCACCAGGCACTGGGCCACTTTTTTTATAAGGTAAATGAAATCAGATCATAATTTACTGTTTCATTATTCTATGAGGTCGGGATGTGGGGGCGGTTAAAGTGGGCAATTCCAACTTTTGAGGATAAGGTTCTGAGTTCTGACAGAACATAAATATCTGCACTAACTACTAACTTTGAAATGTCAATTCATTACAAGCTTTTAAACATCGTACTTACGACGCTGTCTAGCGAGTTGTTTTAAGCAACTAAAACTATAAAGTCTAGAAGACGTAGATTTCTAATCAAAGATATTAAAATATATTAGTATAAGATTAATATATATTTCTTTTCTAACTAATCTTTCTTTTTCTTTTAGTCATACATGTTACACTATTTGTTCTCTTTCAAAAATTTAAATTTAAATTATAAAATTAAACTTAAGCTCAAAATTATTAATATTTATAAATAATTGATTAATATCAATACCTTCTTATTTTGATTTATTTATATATACATGAAATAATCTATGTCGCCTTGAGGTTATTTAAAAATTTAACCAAGGATTATATACAATGCATCATCGATCGTTTTCTTTGAGGAACACAAAAATGAAATTAATTTCTTAAGTAATTAAATGCAATGCAACCTAAATTATAGAATGGGGTTTAATTTGATCAATTACCGCTAAAATTTGCAATGAATTAAAATAAATACAAAGAATTTGTTTTGGTATTTTAAAATTAAAATGAATGATATAAAATGATAGTAATTGAATGTAATAAGAAGAAAAATATAAGTAATTAATAATGATAAACTCAACCCTCCAATTCAATAGCACAGGCAATTATCACTCAAACAGATGTTGAAGTTAAAACAAATAAACCAAGAGTTATAATCAAATTTTTAAACCAACAATCGAGTCACTCGAATTGTTACAAAAATATTTTCCAAAATCTGAATCCACTAACTGCTACTAGAATAGTATAATAGAACTAAGAATTCTAAAACTAATGCTTAATTTTTACTCAATAATAAAGAAAACGGGATTAACACAGCAATTAAATAATAGTCCAATTATTCAAGTCACCTTGAATAATAACTAAATATTCACCAAAATCTCAATACAAAGTCTTAACTCAAAATAAAGTAATGAAGTTAAACCCAAGTCTGCACAATATCAATTGTTAAATAATAATCCAGCTACATAATCTTCCAATTCAAAGATATAATTTATTTATAACTCTAAATAATTAAATAATTATCTTAATATCTAAGAATCACTAACGGACTGTTTGGAAACTTTCGAATTGAATTTATTAACGAATTGAATTCAATTACATTAATGAAGTTGAGATTTAATTCAATTTCCACTGTTTGGAATAAATTCAGTAATATTAGAATTGAATTCAATTACACTGTTTGGAATAAATCCAGTAATATTATAATTGAATTCAATTACATTGTTTGGAACAAATCTAATAAGATTAGAATTGAATTGAATTATTTCATATGACACATTTACCCTAACTAAAAATAATATTATTCAAAATAAAAGCATTTTAGATAGATTTTAATTATTTATTATCTTCAAAATTATATAAATTGCAAATAAAATTTGATTTAATAATTAAAATAATTTAAATAAATATTAAGTTTTAGATAAAAGTTAATTTTAAAATGTTTTATTTTATTTAATTAATAATTGATTAATAAATATTATATAAGAAATTAAAATAAATTTAATTAATTAAAATAATTTATATATTAAGTTTATATAATATATATTATTAGTGACCAAAATATAATTACATTGACACTTTCAAATAAACCTTTTAGATAATTATTAGTGACCAAAATCGCGAGCCTAACCATTTTTGGCCTGCCTCGCGAGGGCGAGCCCCTCGCCCCTTAAGGCTTGCCTTTTTTGGCCAAGCTCCCGAGCGCTTGCGATCGCAAGGTTGGATTTTAGTTTTATTAACGTTTTCAATTTTTGTTTTTCTTTCAAATAAAAAGTTTAATTTCAGATGTAAAAAAGTCATCTGTCCGTGCTCTGGTCGCATTTTTCTCTTCTTTTCTCGAGTGCAGATCTCCTGTCTAATATTATGGTGTCTTATTGTGTCCAATAAATCTCAGTCATCTATTCATATGGGACCCGTATGAAGCCCGCATGAGACACGCAAAATAAATGGTTGAGATTTTATGAGAGAGAATAAGACAGAGTAAAACTGGACAGAAGATCTAGACTCTCTTTTCTCAGTCCAGACAGCACGCACTCCATTTCTCCGCGCTTCCCTGTAGCTGGATGTGTCTATTTAATTTCTGTTAGACGTCGCACGCCTCAGTCCACCCGCAACCAAACCACCACCCCTCCATCTGTAGCTGAAAGTGACTAATTAACTTGTAGTTTCTCGAACACTCTTCACTGTTCACACACCTCACAGACCACGCACACACGCTTTTTCCTTCTGTTTTTGCTGTCTTCTTCCCAGACCCACGCAGCCCGTGGACGCAGACCACGCCGCCCCTCTGAAGACACACCCTGTAGCTGATTAGACGATTTAATTCATAGTACTTGTCCAACTTCCACTGTTCACCAACACAGCACCAGACCATGCACCAGCCGCCTCTCTTTACTTCTTTGATGTGAAAATTTCTGTTCTTGGTACACGGATACTGTGCTTTCAAAACCGTCGCAAGCCTCCACCCCCTGACTTACTGGTTTTGTCCTATTAATTTTGGGTCACTTTAGGGCTCTGACACCTCCCTTAGACCCGGCCTACCCCTCTTACAGGCTCAGGCTCACAGGCTCGGCTCAAGGTCGCAACAGGGGTTGATAGCCCCAACACCCCCCAAGGCTGAGAATCGAACATGGGATGTAACCCATGCCCAACCCCTCCTTGTACCATTGAGCTAAGAGTGGCCTCCGACACTTCCCTTAGGCCCGGCCTACCCCCCTTACAGGCTCAGGCTCACAGGCTCGACTCAAGGTCGCAACAGTTAGCTCAATGGTACAAAGAGGGGTTAGGCATGGGTTATATCCCATGTTCGATTCAACACTTGGGAGGTCTTTGGGCTACCAACCCTGTTCATGACATTGGGCGGAGCGCATGGCTGAGCTGTGATGAAGTGTAAGCCAGGCCTAAGGGAGGTGTCGGAACCCTAGAGTGGCCCAAAACCAGTAGGATAAAACCAATAAGTCGGGTCGTAACAGTTTTACTCTTCATTGACTAAGACGTAGATTTAGTTGCACGCCACATCTATCTCAACCTATAAAAGGATATGGAAATACCCACTTATTACGGCACAATTCAAGCTGGAATATGAGTGCTTGGTCAAGGAAGTTAAACATAATAATTGGAGGGTCAAAAATAGTACAACCATCTGCTTTCTCTCCTTAATTTTTCCAGAGTCTTTTATACTGTTGTTAGTCCAAGTCTTTTACAGCAAGGTTATAACCTTATTGTAGTAATCACATCACAATTTTTTGAGAATGACATGGACTAACGACAATATAAAAGACTTGGAAAAATTAAGGAGAGAAAGCAGATGGTTGTACTATGTGCTTTGACTATTTCAAATATATACAAAGTTTCACTAATTAAGATCACAGTGCTTTCATCAAAATTATTCTGTCCAATGAAGAGTTGCCAACTTTGAAAGTGATGTCTGATAGTAACAAATATGTCTCTGATCATCACATAAGAACAACTTAACAAACTCTGAACATCCAACTTGGTTAATACGTAATGGGAGAGCAATCCCACAGCAGTTAACTCAATGTGGAAGGATTTAAGAGACCAAATAAATATTTAAAAAATATTCAAACTCGAAATTTTTAAGTAAAATTATGTTATTGAGTGAGTAAAATGATATTCTTTTAAGTTTTTAAAATTATAAAAATAATATTTAATCGAATTCGATAAAGCTCAACCCTAAACCTTTGGATTAATTAAGTTGTAGGTCAAACTCAGGCTTAAATAAAAAATTTACTTCATAATCAAACACCTTGTCAACCTTAAATTTGAATTTCATATTTAGTCAATCTTTGATTTTAACTTTATTGTTTTTACATCTAATAATTTTAACAAATAACTTAGATATAAGTCAAATTGATCTGAAATTAACAAGTCCAACAAAATTTAACTAAATTTAGGTATTCTATTAAGGTTCGATCTTGAAATTTGTTATATAATTTTATATTCAGGCTTTGATCCAACCAATGCCAAGATTACTTTAAAGGTAAGATATTTCTTCTTCTTGTTGTATTTGCCTTTTAATTTTCTAATTCAAAAGAACAAATTAATTCTACTAGCCTTAGTAGACAAGGTGGGAATAATTTGAGTTAGAACTAATTGATACTAATCTATTGTCTTAGTATATCATAAGTATTCTATTCTTTTCTTTATCTAATATTGTAATCTTGCTTTGTTATTTAATTAATCTAGGATTAATGTTTGACAAGACTGAAGTCTTTATTTTCTTATACCAAAAATTTGTTATTTTTCAAGTCATCCAAAAAACTAAATGGAAAAAGATGTAAAAGCAAAATATATTAGGGTAGATAAAGAATATCAAATAAATAATTAAATAGTATTCCTTATTATAGTTTTCTCTGTAATATTTTTGCAGTAATTTAAGTTTAATTATTTTATTTAATAAATGGATAAATAAGTTTTAATATTTTATTTTGTAATTTGATAAGAAAATTATCAATTTTAAGGTAATGTCATGTTACTATTCAACTATGTTTTTCTGCTAATATTATTGATCAATTATATATAATATAATTGTTCATAAATAAAGTATCATTTTATTAATGGCCAAAATATTATTATTTAATGTGACATTATTTCTCAAAAGATAATTGATAGTTGTGTTTGGTATCATTATTTAATAACATAGATTGACATTATAGGTGATGCATAAAAGATGTCATATTTATTTTATTAAATAAAATTTATGAAACTCTCAAGAAGTAATTCATTTGAAGGTCTTCAGTTTTATGAATTGGAGTAAATATTGATGTTATATATAACTTTATATGATTTTCGCATAATTTTGCAATTCATATTGATACAATCGTAATAAAGATTAAACAAAATTGATAAATTTGAAATTGATTAAAGAAGAATATTGTTTTATCTATCAAACAAATTGAAATTTAATTAAAGAAGATAATTAAATAAAAATTAATTGATTTATTTTGATTAATAAAATCAATTAGTTTACAAAACAATCGATTAATTAATAAATCGATCGATTTTAATAAAAAAGTTATTAAGATAGATCGAACCAAAAGCTAAAATCAAACTAAAAATTGATTGTTTAAAGATTTTATGGTTAAACAAGTTGAATTGATTTGGTTTTTAATCATTGATTTTACTTTATTGTATTACAACATTCCTAAAATTTTGCTTCATTTGGATAGTGATAGTAGGAGATGTAGTTATAAATTGAGTCAATTTGTCAATACTATGATAACAAGAGCTTAATTGTTAGAAGTATGTGTTATAAGTAAGAAAAGAATGGTATATATATTTTATCATCAAGAAAGGAAACAACATCAAAATGACAAACTAAACTTGCAGTAATTCCTTTATAAAGAGAATTACAAAAACTAAACTCGAAAGTGCAAGAGATTAATATCAATGTCTTTGGGAATTCTTCGACGGTCAGGAAACTTGGGAAGCAGGATTGAAATGGATTTGGCAAAATCCAGGTAGGAATCACACTTGCTAAAATTCTTTTCAGGCCTTCTATTTGCTTTGATCTTATTATCTTCCATTACTTTTGCTTGAGTTGTAGTTACCAATGGCCTGAGAACATCCCTGACACCTCTTGTTTCTTTGCCTTTCAGGTCCTGGAATGCCTTCTTCTTCAAACACCAGCTGCCAGATTTCCAGTTGAAGCTGTACAATGGAAGAAATCTCTGGCCATAGATTGCTAAAAACTCTATAGCACCAAGAATGTACTCATCTCATTTGACATGTAGTACGGAAAGCTAACTCTTGTCCATCTTGGCTTCACACCAACATAACGCTGTGACATTAGGTGGCAAATGACCTTAGTTTTCGAAATCTGAAGTTTTTTAAACTCGGTCAAATTGGAAAAGTTACTGAGAATTTCAGACTTGCTTACCTTCTCTATGGCACATCTTATAGGTAGAGAGGTGGCTTTATCGATGTTGAGCAATTTATGACCATAGGGTCCTGCACAAGCACAGCCTCCTCTAGCCTGAATACCAAAGAGATCATTCAGCAGAACTGCCACAAAAGGTCCACGAAGAGGCTTGTCCCTCTTACTCCCTGTCTCTCCCCACATGTAAAGACCATCAATTGGAATCCCATTTGGGCTGTTACTTGTAGACCATATCAGGAAAGACATGATAGCTTGTCTCTTGGCACTTGTGTTGCCTAGAATCTGTATGTTTTTGTTAGGAAGAAGCCTGTCAATTGCTCTGGTTATGTACTTCTCTTCCTATCTTTCGACTTCTCCGAAATCGATGAATTCTTTCACCCAGAAAGCCAATGCTGCTCTGATTGTTTGGATAATTTGAGGAGTTCCACCATTCTCTCTTTCCTCTATGTCTTCCAAGTAAAGGGTGTCCTGCAATTGAAGCTGATAGTGTCAAACTTATAATAGACTAACTACACTAAATTTTATCTAGGGATGAAACCCGAATTGTCTTATTTAAATCCGAACTTTGCTTGAAACCCTATCAAGCCACAAAGTTGAGCCTAACCATTTTTGCATCTTTGATTCAATGTCATAAAAATGTGAATATTGCTAACTGTCCTGTTCTGATACCTGAATTGACGTAGATTTCACATACCTTTTCGTCGAATCCGTTAACATAATCAACAGTTCCACCACCACAAGTAGATGGAGGTGAAGACTTCAATTGGTAAAGAACTTTGCTCATCAGAAGTATTCCTGGTGATCCAGGGCCTCCCAAGAACTTATGAGGACTAAGGAAAATAGCATCATAACCATCAACTTCTCCTGATCTCATGTCAATCTCACACTACAAGAAATAAGTACTTTATCGATGAATAAAACCGTCAGTAAATGGAAGAATTCCGTCAGTAAAATTAATTACCGATGGAATTTAACGATGGACAAGAATGTCGTTAAAACAATCAATGGTAAATTTAACGACGGACATTTTATATATGCTTCCATCAGCAAAATATACCGACGGAACATGTCACGAACGAAACAGTGAATGAGTCGTCGCTTTTAGTATGGAAGACTAACTCTCCGGATGAACTAGTAGCTGTATCTATCTTAATGTTCTAAAGAAAGAAAAGTCCAAACTTGATGATTGGAGTAATTTGTTTGTATTATATATAATAAGAACTCAAAAGGGTACAAGTTTTTCAATCCAAGTAATGAAAATATTGTTATCAATACAAATGTTAAATTTAATGAAGAAACATTTTGGGATTAAATCCCTCAAATAAAAAGAATGATACTTGAGAATTTGTTTCTAATATAAGAGATTATCATGTAATTGGATTCAAACGAGTATAAAAAAATAGAAAATCCCAATGGTGAAGTAAAGAGAAACAAGGTAAAGCTTATAGTTAAAAAGTATAAGTAAAAACAAGGCATTGACTATAAACAGATATTTGTCTATATTACTCGCCTAGAAGCAATCTATCTATTAATATGTCTTACAGCAAAATCATTGGATAATTCATCAAAGTCAACTTGATTTCCTTAATGATTATTTATATAATATCCTAGTATAGTTTGTATTGAGATATGATATTCTTTATATTTAATAATAATATTCCAATTTTAAAGTGTATGTATTAGTTAGCTGTAATAAATGGTGATAGTATTTTTGTTAATTTATTACGGGTATTTGATTATTGTAATTTTAATTTATTTTAACGTTTTTCTTAATAAAGGTGAAAGTCATCGAAAACTTCTCCTTTAAAAGGATGGCTTGAATTTTATCTTAATATGTTTAAATCTTTTCCTAGTAGTACTTTTATAAGAAATGTGTCTTCACACTATTTAAAATCTAAAACCTTATTATAATTAATATTTGATAAAAGCTCAATACTCCTATCTTTAAATAAAGGGATCTATTACATCATGTAATGATATTGCTAATATTAAAATTGGGACAACATCTTATATCGTTCATTATTTTCATCTAAAGTAAATTATTCTTCTTCATGTATCTTAAGTGCTTTTAATATATCACATTCTTATGACTCGATTATATGGTAATCATACTAACACTTAAATTGAACAAAAAGGACTCACTCATAAGAGATGTTAAAAACTTAGAAGTAAAAGTAGAGCTGCTTCAAATAAGATAATGTAGACTATGATTTTATGGTTTTGTATTGATATAGATTTCCTTTGTTAAAATAAGTTGGTTAAAACACAAAGTTTTGATGATAACAAAATACTAAAGTGCCAATAAAGTTGTTTAAGTGATGATAGGTAACCTTAAAGAGCAATATTAGAAAATAACTTATAAAAAGCTTTATAATTAATATTTAAAGGTTTTAGAAGATGAACAAGCGATGTCGTTTTCGCTAAGGCTTAAACGTTTAAACCTTCATTAGAAGTGACGTCATTTGGTTTAATCCAAGATGACATTGTTTTGTTCAAAAACCGATGAGGTTCTTAAGTTAACCAAAACAATGTCATTTCGAAAAAACCAAACGACATCGTTTTCGTAGATTTGGAAACCGACGATTGACAACGATATTTACCGATAGAATTTAGCGACGAAAATTTATACTACCGCTAAAGTTAAATTTCCAAACATCATTACCGACGCATATAGTATTTCTGTCGGCAATTACCGACGGTTTATTTTTGGTCTGTAAAATTCCGTCTCTATTTTCCTATTTTCTTGTCGTGTCAACGTAAGGACTACTTTAGGAACAAACAAAGTTTTAGTCAGCATATGATCTTTAGGATTCAGAAATTGGAAATTCAAGTTCAGGAGTAGTGAATGTTCTTAATGCATATACCTGACTGCAAAATCAAAGAAAGCAAAACCTCCAAACTGATGAAGAAGCCTAACAATCGTTCGAGTATCAGAACAAATTCCACTAACATTATTGCAAGCTGAGAATGAGCCCAGAATTGGTCTATTCGCATACTTGTACATGTCAAGCTTTCGCATTAAATCTTCAATGTCTATTAGTCCATTTTCGTCCAAACCAATCTCTATCACTTCAGCCAAACTTTGACGCCATGAAAGGATGTTCGAGTGGTGTTTGTTTTTTTTTTGGTCATAAGAGTGGTGCTTGTTGAGTTGCATTATTTTATGCAGCCTGAAATATTGAAGATGGTGGAGGAATTGGCTATGTCTGTGAAGGTAAGGAAGAAAAGAAGGCTGAAGGGAAAGCTGAAGGATTCTAGGTGCAAATGGAAATTGGAAAAAATGATTCTAAACATAATTCAAGGTTGCATGGATCACAAGAAAGAAGATCAAGGTCAGATGAATGAAGCTCAAGGAAGAAAGGAAGATGGAAAGGTGAGGAAGGTTGCTGTGAAGATTTCAGAATGTCTAGCACAAGAGAAGGAAAATGCAGAGCATGAAGAACAGGAAGCAAACAAATTCTGAAACAGAATTGATTCAGTGAAGTTCAGGAAAGATTAAGTCAGTAAAGTTGAAGAAATTTAATCCAATCAAGAGTCATTAGAGTTAATCAAAGTATGCATAGCTAGTACACCACGCATACACCACTTTTGTTGTCATCAGGGTCTGCTGCGTCAGGAATTTGTCAACTGCAATTCTTGATTTCATTAGCTGTTGAGTTTGTCAGGTTCTGTTATGCTATGGACAAAAAATGCTTACTTTTGTGTTTTGGCAAATGGGGAAATGTGTGTCATAATCTTGTCTTTATTCTTCAGGTCATGTATTTGTCTTTTAGTCATTAAGAAAATTGTATCAAGATGCTAGAGCTAATATATAAGGCTCATCATCATTCTCAAGTCTGTAAGAGAGAAAACTGTTAAGCATCCTCTAGACTCATCCTAATTCGTTATACCAGATTATGTTATTTTCATTTTGTTAGCATCTTTCCTCTGTCTGTACAGTTTGTTATTCCCTTGTATATATACTAACTCACTGTATCAATACAACTCTCAAATTCTTTGATTCTTGCATTCTCTATATGGTATCAGAGCACTCCTAAGCATAACTGCTACCTTTTTTTTTTCGATCCTACCTGCTCCTCATGGCACCCGATACTTCTCTTCTAACCGACGACATTTCCGGTCTCATCTTCCTCAACATGCAGTCCATCTTTAAGTTGACTGGCACCAACTATCCGGCATGGCGCGTACAGATTTCTTCCCTTCTCATTGGTTATGATCTTATGGGTTTTGTTGATGGCACTTACCCTTGTCCCGATGAGAATGATGACTCCTATAAACAATGGGTACAGCAAGATAGACTTCTGCTTCATGCCCTTACCGCCTCTGTCGATGCTACTATTATCAATATGTTGGGGTCCATCACCTCCTCCCAACAAGCCTGGGCACTCCTTGCTCGGATGTTCGCCAACAAGTCACGGTCACGCCTCATGTCTCTTAAAGAGAGGCTTATTACTCTTACCAAAGCTGATTCCTCCATCTCTGACTATCTTCAACGCATCAAGAGTATTGCTGATGAACTTGCCATCATTGGTGGTCCGGTTGATGACACCGATTTGGTAATGCACACCCTCAATGGCCTTCCGTCTGACTATCGTGATCTCTGTGCTACCATCCGAGCTCGGGAACAACCAATTTCATTTGATGATCTATTTGACAAACTCACTGATCATGAGTCCTTCCTACTTCGACAATCCCAACTCACTGACTCTCCTCATCCTCTCACAGCCAATACTACTACTAGAGTCTGGTCGTCTTCATCTCGTCCACCCATGAGAACCCAGTTCACCTCTCCTCCTGTGTATGCCCGCCAGCACACTCCACAGGGCCCGATTCCCTCCTATTGTCACATCATCTGTCAATATTGTGAAAAACCCGGTCACACTGCCAAGGTATGTAGGAAACTACTTCGCCGCAGATCTGGTCCTTCTGTCGGCTCCTCTGGTGCGCCTCACTTTCCCTCTGCTCACTTTGCTGGTTATTCTGGTAACCCTCACCCTTCTGGGCCAAACTCACCACTCTCAGGCCATCCTACCCATTGGACTTCCAGTCCTCAACATGTTTACTCAGGCCCAACGGCCTCCCCTACTACCTTCCCACCATGGCCCTCACCGTCCTCGTCCCCGTGGATTCTTGACTCAGGTGCCTGCCACCATGTCACTAATGACTTAGCTCAACTTTCCCTTACCTCTAGGTATTCCGGTAACGATTCTTTGAAAATGTGTGATGGGTATAACCTCCCGATAATACATACTGGTAGCTTCCGTTGCTCTTCTCCCTCCAAATCATTGCTCTTTAACAATGTTCTTCATGTTCCAAATATAAGTCGCAATCTTATTTCTATTAAACAACTGTGCATCACTAACAATGTTTCTGTGGAACTCTTTCCTCATCGGTTTTAGGTGAAGGATCTCCGGACGAAGGAAGTCCTCCTATCGGGGAAGTGTCACGGTGATCTCTACACCTTACCCCTATCACCCTCCTGCCCCTTTGCTCTCCTGACTACTATTTCAAGTCCTGCGCTTCTGCATCACATTCTCGGTCATCCCTCTTCCAAAGTACTGTCTCATCTTCAGACCAGTCAACTGTTCCGATGTCCCTCTACACTTCCTCTGCCATGTGTTTCTTGTGTATGTGCCAAAAGTCACAAGCTCCCCTTCTCTACTCAGCATCTTCACAGCACCGGACCGCTGGAGTTATTATTCTCTGATGTTTGGGGTCCAGCTCCGGTGTCTTCTGTCGATGGCTTTCGTTTTTATGTTGTTTTTATTGATCACTTTTCTAAGTATGTCTAGTTATATCCTCTTCGTCAAAAATCCAATGTTCTTGATGTTTTCATTTCCTTCAAATCTCTCGTCGAAATTTTTTTTGATTTTAAAATTAAATCAATATATACCGATAATGGTGGTGAGTTTATAAAGCTTCGTATGTTCTTGTCTAAGCATGGGATCTCTCATTTCTCTACTCCTCCACATACTCCTGAACTAAATGGTGTCTCTGAACGTCGCCATCGGCATATTATTGAGACAACATGATCCCTCCTTCATTTCAGTAATTTACCACCAAAATTCTGGTCCCATGTGGCTTCCACAACCGTCTACCTCATCAACTGTATGCCCACACCCCTCTACTCTCCATGAAATCTCCCCATGAACTACTTCATCAATCCGCTCCCACCTACAATCATCTTTATGCCTTTGGCTATCTTTGTTTTCCTTGGTTACGTCCGTATACAGATCATAAGTTACAACCTCGTTCCATCCCTTGTGTCTTCATTGGTTACTCTCGTCATCAGTTTGCGTACCTCTGTTTTGACCCCACCTCCAACAAAATTTACACTTCTCGTCACGTTAAGTTCGTTGACAATTAGTTTCCCTTTCTCACTATGTCTTCCTCCTCTACCTCCTTTGTTCCCAATATCTGTTCCCCTACCACCACTCCGCACCTCACCACCCCTCACCAGGTTATCCGGCTTCGTCCCGTGACACCATCCCCTCCAGAGGTTGATCTTCCGCCGTCCCCAGCTCCTGCACCGCCGACTCCTCTCTCCCCTCCACTCCCATCACCGGAGTCCGCTTCGGCTCCGATCACTTCGGTTTCGACCCCTATACCTCTAACCCGAACACATCCCATGGTCACCCGTTCTCATAATAATATTTTCAAACCTAAAGTCTACCAAGTCACCAAATACCCCTTACCGGCCATGGAAGAACCTCGCATCATCTCTGAGGCTCTGCGACACCCGCACTGGCGAGCCTCTGCTTCTAAGGAATTTAACGCCTTGGTGCCGAATGGCACTTGGGACCTAGTTCCGGTCACTGATTCGATGAATGTTGTGGGCTGCATGTGGCTGTTTCGGACCAAACGTAAACTTGATGGCTCTGTCGACCGCTACAAGTCACGACTTGTTTCCAAGGGCTTTAGCCAATGTCCGGGTATTGACTTCAAGGAAACCTATTCTCCAGTTGCCAAGCATCAGACTATAAAAGTCATCCTCACTGTTGCGCTATCATCTGGTTGGCCCCTTCACCAGATGGACGTTAACAATGATTTCCTTCAAGGCCACCTACAGGAAACAGTCTTTATGAATTAACCTCAAGGCTTCGTTAATTTGGATTTTCCACAGCATATCTGTCGTCTTCGCAAACCCATCTATGGCTTACGCCAAGCTCCGCGGGCATGGTACACTGAGCTACGAGGTTTTCTCCTTCACTATGGGTTTAAAACAAGTGCTAGTGATTCATCTCTCTTCATTTATCATGTGAACAATATTACTATGTATTTCCTTGTCTATGTTGATAATCTCTTACTCACAGGGAACTCTTCAGTCCACCTAACCAATTTTATGGCAGCTCTCGCCTCTCGATTCTCGTTGAAGAACCTTGATCCTCCGACCTATTTTCTGGGGATTGAGCTCACTCCCACTGCCAGCGGTCTCTTTCTCTCTCAACAGCGGTATGTTCATGATCGACTCCACAAGTTGCACATGGATGCTGCCAAGCCATGTGCGACACCACTCTGCACGTCCACGGTCCTCAAACTGGATGACGGTACGGCACTGATAAATAGCACTTTGTACAGAAGTATTCTGGACGCACTGCAATATGTAACAATCACCCAACCAGATTTAAGCTATGTCGTTAACAAGCTCTCTCAGTTTATGGACCGGCCGACAGAGACCCACTTCACGCAACTTAAACGCACACTAAGGTACCTTAAACACACTCATGACTATGGTTTACATCTTCGTCGTCCCCCACATCTTCACCTGACAGCATATAGTGATGCCAATTGGGGCGGAGACTTTGATTCGAAAACATCCACATCTGCTTATGTCATATACCTTGGGGGCAATCCTATATCATGGTACTCTAAGAGACAACGCACTGTCGCCAGATCCTCCACCGAAGCTGAATATCAAGCAGTCGCCAACACCACTACTGAACTTCTATGGCTGCAAAACTTACTGGAGGAGCTTCACATACCCTGTTCGAGTCCCCCTACAATTTTATGTGACAATATTGGTGCCACTTATGTCTGCTCCAACCCAGTTTATCATTCTCGCATGAAGCATCTATTGTTAGATTATTATTTTGTACGAGAACAAGTTCATATGCAACGGCTTCGGGTGTCCCACGTCTCCACTCATGATCAAATTGCTGATGCTCTCACCAAGCCCCTCTCTCGCGCCAAATTTGAACTCTTCAGGTCCAAGATGAACGTCTCTTCTCGCCAGTTCATCTTGCGGGGGCATGTTAAGCATCCTCTAGACTCATCCTAATTCGTTATACCAGATTCTGTTACCAATTTTGTTATTTTCATTTTGTCAGCATCTTTCCTCTGCCTGTACAGTTTGTTATTCCCTTGTATATATACTAACTCACTGTATCAATACGACACACAAATTTTTTGATTCTTGCATTCTCTATAAAAACATCAATACAAAGTTCCAGTTTCATTTTCAGTATTTTGTTTTGTTCATCTTGTTTCGACTTTTCTGAAGAAAATGTTTGAAGTTGAGTAAGTGAAGTTGTTGCATAGAATAGGAAAATAGAAGTTGGCTTTGGAAAGAAAATAACAGAAGTTGGCTTCGATATCCAAATGAGAGTGACAACCAAATTTTAAAAATACATCAAAACATTTACAAATACTTCAACCCTGTAAGAGAGTGACTATTAAAATCCTTGAGTAACAATTAGGTTAATTTACAAAACTCGAAGATTATAAGCAGTAGAATTTCCCACTTTGTTGGAGCAGACGTGAACAGTACTGCAGGTGTTCGAAGAAAGGCTTGAACCAGGAAGACTTGGCTTTAAGTTGCGTGAAGGAGGTACATTCTTCAACCTTCAAGAGTGCACCTTCAAGAGTGCTCGTATGGTCCAACAAAGACAACCCATCTCTCTTCATTGCTCAGACATTTCAAAACTCTCTCTCTTAAAGTTGATGGCACAGAAATCCCCATCACTTCTTGTAACCTTTTAATGGCGGCCGTAGAACCCGAGCCATAGAACATGATTGCATCGTCACGTCCATCTCCTAAGCAGCTTTTAATGTAGTTTATAGCTTGACGTGTCATTTTCGTGGTCCTATGCCCCACTTAACTGTTTCAAGTATGAGTGTTCCCTACCATCAATACATACAATCATCCATTAGAGCCACTGTTCCTACTTTTGATCCTTAAAGGTTAATTTCATATTCTGGTGTTCTAAACACAGAAGAATCATACCAATTGTCTAAGAAATATTACAGATTGATGAAGTTAAGCAAGCTAAGGTGAAAAGGATAAGAAACTTGTAACATATGATTATTATATCAGAAACTGACCATAAAAGGGAAGAACATTGGCAGTGACAAAGTTTTCGATACAACGAAGAGATCGAGCAGATGCAGTGTGATCAACATATGTAAGTGTGCGTTTTACAAAGGGTGAACCAAACTCAACATCATCCCCAATGATCTGGGAACGTAACCAGTGTTGTATTATGTTGACTTTGGTATTTTTGTTGACTTTGATGAATTTGGTATTTTTTTGACTTTGGTGGCAAAAATTCTATCCCATATTGGGAAGAAATGAAGATGGGAGGAGTTTGCTAAGTTATAAAATAACTCCTCCCCCTCCTAATGCCCTTCATCCCAAAAATTTGATAAAATACTCAAAAGTTGTATACGTATCAAATTTAGTATTCTCTTCTTAATAAAAGCAGGCTGCCTAAGTGGTGCTCGGAGAAGTAGGCAAAATTGGCCGAACTCCGTTATCAATTTTTGGTTGTGTTCTTTCCTTATCTCTTTTATTTATTTCACATTTATAGTATTAAATATTATTTTTCGAGTATATTTGTACTGTTGTGTTTAATTCATTTTGGGTGTATTTATTGTTCGCGTGTGTACACGGGTTTAGGTTGTGATAAATACACCGTGCATGTAATTTCTGTCTAGGAGGACGGGTTTTAAGTGGGACTGTTTGTGACCCCTCCGCCCTTTCCTGGGATCTTACGTGGAATGGTAATACTATCTTAGGAGACTGTTTGGCGGTCTTTCCTGGGTATTACCGAATCGGTTCACTTCACTAGTTGTTTACCTTAGAGGAAAAAATACCCGAATTTCCCAACAAATGGTATCAGAGCCGAAGGTTTATCCTTTAGTTTGTTTGTAATATTTGTAATATTGAATACTATTATTTGAGTCTCTAATGACGTCTGTAAATTCACTAACAACTAAAGACATATCAAATATGACACAGGTGACATCGACTTCCTCGTGGCAGAGGACTCCAATGTCAAGTATGAAGTTGGCGGTGGAAATATTTGATGGTATTGGTCATTTTGGGATGTGGCAAGGTGAGGTTCTGGATTCTCTTTTCCAACAAGGCCTTGACATAGCTATTGAAAAAATGAAACCAGACTATGTAGAAGATAAGGATTGGGGTATCATAAATCGGTTGGCATGCGGAACAATTCGATCATGTATATCTAGAGAGAAGAAGTATGCTTTCAAAAATGAGACTTCTGCGCACAAACTGTGGAAGGCATTGGAGGACAAATTTCTGAAAAAGAGTGGTCAGAATAAGCTCCTTATGAAGAAAAGGCTGTTCCGATTTGATTACCGACCAGGTACTACTATGAATGAACACATTACTATATTTAATCAATTAGTAGCAGACCTGTTGAATTTGGATGTGAAATTTGAGGATGAAGATTTGGCTTTGATGTTGTTATCATCCCTTCCGGATGAATTTGAACACTTAGAAACTACTTTACTTCATGGGAAGGAGAATGTGTCTTTAGATGCTGTGTGTTCTGCTTTGTATAGTCATGAATTGCGAAAGCAAGATAAAAAGAAAAGTAAAGCAGTTACAGAAGATGAAGCATTTGTGGCAAGAGGCCGTTAGCAGAGCCAGTCGAAGGGAAGAAGAGGAAGATCCAAATCAAAAGGCAGAGTTGCAAAAGATGAGTGTGCTTTCTGTCATGAGAAAGGGCACTGGAAGAAAGACTGTCCAAAATTAAAGAAGAAAGGAAAGGCTCCGCAAGATGCAAATATTGCAGAATGTAAAAGTGATGCAGAGTCAGATGTCTCTTTGGTGGTATCACCTTCAACATTCCATTCAGACGAGTGGATTCTGGATTCAGGTTGCACCTATCATATGTCTCCCATCCGAGAGTGGTTCTTTGATTTTGAAGAAATTGATGGTGGAGTTGTTTACATGGGTAATGACAATCCATGTAAAACAGCTGGAATAGGTTCAATCAAGCTGAGGAATCATGATGGATCTACCTGAATTTTGAGGGACGTGCGGTATGTGTAGCACCCCACTCCCGACGAGACCCGAACCCGACATCAACAGTGATATCCGAGCCCGTGACCCGCGAGGGTGGCGTACTAGGACAATCACTACCTTTTTAAAACTCGTTATAACATTTATCTTCTCTTTCAAAAACAGTTGAGTGCGCGAAACAATAATGATTTGGCCCAATTATAACAAAACATTTGCAATTACAAAACAATTTCAATTATAAACCAATCTCAGTCATACCATACAAGTACACATAAATCAAAAGGGCCCACTGAAACAATTCACTATGCTAATGCAGATGTGACGACACTGATCCCGACCCGATACTCTGCCTTGCTAGCGGTAGACATACTCCCGTGGTCTAACGGGGTACTCTTCACTTCCTGAAAAATAGATGCAATGTTGGGTGAGTTTGCGAACTCAGTGAGAAACCATCATCGATGGTTCACCCAACTCATGCATTCACAATCATATACACATAACACATAGTAGCATTTACAGTAATATCGCATGCAATTTCCTTATTCACATTTCACAGTCATTACAATCAATTTACAATTTCATCAAGAATATATATATGCAATGCACACATGGACTTCCATTTTCTTTTCGTTGTTGTGACCGTGCGTCTGAGCTCATATACGTTGAGCCATTGGCTCTGAAACATTGGGCTTGAAGCCCTGAAACGTTGGGCATAGCCCTGATCATCGAGCTGAGGCTCGGAATACGTTGGGCACGAGGCCCTGTGCGTTGAGCTTAAAGCTCTGAAAACGGTGCACCGGTCACAACTGTCATTATCTGATCATTTATTATGCATGAATGCACATGTCACTAACCAATTTCCAATCTCAATCATTTGTCACTTGCATGTATTTTCCGTTTCTCATTTCAATATCACTTTTCATTTCTTCGGACCTTTGGTCCGGTATTTCATTCAAATACATTTCCATTCATTTTTCACTAATGCATGTTACAATTTAATTCACTCATGCATTCATACACATTTACTCATCTTTGCACTTCGATATCACAATCAAATATTTCGAACACCCATGGTTCGAAATCAATCAAATCAATCACACATTTATCCATCCGTGCTTCCTCATGGCAATCAATGCATATAATTAATAAACACATAAGGCTGAGAAACCAACTAGGTTACTCACCTGCACTTCCGAGCTACAGCCTGGAAGTCCCAATATCGTCCGTGGAGTGTCGATCCATCGGAACCTCTATGTCAATTCAAATAATTCACATTACCATATTGGCCAATATCAATTCAATAATACATATTTAACAAATACGATAAATAATATACATGTTATGACATTCCCAATCAAATTCCCGAATTCCTCAATTTGATCACTCTCTTACTAATCCATAACACTTTCAATTAGAATCACAATCACTAATCGTTTACCACTCAATTCCAATAATCATATAATTACATTCCGAATTTCCATTCTTATCAATTCAATATTCTTAGTCTCCAAATTCCAATTAGTCATTTAGAAACCAATTAATTTGAAAATCAATCCTCAAGCTCATTACTTGTAACAATCATCTTATAATCCTTTAATCATTTCTTCCGAATTGCAATTTTCTAGAAATTCAATTCATAGGGATTATCGACAAATCGTAATTTAATTCACTATTCCTTTCTTTATTCATAAATTTTGAAACTCAAATCTCTCGAAATTGAAATTCAATTCCCAATTTCATAATCTCTAATTTGAAATCAATACATATTCAATTGAATCATTAATTTCCTCAAAACCTCAAATTCATTTTCTAAAGCGCCATGTAACCAAGCATCCCACGTCATGACGACGACGCTGCTCGTTAAATCGGCGTATCTTTTATCTTCTCGCCATGCACAAGATAAATTAAAATATTTTAATTCGCGCATGACGCACACCGGGTTGGTTTCGCTTGCGGCGTGTTCATCGTGACGTCGCGGCGTGCGATCGCAAAATCGCGACGAAACCCGAAATTTCTCGATTT
Source organism: Erythroxylum novogranatense (assembly GCA_029891385.1). Classification (NCBI taxonomy): domain Eukaryota; kingdom Viridiplantae; phylum Streptophyta; class Magnoliopsida; order Malpighiales; family Erythroxylaceae; genus Erythroxylum; species Erythroxylum novogranatense. The sequence goes on along the minus strand of CM057226.1, from coordinate 108,570,066 downwards.
TTCGATCTAACTCATCCAAATTCATTCTAAACACTCTCAATCGCTTTTAAACCTTAAACCCAACTTATTTCTAACCTCGATCCATCATTTAAACCATTTTCATCAAAACCCAAATCAAAACCAACGAAAACCCTATCATCGACATTTTCCAAATTTCTAAACAATTTCTTACTCAAATCTATGATCAAATCAAACGATTTAACTTATAAACGCATAGAAACTTACTTGATTCAAGCTTCAATCCTTTGAAAATCCTTCAAGAACTCCAAATCCCAAGTTTTTCTCACCCACGACCGTCGATGGTGAGAAATGAACATTTAACATATATATGTATATATATATAAGCTTTAAAGGCTTGTTTGGCAATTTAGTTGCCACAAGTCCGAATCTTAACGTCTATCAGTCCAATTCTTATTCTATTTTTCTCCCAATTTCGCAATGATCATTAATAATAAAACCCAAAATCATATGTCACATTATCTCATATCAATTGCCAATCAATCCGGACACGAATCCAATTTATCGGTCCCCTTAGCTAAATTTTCCGGTGGGATCTAAAACTCTAAAATTAGGAAAAATTCTCATAAATTCACAAAATTAGAAATGCTCATTCCTATACTCAATTTCCAATTTCCCTTTCTCTATAATCCATTTCATCCCAATTTCATATTCAAAACCCAATTATACACTTACTAAATATCCAATTTTCATAAACCAATTATAACCAATTTCTAATTTCACAATCAAGTCGGGAATTGTCATACATGTATGTACATATATATATATACTTATGCAGTCAATAATCATTTATCAACGACTATCAAAACTGTAATGCATGTGCAATGCAACACTTTGCCTGTACCAAATCCTAACCCGATCCAAATTACCAATCTACTCGTCACTCCGATAACGGGATGTTACAGTATGTGCTGAAATTGAAAAAGAATCTCATCTCTTTGGGGACCTTAGAATCAAAAGGTCTAGTTGTGATGATGCGAGATGGAATTCTTAAGGCAAATTCAGGAGCACTTGTGATGTTGAAAGGCATAAGGAAAAATAATTTGTATTACTACCAAGGAAGTACAGTTGTTGGGACAGTAGCGGCAGCAACTTCTAGTAGCAAAAAGGATGCAAAGGCAACAAAGTTGTGACATATGCGGTTGGGACATACTGGTGAAAAATCCTTGCAAATTCTTGCCAAGCAAGGATTATTAAAAGGCACGAAGACTTGCAAATTAGAATTTTGTGAGCATTGTATTCTGGGCAAACAACGAAGAGTGAAATTTGGCACTGCTATTCATAATACTAAGGGAATTTTGGATTATGTGCACTCAGATGTATGGGGACCTGCTAAGACTCCATCTCTTGGAGGTAGGCATTATTTTGTCACTTTTGTTGATGATTTTTCCAGAAGAGTTTGGGTGTTTACTATGAAGAACGAAGATGATGTGCTTGGAGTTTTTCTTAAGTGGAAAGCTCAAGTTGAAAACCAGACAGGAAGAAAGATCAAAGTTCTCCGAACAGAAAATGGTGGAGAATACAAGAGCGATCCTTTCCTAAAGGTATGTCAAGAGTCCGCATAGTTCGACACTTTACGATTAGAAAAATACCACAATGAGAATGGGGTGTCTGAGCGAATGAACAGGACCTTTGGTGGAGAAAGTTTGTTGTATGTTGTCTAATTTCAAGTTAGCGAAAGTTTTGGGCTGAGGCAGTGACATACGCTCAACATCTCATTAATCGTTTGCCATCATCTGCAATTGGTGGCAAGACTCCATTAGAGGTATGGTCTGGGAAACCTGCAATAGATTACGATTCTTTGCATATTTTTGGTTCTTCTGTATATTATCATGTGAATGAATCAAAGTTGGACCCACGAGTAAAGAAGGCTCTATTTATGGGCTTTAATTATGGAGTTAAAGGATACCGTTTATGGTGTCTAGAGTCAAAGAAGACAATTGTCAGCAGGGATGTTACATTTGATGAATCTGCCATGTTAAATAAGGTAACTCCAGAAGGGGCTGATGGTATTTCGCAGCAGGTGGAGTGTATACTGAAGCAGGTGGAGTTTGAACATAAAGTAGTGATCCCAGCGAAAAGCACTACTAATGACTCTCCTATAGCAGAAAAAGAGTCAGATGAGGAAGAGGTTTCGACCCAAGATCTTCCGCAACAATCAGAGTAAATTGCCGTTAGAAGGAAAAGATGAGAGATTCAGAAACCTGCTCGTTTTACTGACATGGTAGCTTATGCACTTCCAGTTGTTGATGATGTTCCATCTACCTTCCCAGAAGCAATCCGAAGTTCAGAAAGTAGCAGATGGGCAGGTGCAATGGACGAGGAAATGCAATCTCTTGAGAAGAATAAGACTTGGAAGCTGACACAATTACCGAAGGGAAAGAAGGCAATTGGATGCAAATGGGTATTTGCAAAGAAAGAAGGATTTCCTGATAAAGATGATATTCGCTACAAGGCAAGGTTGGTGGCTAAAGGCTACGCACAGAAGGAAGGAATTGATTATAATGAGGTATTTTCTCCGGTTGTTAAACATCCTTCCATTAGAATTTTGTTGGCCTTAATAGCGCAGTTGAATTTGAAGCTAGCTCAACTTGATGTGAAAACCGCGTTCATACACGGTGATTTGGAGGAGGAAGTCTATATGTCTCAGCCAGATGGATTCAAAGTTACTGGTAAAGAAAATTGGGTTTGCAAATTGAACAAATCGTTGTATGGACTGAAGCAATCTCCAAGGCAGTGGTACAAACGATTTGACAAGTTTATGAAGGGTCAAAAATACACAAGAAGTAAATACGATCATTGTGTATATCTGCGTAGACTTCAAGATGGGTCTTACATCTACCTACTCTTATATGTTGATGATATGCTGATTGCGGCAAAAAGCCAAAGTGAAATTGACATATTGAAGGATCAGTTGAGTAAAGAGTTCGAGATGAAGGATTTGGGAGAAGCCAAGAAGATTCTCGACATGGAGATAAGCAGGGATAGAGAGAGAGGCAAGCTTTGGTTGTCACAGAAGCAGTATTTGAAAAAGGTATTACAACGTTTTGGTATATATGAAGATTCAAAACCTGTAAGTACCCCACTTGCTCCTCATTTGAAACTAAGTAGCCAGTTATCTCTAAAGACGGATGAAGAACGAGAATACATGGCAAAAGTCCCTTATGCTAATGCAGTAGGAAGCTTGATGTATGCAATGGTGTGTACTAGACCTGATATTTCACAGGCAATAAGTGTTGTAAGTAGGTACATGCATGATCCGGGCAAGGTTCATTGGCAAGCTGTGAAATGGATTCTACGGTATATCCTAGATACTGTAGATGTTGGTTTAGCATTTAAGCAGGATGAATTACTTGGTCAACGTGTAGTTGGATATTGTGATTCTGATTATGCAGGCGATTTGGATAAGCGAAGATCTACAACTAGCTACTTATTTACTTATGTTAAGGCGCCAGTTAGTTGGAAGTCTACTTTGCAGTCAACGGTGGCTTTGCATACAACAGAGGCAGAGTATATGGCAATAATAGAGGCTGTGAAAGAGGCGATTTGGCTTCATGGGTTGCTTAAAGACTTGGGAGTTGGTCAGAAACAACTTGAGGTACATTCTGACAGTTAGAGTGCTATTCATTTAGCAAAGAATCAAGTCTTTCATGCAAGGACGAAGCACATTGATGTTCGTTATCACTTTGTGCGGGAAATTCTGGAAGAAGAGGAGATACTTATTCAGAAGATTCGGATTACAAAGAATCCTGCAGATATGCTGACCAAGGTGGTTACAAGAGCCAAGTTTGAACATTGTTTAGACTTGGTCAATATCCTGCACATTTGAGTTGGTGCCTGAAGGCACAAATTAGAAGTACTACAAAGACTGTTTTGTTTGATTGGTAGGATGAATGATGCTTGCATTTGGTGGGATCCGAAATTATGCCAAGGTGGAGATTTGTTGTATTATGTTGACTTTGGTATTTTTTGTTAACTTTGATGAATTTGGTATTTTTTTTGACTTTGGTGGCAAAATTTCTATCCCATATTGGGAAGAAATGAAGATGGGAGGAGTTTGCTAAGTTATAAAATAACTCCTCCCCGTCCTAATGCCTTTCATCCCAAAAATTTGATAAAATACTCAAAAGTTGTATACATATCAAATTTAGTATTCTCTTCTTAATAAGGGCAGGCTGCCTAAGTAGTGCTTGGAGAAGTAGGCAAAATTGGCCGAACTTTGTTATCAATTTTCGAGTGTGTTCTTTCCTTATCTCTTTTATTTATTTCGCATTTATAGTATTCAATATTATTTGTTGGGTATATTTGTAGTGTTGTGTTTAATTCATTTGGGTGTATTTATTGTTCGTATGTGTACACGAGTTTAGGTTGTGATAAATACACCGTGCACGTAATTTTTGTCTAGAAGGTCGGGTTTTAAGTGGGACCGTTTGTGACCCCTCCGCCCTTTCCTGGGATCTTACGTGGAATGGTAATACTGTATTAGGAGACTGTTTGGCGGTCTTTCTCGGGTATTACCAAATCGGTTCACTTCACTAGTTGTTTACCTTAGAGGGAAAAATACCCGATTTTCCCAACAACCAGGAGAGTTTCTCCTCTGCTGTACTGCTTTTAGGCACTCCCATGTCAAGTGTCCTGATGGACTCTGAGCGAGAAGAACAGAGGTGACTGCTGGCGAATGAAGAAGAACCAGACCTACCCTTTGAAGTTGATGATGAACCTGGTCCTATAACCGAGGCTATGCTCAGTTTTTGGACACTTTCTTCCAAGATGGGTTGTTCTAGTTCCATGTTAGAAGAGAAAAAACAACAACTGGAAGATCAAAGCAAGAAGATGAACATGATGATGATTAAAGCAAGGTATTGGGTTTATAAGTAATCATCTGTTACATTTTCCAGTGGGTTTGGGGCAATTGTTCCAATGTAACTGGCTACTTATACACAAAATGAAGGTGATGAACTCTGGTTAGTGACGATCGTCAAGTTGTTCAAAAATGGACCATAATGATTGCAATACATATTTTTTACAATAATTTAGAAATTTTGCTCAAAATTTTTAGCAATAATTTAGGTTATGTTTAATCGAGGGGTTTATAATGAAATGATATATAAAGTAACAGTTCATCGTTTGAAATGAGATTTTATAATATAATGAGATAAAAGTGAAAGGTTTCATGTTACGTTTTATTCCATCTTAGACAATGAAAACGAAAATTTTCTGATTTGGAAGTGTTTTGTATGAAAAGTAAACTAATAAATATGTACAACCTTGAAAATATGTGTAGGAAGATGATGAAACAAATATATTTCATTCATACTTTTCGGTGTGTACAGGAAGGGACTTTTATACTAACATTCTTCACTCTATTTGCTAGGTCACTATCTATTGAAACAGAAAAAGGACACTGTACAGCTAAGGAAAAAGACAGCTAAGGAAAACTGTACAAAAGGACGGAAGGGAGAATAAAAGGAGGATGTGTGATGCTTTAGTCCTTGCGGGGATATTTGCTGATGTGGCTCACGCATGAAGATTCCAGGCATTATGGCCCATGACCCGAAGATGAACCCAATTGGGGGCAAAATTATCTCTGTCATTTAGCACCTCCTCTTCAAGTCGGAGCTCCGGAGAAGACAACAGATCCGAACTTGAGGAGTAAATTAGTGAAGGCACGTGCAGTAAGGGGCTTTGTAAGTAAGTCAGCTATTTATTGCTGGCTTCGGATGTGTCGAAGACAGATGAACCCTAGATTCGCCGCATCACGAACTAGATGGAGATTTATCTCCAGATGCTTGGTGCGTTAATGGAAGATGGGGTTTCTCGAGATGTGAATCGCGGCTTAGCTATTGCAAAATAGAGATATGGCGTCTTGATTATGTATTTGGAAACAGTTCAAGATTTGAACGACCCACTTGAGCTGACGTGTGGTTGAAGCTAGACTTCGATACTCTGCTTCCGCTCAGGACCGACTGACTGTGGTTTGCTTCTTTGTCTTCCAGGAGATGGGAGATTTTTCGAGGAACACACAAAAGCTGGTTAGGGATCGTCGGCTGAAAACACAACTCGCCCAGTTAGAATCTGAGTACGTGGTGAGTCCTAGATCTGAGTCTGTTGCGTAAAATAGTCTTTGGTGTTGTGTTCCTTTGAGGTATTTGAGTACGTGTTTGATAGCGTCCTAGTGTGATTGTCTCGGTGCTTTCATGAACTGACTTAGTTGTTATGTGATGTAGGTGAGATCCGGTCTCGTAAAGCTCAGATATTGTAGCTTTCCAACGATCCTCCTGTAGTATTCTGGGTCTTTGAGAAGCTCCCTCTCATCGATGGTAAGTTTTCTTCCTGGTACTATAGGCGTCACGCATGGCTTGCAGTGAAGCATGTTAGTCTCTTGTAGGAGATCCCGTATGTACTTTCCTTGACTGAGAGTCATTCCCGCTTCTAATCTCTCTGTAAAGTGAGTGGGGCCCTTATGCTTTTGAGTGGAGAGTATTTTATAAAGAAAAGTGGAGCCCCCCTCTAAGCTCCACGTCTCCACTCCAAGTTAAGTGAGTAAAGAGTCCCCCTTTGTTTGTAGTGTGTAACGATGTGCATGAGTGGGAAGAGTAGAAAATTTAAAAAAATAACGTGAGTGGCTCTTGCTTTTTTTCTTTTTCGTTGTTGAAGCCTCTCTTTTCAAGCCTTCAACTCCTGTTATCCACGCACTCCTTGGGCCCTCCTTCTTTTGCTGTCAATTAATTCCACGCTGCTTCCCTTTTTTTTCTAATTAAAAGTCTGCTGCCTTTTTGTCTTTTTCTGCTGTTTTTGTTGTCTTCTTCCTATTCAATGTCCACGCTACTGCCGCCACTTGCTTTCCTTTTCTCTCCACCAGCTGCTTGCTTCTTGATTTGCGTCACTACCTCATGTGACAATTAAACTCCTTAAATCCTGGGCTTGTCCTCTTGCGTGTGTTATCATATGGAGTGTTGCTGTGTAACATCCCGTCACCGATGGGATGGGTACAGTTCATTACATTCATATTTGACATGCTCATGCATGATTTATTTATGTATAATTGGCAATGATTTTATTGGCATTCGTACGTACATACATGTATGACATATTCCGATTTGATTTGGATAATTTGAATTTGGAGATGATTAGGACTTGTGTGGAAAGTAGGTCAAATTAAGCTCGAGAATTGAATTTGAGTTAGAAATGAAAGTCAGGAAATTGAATTATGAAATTAGAGTATATGAGAATGAGTTTTCTATTTTTGAGGATTTATAGGAATTTTTCTGGAATTTTCGGAGCAATAGTCCCGGATCGGAAAATTGATCAATGACTGGTTATTTGAATGTCCGATTCCGAAATTGATTATCCAATGGCACGGACAGGTTAGAAATTTGATTTGAGAAATTAGGGTTTAGTCATTGGAATTCGGGAGAAATTAGAATTTGAAATTGGTTTGAGGTTGTTCGGATTTGGACTTGTGGCAATTAGAATTACCAAACAAGCCCTTGTTTCCTTAATATATATCAAACCTTTCTTTTGAAAATTTGCTTCCTCGATACTTACCTTCTGAGAAAGAAAAATTTGAAGCTTCTTCCTTCCTCCATCGTGATTTCTTCTGTGACTTGCTTCTTGATTCCTTCTTGCCATTTGTCCCTTCCTTTGCCTTGAATTGATTTGTTGCTTTGGAGTGGGTAAAGAAGAGATGAAAATGGGTTTTGTTTGGGTGATAGCCGTGGGTGTCGATGAGCTTGGATTTGAGTGATCCTTGGAGATTTGAGGTTCTTAATCAGGTAAGTTACTTCTATCTTGTCTTATATAGTTTGATTGGTTGGTTTATAGAGTTATTTGACGATTTAATTTGTATATTTGAGGAATTGTTATGTAGGGTTTCCGATTGGGTATTTTCGTTAGTTTTAGGGTTGAAATTTGGGAATAATGGTTGTTTGATGAAATAGAAGCTAAAGATTGGTTGTATGATGTGTATGGAATTATTTAGGAGTGGTTTGTAAGGAGAAAATCTGGATTTGGAGTTGTTATCAGTAAAAAATCTGAAAATTTCTAGGTTTTCTGGGCGTGTTCGTGGTTGCACGCCGCGGTGAGCAGATTACTCCAAGACGCCATGACGTCTTGTGGTAAGCGCCTTGTGGCGAGGAGAAAAGGTGCACGACCGCGTACGCCGCGACTAAGGGCACGTGGTTACGGCCATGGCGAGGTTCATATACGCCATGCGCTAACGTGGAGAAAAAGGAGCTCGCCATGGCATGAGGGATCTGATCTTGCAATGAGGAATGCGAATTCCGAAATTGAAATTTGAGGTTTTAAACAATTGGGATTTAGGCAATTGATGATTCATTTAATTATGGATTAAATTTAATTTGGAGATTATGAATTTGGGAATTAGAGTTTGAGATCGGGAAATTCGGAATTGTGTCGGAAATGTCATAACACGTATAATACGTACATATTCGATTCATATGCATCATTGGACATTAGAATTGGTACATTTAGTAATGTTATTTATATTTTGATTGTTATAGCGGCTCCAGTGGATCGCCGATTGTCTGACGTAGGCGACACTTCCTAAGCAGATATTTCGGAAGTTACGAGGTGAGTAACCTAGTTGGTTTCTCAACCTATATGTGTTTAATTCTATGCAAATATGCCACGAGGAGTTAAGGATGGATTGTATGTGTTTGTTTTGATTGATTTGGACCACACGGTGTCCAAATATTTTGGCTGTGATATAGAAGTGTTAATTGTGTATAATTGTTCATAATTGGATTCAAATGGTGAGAATTAGGTATATGAAGTTTTAGTGTGATGCATGTATTAGAAATTGGACATGTACATACATGCATAACAGTATGATAAGATAAAGCGGTTGTGACGGTGTAGCCACCGTATCCGAGCTTTAAGCTCAACGCACGTGGCTTCGTGCTTAACGATTTTCGAGCTTTATGCTCAACGATTAGGCTTTTGGAGCCCAATGTTTTCAGAGCCAATGGCTCAACGTATATGAGGTCAAGCGCACGGTCACAACAACGAAAGAAAATGAAAGAGTCACATGCACATTGCATATATGAATGTTTACATGGGAATTTTTGTGAAAGGCATATCGCCTTATAATTGTGAAATTAACTGCATGTGATATCTTGTTTATACGATACTGTGTGATTGTTTTCCTATGCATGAGTTGGGTGGACCATCGATGATGGTTTCTCACTGAGTTCGCAAACTCACCCAACATTGCATCTATTTTTCAGGACAGCTATAGTTTGACTCCTAGCTCCAGTCAGTGAGATTTTTCCTGTTGTGTGTGTGCCGGCGAGAGGAGCATGGCCCATGTGTCGGTCACCGGGATCTTTTGGGGATATTTTGTGGATGACTTATCTAGGAGCTGTGTTAGTTATTTTGGACTTGCACAGTTGTAAATATGACCGAATGTTGTATTCAGGGTTTTATGAAATGAATGAAAAGGGATCTTTTGGTTTTAAAATTTAGTGAATTTGATTTTACTGCTTTCTTTATATTGATGCCATGAGGTGAATAGAAATGACCGTTTCGTAGTGCACCCTCGTCAGAGGTTATGCATCGTCGACCTACGGCGACCCGTGTATACTCTACGGTGAGGGGGCGCTATATTAGGTGGTATCAGAGCATGGTTTGGCATCTTTTGAGCATAGTATATTTTAGGCTTGAATTTCGTAAAGAAAGCAAGAAATTGATCGGAATTGTGATTTTATTGTAGGTCATCCATCTTTGGTGATCAAGTTGATCAATAGTGACAAGGATCGATCGGAGCGAGTAGGGAGTCTTCTGTACCTGCGATGAGGAGCGACCTCCTAGAGTTCCCATGAGGCGAGGCGAGGTATGATCGCTGCGTGGCGGTACGTGGACTTTCGGCAAAGATGCAGACCTGCCGAGGGTGAGGATGGTTGGAAGGACCGAGCGGGTCCTAGATCGATGGATTGCGACCACGAGCGCTCGATTATCTTTGTTTCTTTGCTTGAGGTCCAACAGATCGGTGGTGGAAGACTGTCCGGGTAGTTCCACCAGGCCTTGTGTATTGACTTGGGCTGATTTTCTGAGGGCTTTCTGGGATAATTTCATGCCCAATGACTATTTGGAAATGAAGATGCAGGAGTTCTTTGAGCTGAGACAGGGTTCGATGACAGTGGCTGATTATGAGGTCCGGTTCAATGAACTATCGGCATATGCGTCTGTTTTGATTGCCTCCGAGGCTGATAGGTGCCGGAGATTTGAGGGAGGGCTGAATATGGAGATTCGCACAGAGTTAGCCCGGTCGATATGGGCACATTCGTGGAGTTGAGATCATTGCAGATGGGATAGAGCGAATTTCGAGATGAGGCCAGCCGAGATCGGTCAGGCTCTGGAGGCAAGAGATCAGTGATAGTCGGGGTAGCTCTGGTAGGAGTTTGAGCGACGCCTTGAGCGAGTTCAGATCATTTGGGGATTCTGACGATCGGGTTACAGTCGAGAGAGGAGATTTAGGCGATTGGTAGTGGCGCAGATAGTGGTGGCGAGGGCAAGACAAAGCTTTCTTTGGTTTGCGTGCATTGTGATAAGAGGCACAGTGAAGAGTCTTTGGAGAGTGGCAGAGCTGCCTAGCACGTGGATCTATGGATCACATGATTCGGAGTTGTCCTCGACTTTGGGAGTTGATCCACCGCTAGTGGGAGTGGTAGGAGCTCAAGGTCAGCAGTCATGGTGGACTGGATTTAGGGACCGATGAGCCGAGGTAGAGGTGGAGACTCTATGTGGGGACCGAGGGCGAGGCAAAGAGTCAGGTCCGTGCCAGTCTACATACTGACCGAGCAGAGGCCCAGGATTCTCCCGAGGTGGTTGCAGGTTTGCTTCTACTCTCAGATATTGAGGTGTATGCATTGATAGATCTAGGGTCCACGCATTCATTTATTACATCGCATGTGGCATGTAGATTGCATGTGGATAGGGAGATATTGCAGTATGGGTTGCAGGTGAGTACACCTCTGGGTAGTACTATTGTTTTAGGTGAGGTCTGCAAGGGGTGTCAGATTTGGATTGATTCAGCGGTATTGAGTGCAGATTTGATTGTGTTGCCCCTTCGAGAGATCGATTTCATTTTGGGGATGGACTGACTCACTGCCCATAAGGCTCTTATGGATTGTTATACCAAGGAAGTAGTATTGGAGTCTCCTGATCAGCCGAGGGCTGTATTTCGAGGTGTTAGTCAGGCAGTGCCAGCTAGGATGATTTCGTTCATGAGTGCTTTAAGATTGATGCGAGGTGGCTGTGAGGCTTATTTGGCGCATGTAGTGGATTCTAGAGTGCAGCAGAGTCTGCAGGATGTCCCAGTGATCAGGGAGTTCACATATGTGTTTCCCAGGAGTTCTGGGTTACTGCGGATCGGGAGGCGAGTTTGAGATTGACCTCTTTCGGTGTACCGCTCTATATCGATACCTTCAGATAGGATGGCACCGAGAGAATCGAGGGAGCTTAAGGCTCAGCTGCAGGAGTTATTGGATAAGGGGTTTATCAGGCCGAGTGTTTCACCGTGGGGAGCTCCGGTATTGTTTGTGAAGAAGAAGGACGGGACTTTGAGGTTATGCATCGATTATAGGCAGCTTAATCGGGTTACTGTTAAGAATAAGTACCCACTGCCTAGGATCGATGACTTATTTGATCAGTTGCAGGGAGCTCAGGTGTTTACCAAGTTGGATTTGAGATCTGAATACTATCAGTTGAGGATCGCAGAGGTCGATGTGCCTAAGAGTGCTTTCAGGAGCAGGTATGGGCATTACGAGTTCTTAGTGATGCCGTTCGGGTTGACTAATGTCCCGGCAGCCTTCATGGCCTTGATGAATAGGGTCTTTCAGCCATACCTGGATCAGTTTGTGATCGTATTCATCGATGATATTCTGATGTATTCGAGGTCTAGGCAGGAGCATGCGGAGCATCTGAGGATAGTGCTGCAGATTATGAGGGATAGGCAGTTGTATGTCAAATTCACTAAGTGTGAATTTTGGTTGGATGAGGTGGTATTCCTAGGCCACATCGTGTCTGGTGAGGGTATCCGGGTGGATCCTCACAAGATTGAGGCAGTGAGGAGTTGGGAGATTCCGAGGAGCGTGTCAGAGTTAAGGAGTTTCCTCGGATTGGCAGGATATTACCAGAGGTTTATCGAGGGGTTTTCAGTGATCTCCGCCCCTTTGACAAGACTTCTGAGGAAGGGTGTGGCTTTCAGTTGGACATATGAGTGCCAGAGGGGTTTCGAGGAGTTGATACATCGGTTAACTATGGCACCGGTGTTAGCCCTGCCATCTGGAGCAGGAGGATTTGAGGTGTTCAGTGATGCTTCGCAGTAGGGTTTAGGCTATGTGTTGATGCAGCATGGGAGAGTTATAGCTTATGCTTTGAGACAGTTGAGATCCCATGAGATTAATTATCCTGTGCATGACTTGGAGTTAGCAGCAGTTGTATTTGCTTTAAAGATCTGGAGACATTATTTGTATGGGGAGACGTTCCAGATCTTCACCGATCATAAGAGTTTGAGGTACTTATTGAGTCAGCGAGAGCTGAATATGAGGCAAAGGAGATGGTTAGAGCTGTTTAAGGATTACGACTGCACTATTGAGTACTACCCAGGAAAGGCTAATGTGGTGGCAGATGCATTGAGTAGGAGATCGCATGGTAGTGCAGCTTAGATTCAGGTTTCGAGGTTGTCGTGCTTGGTCCAGTTGAGAGCTCTTAATGTGCAGATGGATTTGAGTCAGGATGAAGCTTTGATTGCGACTTTGAGGCCGAGGCCAGTATTGCATGATTGGATCAGGAGAGTTCAGGATCAGGATCTAGCGTTGGTGAGACTGATGGATAGAGTCAGATCGGGATGGTGGTCTGAGTTTGAGCTGAGAGATGGTACTCTGTGGATGGGTCAGAGGTTGTGTGTTCCTGATGTAGATGGTCTGAGGCGAGAGATCTTGGAGGAGGCTCATTTGGCTGCTTATGCCATGCATCCTGGTGTCACCAAGATGTATCGCACGCTTAAGTTGCATTTCTGGTGGCCAGGTATGAAGAGGCATGTGGCGGAGTTTGTTTCTCGGTGTTTGACGTGCCAGCAGGTTAAGGCTGAGCACCAGGCCCCAGTTGGGAGATTGCATTCGTTGCCCATTTCAGAGTCGAAATGGGAGCGTATTACGATGGACTTTATTATGGAGTTGCCCAGGATGCCGAGGCAATGCGATGCTATCTGGGTCATAGTGGACCGGTTGACTAAATCGGCTCACTTCTTGCCAGTGAGGGAGAGTAATACCCTTGATCAGTTGGCCCAAAAATATGTAGCGAAGATAGTTCGACTGCATGGGGTCCCAGTATCGATAGTGTCAGACCGGGATCCCAGATTTACTTCGAGGTTTTGGAGGAGTTTGCAGTCGGCTATGGGTACGAGATTGAACTTCAGTACAGCGTTTCATCCTCAGACAGACGGGTAGAGTGAGAGGACTATTCAGACTGTTGAGGATATGTTGAGAGCCTATGTATTGGAGTTCCGAGGTGCATGGGATCAGTATTTGCCTCTGGTAGAGTTTGCTTATAATAATCAGTACCAAAGCAGCATTGGTATGGCACCGTATGAGGCGTTATATGGGAGACCATGTAGATCCCCTCTTTACTGGGATGAAGAGGGTATGAGGATGATAGAGGGTCCCGAGTTGATCCAGACACGATGAGATAAGATCTGGTGATTCAAGTCGCATCAAGGTGGCTCGGAGATGACGTAAGAGTTATATGGATCGGCATCGGAGAGAGATAGAGTATACTGTGGGTGATAGAGTGTTCCTCAGAGTGGCTCCGTGGAGAGGAGTTCACAGATTTGGCCGTAAGGGCAAGTTCAGTCCTCGGTATATCGGCCCGTATGAGATTACCGAGAGGATAGGACCGTTGGCCTCTGAGTTGGCCTCACTGAGTGAGATGTCTCGGTTGCATGGCGTTTTCATGTGAGCATGCTCGGAGATATCGTTCGACCCGACTCATGTGATTAGGCTCGGGGAGATCGAGATAGCTAGTGATCCGAGTTATGTTGAGGGCCGGTCTTGATTATTGGATCATGGTCAGCGGTTGAGATCCAGGTGATTCCATTGGTGAAAGTCCTTTGGAAGAATCACTCATCTGAGGAGGCGACTTGGGAGACTGAGGAGCACATAAGGATACTGTATCCTCACTTGTTCGATCAATCAGGTAAGAAAATTTAGGGACGAAATTTTTATTAGGAGGGGAGAATTGTAACATCCCGTCACCGATGGGATGGGTACAGTTCATTGCATTCATATTTGACATGCTCATGCATGATTTATTTATGTATAATTGGCAATGATTTTATTGGCATTAAATGCGCATATACATGTATGACATATTCCGATTTGATTTGGATAATTTGAATTTGGAGATGATTAGGACTTGTGTGGAAAGTAGGTCAAATTAAGCTCGAGAATTGAATTTGAGTTAGAAATGAAAGTCAGGAAATTGAATTATGAAATTAAAGTATATGAGAATGAGTTTTCTATTTTGAGGATTTATAGAATTTTTTGGAATTTTGAAGAGCAATAGGTGGGATAGGAAAATTGATCAATATTTGGTTATTTGAATGTCCGGTTCAAATTGATTATCAATGGCAGACAGGTTAGAAATTTGATTTGAGGAATTAGGGTTTAGTCATTGGAATTCGGAGAAATTAGAATTTGAAATTGGTTTGAGGTTGTTGGATTTGGACTTGTGGCAATTAGAATTGCCAAACAAGCCTTGTTTCTTAATATATATCAAACCTTTCTTTTGAAAATTTGCTTCTCGATACTTGCCTTCCGAGAAAGAAAAATTTGAAGCTTCTTCCTTCCTCCATCGTGATTTCTTCGTGACTTGCTTCTTGATTCCTTCTTGCCATTTGTCCCTTCCTTTGCCTTGAATTGATTTGTTGCTTTGGAATGGGTAAAGAAGAGATGAAAATGGGTTTTGTTTGGGTGATAGCCGTGGGTGTCGATGAGCTTGGATTTGAGTGATCCTTGGAGATTTGAGGTTCTTAATCAGGTAAGTTACTTCTATCTTGTCTTATATAGTTTGATTGGTTGGTTTATAGAGTTATTTGATGATTTAATTTGTATATTTGAGGAATTGTTATGTAGGGTTTCGATTGGGTATTTTCGTTAGTTTAGGGTTGAAATTTGGGAATAATGGTTGTTTGATGAAATAGAAGCTAAAGATTGGTTGTATGATGTGTATGGAATTATTTAGGAGTGGTTTGTAAGGACAAAATTTGGATTTGGAGTTGTTATCAGTCGAAAATCTGGAAATTTCTGGATTTTCTGGGCGTGTCCGTGGTTGCCTTGTGGCATATGAAGAACACGCTGTGCGAGTGACAGATTGCTCAGACGTCGCATAGCGTCATGTGAAAAGGCGCGCCTTGAGGAGGAAAAACACGTGTTCGCCGCGCGTAACGTGGAGAGAAAGGGACCTCATGGCGAGGAATGCTAATTCAAATTGAAATTGAGGTTTTAAACAATTGGGATTTAGGCAATTGATGATTCATTTAATTATGGATTAAATTTAATTTGGAGATTATGAATTTGGGAATTACAGTTTGAGATCGGGAAATTCAGAATTGTGTCGGAAATGTCATAACACGTATAGTACGTACATTATTCGATTCATATGCATCATTGGACATTAGAATTGGTACATTTAGTAATGTTATTTATATTTTGATTGTTATAAGCGGCTCCGGTGGATCGCCGATTGTCGGACGAGGCGACACTTCCGGCGAGAGCTTCGGAAGTTCTGAGGTGAGTAACCTAGTTAGTTTCTCAACCTATATGTGTTTAATTCTATGCAAATATGCCATGAGGAGTTAAGGATGGATTGTATGTGTTTGTTTTGATTGATTTCAGACCACAGGTGTCCGAAATATTTTGGTTGTGATATAGAAGTGTTAATTGTGTATAATTGTTCATAATTGGATTCAAATGGTGAGAATTAGGTATATGAAGTTTTAGTGTGATGCATGTATTGGAAATTGGACATGTGCATACATGCATAACAGTATGATAAGATAAAGGCAGTTGTGACCGGTGTAGCCACCGTATCCAGAGCTTTAAGCTCAACGCACAGGGCTTCGTGCCCAACGATTTTCAGAGCTTTATGCTCAACGTATTAGGGCTTTTGGAGCCCAATGTTTTCAGAGCCAATGGCTCAACGTATATGAGCTCAGGCGCACGGTCACAATAACGAAAGAAAATGAAAGAGTCACATGCACATTGCATATATGAATGTTTACATGGGAATTTTATTGAAAGGCATATCGCCTTATAATTGTGAAATTAACTGCATGTGATAACTTGTTTATGCGATACTGTGTGATTGTTTGCCTATGCATGAGTTAGGTGGACCATCGATGATGGTTTCTCACTGAGTTCGCAAACTCACCCAACATTGCATCTATTTTTCAGGACAGCTATAGTTTGACTCCTAGCTCCAGTCAGTGAGATTTTTCCTGTTGTGTGTGTGCCGACGAGAGGAGCATGGCCCACAGGTCGGTCAGCTGGGATCTTTTGGGGATATTTTGTGGATGACTTATCTAGGAGCTGTGTTAGTTATTTTGGACTTGCACAGTTGTAAATATGACCGAATGTTGTATTCAGGGTTTTATGAAATGAATGAAAATGGATCTTTTGGTTTTAAAATTTAGTGAATTTGATTTTACTGCTTTCTTTATATTGATGCCATGAGGTGAATAGAAATGACCGTTTCGTAGTGCACCCTCGTCGTAGGTTATGCATCGGTACGACCTACGGGTGACCCGGTGTATACTCTACGGTAAGGGTGCGCTACATGCTGACCCCAACGCTACTACTTCAATTTAAAAACAAATTTGCTCCTCACTTCTCCACGTGTTGCGTCTTATAGCTGTTTTATTTTTGGAAAAATCAACGCCAACCGTTAGTAACACCGCTTGGTGTGTTGATTTACTGCTAATTGATTTGCTTCATTAATTTCTGCTGTGTCTCCGTCAATTACGTGACTCTTGTGCGTGCTCCTCCAATAGTTTTGCTGTGCTCTGCCTTTCCTTGTCTTTAACGCCTCCTCTACTATGCATATTCTATTTTTAATTCCCAGCCTCCACTCAAGTGTTCTATCCACACCACTCAAGTGTTTCAAGCTGTTTTCTACGTGCATGCCTTCTTTGTTTTCTTTTTACTTCAAGTCTCCCACTAGCTTATTCAATTTGCTCCTCTTTATGCGTTGATTTCATGCCACCTATCCATAAGTAGCTAATTGATGGAACCATTTTAAAAACTTCCTTTGTGCGTTGCCTTTCAATATTTTTCCCTTGGTCCACGGCTTTCTCTAGCGTGATTTAAACAAAACGATGCCACAATTTGCTGTCCTCTACATGCATTCCTGTAGCCTTTAATTTGGTCTGCCCAACGCTGGTCCTCCTCTTGTGGACTTGTTTATCACTTTTCACAAATTTAATGCTCTCAACTGACAGCTCCAAAAATTCTAAAACTTGGTGGAAACATTCTTCAATGAGTCAAGATTATGCCTGCCAAATCTTAGAATTTTCTAATAGCCCGATCCCAAGATAAAAATATCCAAAGATCCAAAGGTCAAGTATGCCAGAAATTGAAAAACAGTGTTAATTTCAACCTATTAAGGATTTTTTGTATTTTATGTGTCTAAAGCTCTAATAATTATAAAACATGATGAAAAGGCCATAAATATCCATAAAACACATGCAAGATGCTAAATATAAAGTTCTAAAAATATATAAAATATGATTGTATCATCTACTATGCTTGATCGTTTTGCAGAAATTATTAATGGTTTAGGGAATCTCGGAAAGCACATGACGGATAGCGAGAAGGTGAAAAAAATCCTTCGGTCACTACCAAAAGAATGGGACTCTCAAGTCACAACAATTATGGAGTCTAAAGATCTCAATCGCTTGGAATTCAATACGTTGGTGGGATCACTCATAAATTATAAGATAATCCTCAAATCAAGAGGAGGTAGAGGTAAGCCACAAAAATCTATTGCTTTTAAAGCTAACACTTCTTCTGTGGATGAAAGTGATGAAGAATTAGATGAGGAGGAAGAAGATGAAGAGCTAGCAATGTATGCTAGAAACTTGAGAAAATTCAAGGGATTACTCAAAAATAGGAAAAGAGAATTACGTGGTGGAAGAAATGACGAAAAGAAGAAGTACACCATGGAAAGAAGGACCAAAAGTTATGAGGAGAAAAAGAGCAATGAAGAATGTTGGAAATGTGGAAAGAAAGAACATCATGCTAGGGAATGCAAAAGTTCTTCCATTTTCCAGAAAAATGATAAGTATGACAAAGGTAAAAAGAAAGCTAGTCTTGTAGCTACTTGGAGCGATGATGAGGAAGCTTATCAAAGCAATGATGAAAACAACTTGGCTCTAATGGAAAGAAGCTCCATGACAAGTGATGATGAGGATGAGGTAATGATTATTGATCAAGATCTTAGAGATTCTTTTACTGCTTTGCAAATTGATTTTGAGGAAGCTATTGATATTAACAAGAAATTGAGAAAAAAGGATAAGAGAACTTGTTGCTGAAAATAGTGTTCTGCATGAAACTATTGATGATTTATATTGTACTAAGGTAGACCACTCTGTATGCCTTGCTGAAAAAGAAAATTTATCTTGTGAACTTGATAGACTTAGAAAAGAGTTTTCTTATGTGGTTAGAAAATTTGTTAATGGAAATGAGAAGTTTGAAAAGATGTTGTCTTTACAAAGATATTCAATTTCCAAACATGGTTTAGGATATGATCCTTTTGATAGAGATTGCTCACTAATTTCAAAATTCACCAAAGATGGAAAAGTTGCTAAATGTGCTAGATGTTTAAGAGATGGTCATAATGAAATTGCTTGTAAAAGTATTAGGAGGTGTATTAATGTGAAGAAAATATGGGTAGTAAAAGGAACAAAGCCATCAAATGTAGTTTATTTGACTAACCTTAATGGACCCAAAATGGCTTGGGTACCAATAAGAAGAAAAAAATATTTCTGATGCAGGTACAAGCAAGGAATGATAATCCACCAAGTACATGGTATATTGATAGTGGATGTTCAAGGCATATGAGTGGAGACAAGAACTTGTTTGCAGAAATTAAACGAAAGAATCAAGAGTATGTGACATTTGGAGACAACAATAAAGGTAAAGTCATTGACATTGGTAAAGTGGGTAAGGAACCTTTGCCTACCATTGACAATATTTTACTTGTTGATGGATTGAAACATAACTTACTAAGTGTTTCACAATTATGTGATATGAACTTTAATGTGTCATTTGAATCATCTCATTGTGTAGTTAAGAAAGATGAAAATATTGCATTCATTGGTTTGAGGCATGGTAATACATATGTTGTTGATTTACATGATGATAGTTATTTTAATGAAAAGTGTTTAGTGACATTAGAAGAAAATGCATTTTTATGGCATAGAAAATTAGGACATGCTCCATTGCCTTTGATTTCTAAACTTTCTAAAAATGATATAGTGAGAGGCTTGCCTAAGATAAAATTTGTTAAGGATCATTTGTGTGAATCATGTTTGAAAGGCAAACATGTTAGAGAATCATTCAAACCAAAGAAAGAAATTTGCATATCTAGAATTTTAGAACTTGTACATATGGATTTAATTGGACCATCTAGGCATGCTAGTCTAAGTGGAAAATTATATGTACTTGTAATTGTAGATGATTTTTCCAGATTTACTTGAGTGAGATTTCTTGCTCATAAAAGTGATGCTTTTAACGAGTTTACTAGGTGGTGTAGGTTGGTGCAAAATGAAAAGAACTTGACAATTGTTGCAATAAGGACCGACCGCGACGGAGAATTTGATTGTGAACCATTCGAAAAATTATGTGATAAATATGGAATGGAACACAATTTTTCAACACCGAGGACTCCGCAACAAAATGGTGTAGTAGAAAGAAAAAATCGCTCTCTTGAAGAGATGAGTAGAATGATGCCGAATGAATACAATCTTCCTAAAGCATTTTGGGCGGAAGCAATCAATACATCATGCTATGTTATCAACAGAGTACATCTTAGACGGGACAAAAACAAAACACCATATGAGTTATGGAAAGGTAAGAAACCCAATATTTCTTATTTTCATCCTTTTGGTTATAAAGTATTTATTCATAATAATGGAAAGAATAATTTAGGTAAATTTGATTCAAATCTGATGTTGGTGTATTTCTTGGCTATTCACTAACTAGTAAAGCATTTAGAGTCTATAATAACAGAACTAAGTGTGTTGAAGAGAGTATACATGTTAAATTCGATGATATGATTTCACCCCCGAGGAAGGTTTGTTTTGATGATGATGCAGGAAATATAGAAAATGAAGTTGAAGAAAAATCAAATGATGAAGAAAAACAAGATGAAGAAGATCATGTTCCTATCATGAAAACTTGGGCAAAAGCAAAGAATCATCCTATGGAGCAAGTCATTGGTGGCTTAAATGATGGTTTAAGAACTAGGAGGAATACATACGAATATATGAGCAACTCAGCTTTTATTTCACTAGTGGAACCCAAGAACATTAAAAAGGCTCTTGAAGATGAAAATTGGTTGCTAGCTATGCAAGAAGAACTAAATCAATTCAAGAGGAATAATGTATGGGATTTGGTAGCACCACCAAAGGATAAAACCATCATTGGAGTCAAATGGGTAAATAGGATAAAATATGATGAGAATGGTGAAGCAGTAAAAAATAAGTCAAGGTTAGTAGCACGAGGTTTTTATCAAGAAGAGGGACTTGATTATAATGAGACATTTGCACCAGTGGCAAGATTAGAGGCGATCAGATTATTATGTGCATTTGCTTCACATAAAAGGATTAAGTTGAATCAAATGGACGTCAAAAGTGCATTTCTCAATGGCTACATCCAAGAGGAGGTATATGTCAAACAGCCACCTGGTTTTGAAGATCATGAACATCCGGATTATGTTTACAAACTCAAGAAGGCACTTTATGGATTAAAGCAAGCACCAAGGGCATGGTATGAAAGATTAAGTAATTTTCTTATTCAAAATGGTTATATCAGAGGTAAAGTTGATAATAATTTATTTATAAAGCATGTTAATCAAGATATGTTAATTTGCCAAATATATGTTGATGATATTCAGAGTATACTTCTTTGGTTTGCAAGAAAACTTGATGCACAAAATAGTATGTTTAAGAGAATTTTTGATAAGTTAGGCTGTAGACATGATGGTGTCTCTCAACGTTGATGGCTGTTGTATTTGTTTCTGACCGACATTCGTTTCTTTGTTTCCTTGACATTTTCATTAAGTGTTTGTTCTTTGTAATCTTTGGATATTTGTGTGCTTTCTGTTTTATGAATTGTCATGCCATTTGCTTATTCCAATTCTGTTTTGATCATGACAAAAAGGGGGAGTCAGACTTGAAATTTTATTTAAATTTTATTCTCGAAAAATTGTTTCCACATTGATTAATTTTCAAATTTTATTGGATTCATTGATTTATTGATTAAGTGGGAGTTAAACTAACCAATTAGACAAGGCATAAAAACCTTGATCAATTTTTCCTTGTTTTCAATTTCTTAAACAATTTCTAAATGTTTTGTCATTATCAAAAAGTGGGAGATTGTTGGACCAATGGTGGTTGACAAATAAAAATCCCTTTATGTTTTGATAATTATAAAATATATAGAATTGATTAAGAAATTATTTTAGGTTTTTTTAAATAAAGGACCAATGAAATCTCAAGTGATAATTTCCAAGGATACAAGTGTTAGACAATGTTTAAATATCAAAAGTCAAAGAGATAAAATATCAAGAAATCAAGTCAGAAATAATCTCCTATGATCAAGAGAAGATAGACAACGTGCAAAAGATAATCTTAGTGAAGATTATGGATAGAGATCTTGGAAGATCGAAGATTATCTTCAAATTTATCCGTTGGAGAAATTCCAGTCGACTAATACTTGTTCCAGTCAACTGAAAATTATCATATCTGAAGAGTGGAGTTCATTCCAGTCGACTACAAAGAGTTTCAGTCGACTACAAATCATGTCAGTCGACTATTCGGAGAGCGGAGATTATTTTTCGTAAGTTCCAGTCGACTACACATATTTCCAGTTGACTATAATCAGCAAAAATACTTGTTCCATTCGACTAATTCTGGTTCTAGTCGACTAGCCCAAGTTGACCAGTCGACTATCACATGTTCCAGTCGACTAGCAGCTATTCTGACGAAGTCAATGATACTAAAACGAGAAGAAAATCATTCTCAACGTTTATAAGAGATCTTCAACGGCTATAAGAGGATTTCCAACGTCTATATTGATCCAGAGGGGTGCAAATAAATAGAAGAACGTTCAAGAGATCAATTACCGAAGCCATAACAAAGCATACTGATTTTTTATCATCATTTTATAGCTCTCAAATTGCATATTGCTCATTCAATTCTATCAAGCTATTCAGAGCCTTATTAATTCTATATGTAAATCATTGTTATTGTGAGTTGAGTGATTAGAGGAAAAATCACTGGTGTTGGGCCCCGATTCGCAATAAGCATGTTTAAATTATTTGAAGCATGTGTAAAGTAATTTGAGGATTTTAGTTTGATGATTTTTTATTTGATTGGATTACATTGAGGATTTTTGTTGCTTAAGTTATGATTATTAAATGAAGAAAGTAGTGAAATTAGATTTATTGAGAATTATTATTTTATGATGCATTGTGAGTACTAAAAAGAATTGCATGATTTGAGGATTATTGCTTTAATTGATGGAATTTAGAAGACTAAATTAGAAATTTTAATTTTGGTGTTAGACTTGAAAAAAAAAAGTGCAATTAGGTCATAAAATAGTGTTAGGATAAATTAGGAAGTGTTTAAATGGTTATAAGGCTTTAGGTTCATTAAATGGGCTTTTAGACTTTGGGATGGTATTTAAATGAAAAAGGAAGGGAGCATATGGGCTTTTAAGTGGGAGCCCACAAAAGTTTAAGTTAGAAGGAGGGAAGATGAAATTTTGGGAAAAGTTTGGAGGGAAATCAAATTGGATTTGAAAATGTGGGCTTAAGTAGTAAGCTAGTCTTAAGTTTATTAAGTTAAAGGAAATAGGGTTAATCATAACTTAAACCTAATTAAGTGAAAGAAGCATGTGTGGTGTTTTAAATGAGGAGGTGGCCCACGAATTTTTAAAGGGAGAGAGGTGCTGCCGTTTTTGACATAGAGACTTAAGTGAGAAGTGAATAAAACCTAGGTCATCTTTGAAGCTATACGAAAATAACAAGAGAGGATAAGGTGAGCAGAAATTTCGAACATCCAAAGAAGAAAAAGAAGAGAGACAATCGGCCATTCAAAGGAGTAGAGAAGGAGAAGAGAAACGTGAAGGTCTTTGGAGTTCCTAGAGATTTTCGTAAAACCTAAGGGAAAAAGAAAGAGTTGTCTTCCATTTGAGCCAAAGGAAGAAGCTTGCATGGGTGGTCTTGAAAGGTAAGACTTCGAAAAATTTCTTGACTTCTTGATAGGGTTCTTGCTTTCCTTGCTTAAGCATGGTGTTGGAGGTTGCTAGATGAAGAAAGAAGAAGGTTTACATGGATGTTCAAAATTTCAGATTTGGGGATAGGATTAGGGTTACGAAATTGTCTCAACATGTTGTTAGATTTTGCCTTTTTCCTTGGTTAATATGATGATTGATGATGATTGGGGTATGAAAGAAAGGAAAAAGAGAAGAGCATGAATGTCTGAAAAATTTCAGCAAGCATAGGACTTAGGAATTTCGAAATTTCAATTAGTTTTGAAGGGGGTTTTAGTTAATATAGCAAAAGAATGGCACAAGAAAGGTTTTGGTAAGGTTCGGTGAACTCAATATCAAGTTTCGACAATTGTGGAAAATTTCAGCATGCATGTATGGCCTTAAAGTTGATAATTTTCGAAACTTTGGATTGATTTTAAAGGGGGATTTCAATTGGAATAGCTTTAGGAAGGTGTAGATAAGGTTATATGAAATAATCTCATGTTTTCCTCGTCTTTGGAAAAAATTCCAGCATTGGTCATGTTTGGAAATTCATGGTTTTCTAGTAGGATTGGTGTTTTAATGATGGTTGTGATGATAATGGGTTAGATAAAATATAGGTGAAAGTATGTAAGTTGAATTCAAGTTTTCCAAGGTTGAAAACAAAATTCCAGCAATGGGTAATTGTGTTAAAATGTGTTTATGAAAGTGGTTTGAATGAGTTTTGATGCTGTTAACGATTTAGATAGAATCTAAGTGAGGTATATGAGGTTATGTAGATTGAAAGTCAAGTCATTCTTGAAAAATTGCAGCATGTTGATCTTATGTTAAGTAAGAGTTTTAAGCCTCGATTCAAGTCAAATAAAGTAATTGAAGGTATAAGGAAGTTAGGAAAGTTGAAATGGAAGTTTTCCATGCATTGTTAAAATTCCAGCAATGTTCCCATTTGTTAATTCATAGATGTTTTGGGTGTTAAAGATAAGTTTTAATGTAAATTGTTGAGCTAAGTCATGGGTAAGATGATGTTGAAGAAATTTCATGTTTTCCTTAAATTAAAATTTCAGCATTGGTATTAGTTGGTTAATTCATGGTTTTTGTTGGTAGTTTGTTTAATGATGTTTCAAGAAAGAAGCAAAATCTGAAATCTTTGGGTTTTCATATAGGTAAGGGATTTTCAAAAGTTGATGGCTATTGAGCTTTGATGTTAAGGGTTAGGTTAAAGTATAGGTAATATGATGTTGCATGAATTTTAAGTTGTCCCATTCTTGGAAATTTCCAGCACTTGATTTGTTGTTAGATAAAGGATGGCTAAGATGATGGCAAAGAAATTACATGTTTTCCTTGTCTTTGGAAAATTCCAGCATGTGTATGATTTGGTTAATTCATGATTTTGCTTAGAATTTGTTTTTCTTGGTTATCATGGTGATTTGAATGAATGATTGGTGAGGGGATAAGGAAAGAATATGAAAAGAATGAAAAAGGAAAAAAATTCAACATGTATGGATGGCCTAGAATTGATGATTTTCAACAAAATATGGATTAAATTGATAAAGGTTATGATTGGTATAGCTTGGAAAAGGTGTTGGTAAAGTTAGTTAGTGTTTAAGTTAAGTTTTTATATGCTTGGAAAATTCCAGCATTGAGGTATTTGGTTATTGTGTTCAATATGTTTAGTGAAGATGGATTGAAGAGTTAGTGGATGAAAGGATAAGGAAAGAAGAAGGGTGATGGAAATGGAAAGAAGAAAATCAGTATTGGTGGATCTTTGTAGAGCATGAGATTGATGAAACTTTGGATTAAGTTTGAGAAGGGAAATGATAGTTATAATTGAAGAATGGCATAGTCACAGTTGGATAGATTTTAAATCATGTTTTACATTCTTTAGAGAATTTCAGCATATGATCTTTTATTAATTAGGACTTTTTTATGTTTTGAATAAGGCCATTAAAACAATTGGAGGTTGAGGAAGTTCAATTTGACTAAGTGCAAGCCAAAGGATAAGAGGTGGGTAACTATTTAATATTTGAGTTGTGAGTTACGAAATTGTTGTGAAATAAATGCTATTAAGTGTTTTTCCGATGACTTGCAAAATGTTGAAATACTTTATTAATCGTAAATGATATGAACTTGTATTCAGTGCCTTACATTATTATGTGGTATAAATGCACGAATAGTGAATTATGAGACTTTGGAAAATGCCATGTTAGGCAAGTATAATGTGAAAATGCACGAATATGTGGGTTTGTAGTGATCCCCTCTGATTAGCAAGTGCGCACTTGTCATAGGCTTCGCCCGCCTGCCCGCTAGTGGCATAGGAGTTCCGAAATCGGACTCCCCTCTGTTCACGGCTACACATGGTCGCTTGTCGAACATGTGTAGTACGTCCTGTTAAGGATCACTCAAACCATTTGATCTGTGATTTTGTGCTATTATGTGATATTTGTTGACTTTGTTAATATTCCATTTTGTTATGTGCCTTGTTGACTTTGTAAATCCATTGGTTATGTGAATATGTGTTTTGTGTTATAAGTGTTAACTTTGTAATCGGTGTGTTTTATCGGAAAGATGATAATTGTAATTATTATCTTGAAAATGATTTATTCAAATGTTTTGTCTTATTGGAAAATGATTTTGACAAAATAGTTTTGAAACTAATTGTTTAAGACAATTTAGTGCTTATTTCTCTTTATTAAATTTTTACCCACGGAGCCATCGTGCTCACCCCCTTATCTCCCTCCTCGTGTTTTGAACAAGAAATCGAGTTCCGTGATCGAGATTGAAACAAATTGATGCATCTTGCTTTTGAAGTTATGTTGTAAAAGAAAGGCATTAGTTTATTCTCTATTCGCTTGTTTTGTTAAATTAGTTGTAATCGGGCTAAATGCCCTTTGATAAGTTGTATTAGTTTATTGTCATGTAAATCATAAGGTTTTGAGGTTCCAAATGTACTTTATATATCTATATATCCTTTAATATTTGAAGTTCAAATGTAATGTATAAGTTAATGTATGATTGTAAGATTGGAAAAGAGAAAAAAAAGATGAGTTGGTATTGTTGTATGGATTGAAATGGTTAGAATTCTTAAGATCGCAATGTGGCCCTTTGAGTTGGAGATGGCTGTGCTATTGAGTTGGAAGATAGAAGTGGTTTTATGCGGGGTTGGAGCTTGGATGGATAGATTAGGATTTTGGCTAAGATCAATTTTAGGGAGGTGCTGTCCAATTTTCTTAAATTTGGGCAGTAACTTCGCTTAGAATTTAGACCCAAACGATTGAATTGGAATAAGAGGTCTTCGAAAGTTGTAGAGCAAGTTAAGAACTTTAAAACGGTATAAAATGAGTTAGTTTTCGACTTAGGATGAAAAAGATATGAGCGTTTAAGTTTACTGCCCATTATGCAATTAGGGTTTCTCGGATTACTATTCATAGGAAATTTTGGGCTGAACCTTCGGATGGGTTTTTCGCCTTTAGGGCGGAATTGGAATTTCATCCTTCATGAAAATTGTAAAGGGTCTTGATATTTTTCCATGGAGGTATGATTTGTCCGAATCGGAGGTAAGAGCAAAAGTTATGTGGGTCTGAAATTGGTCGTTACTATTGAAATGGTCATTTACTATTCATTTGGTCATTTCCATTTCCTCTTACAACTTTGGCATTTGAGTTTTCATTTTCAATATGTATGAGTGTATATAAGAGTATGAAAATTTGAGATTTGAATATGGATGATTTTCCAATGTGGAAATTATTTGTATATGATTCAAATGAGATTGAATAGGATGGTTATAAGGAAAAAAAAATTAAATTATATCGGGATTTTTTCGATTAGAAATTGGATATCCGGTAACGGGTTATAAGAGTTCGTAAGGAATCATGTATGCGTACGAGGAAATTTGTATGATTAGTTGGGTTCCGGAAACGGGATCCAACAACTGGTATGGTTAGATTTGTGCCGGAAATCAAATCAGATTGTAAGGTTTACTTGAGCTGGAATTCAAGTGGTTGTAAAAGTTCGCACTGAACTAAAAAGTGTACAATATAGTGGTTTGCCAAATCCTAAGTGGGAGCTTAGGTAGAGGACATAGGTCTTAGCACCGAACCTCTATAAAAACAGTGTTTGCCTTTCTTCCCTATTCTTTTCATTTGATTAATTTGATTGTTACGTGTGTTTTAATTCCGTGATTTTTTGTAGAATTCTGCGAAAAAATTTAGACGATCTATTTAACCCCCCTTCTAAATCACTTTCAGACATTACATTTCATTCATCTTTCAAATAACATTTCATTATGTGACATTATGAACCCTTCCATCCTTTCTAAACAACTTTTCTCTATATTACATTTCATTCCATTATAAATCATTTCGTTTCATTTTATTCCATTAATTAATATCCAACCACACAGACCCTTATGTTTATACAATAATCATATGATAAGTCATAATAATATTTTAAAATAAAAATAAAATAAAATATATATTTTATATTTTATCAATTTTATAATACAACACAATTAAAAGTTGTATTAATCAAGTTCTTAAAGTTTTAATTTATTACAAATATAACTTACTATTAAATCTCTCTAATAATGTTGCTGTGGGGAATGCTAAATAAGCAGACTTTATTCTAAATCAAACTACACATGGAGTTACTAAATTAAATAATTATTTTAAATTTATTTTATTAATTATTAGATTAAAACAAGTAATAAAACTACTAAAATTAGAAATAATTCCCAAATCAATAAACAAAAGTTTAAATTGATTGAATTAAAGATGAGACTTAAATTTGAGAATATTAATTGATTCGAAAATGATTTAATCAAATTTCAAAATATTATTTTGCTTAGTTGGATTGTCTGATTATTTAATTTTACTATATTACATTATGCACCTTTCCATCCTTTCTAAGTAACAATTTTTAATTCATTCATTTACATTTCATTTTATTGTAGATCATTATATTCCATTCTATTACATTAAAAATTTTATGTCCAATCAAATATGGTCTTATTGACTACTGATTTAGTGTGATGAGCTGGTCCGAAGCTGGTCCGAAGTTGTCGGCATGAATTATTATCTTTATAAAAAGTTTTTTAATTAGGAGATCACTCACATTAGAAAAATATTTCGTTAAATTATTGGCTTTATAATTTATCTACGCCTATTTATATAATTAATCTAATTCACTTCTTAAAATTTTATTGAATAAGAAAATAAAATATTAATTTAATATCTAAAAATATAATAAGTGATATATAAATATTTAAATTTATCTAACTTGAGAAATAAATGATATAATTAAAATTTAAAGGACTCAAATTTTAGAAAATTAAAATATTTTATTTTGATAATCTTTTATCACTTATTTTTATTTATTTAAAGTTATTATGTTGATAAAAATATTATCATTATTTCATAATTCAATTTATTCTATAGTTATATGGTCCTGATTTTTTTTGTTAGGATATATGTTATATATCTAAGTAATTAGTTTTGACATTATTTATTAATTTGACCTATAAGATATTAATTGGATGATTATAGCTAATCAATAATTTTGTTTGACTTGGATTCAAAAGATATTTTACATAATGTTCTAGATGTTATAGAATCTTATCTTAAATATATGTGTATCTTAAAAGAGGTGTGGTGGATTTTGTTTATATGTGGATAAGGGTTTTTGTATGATTTTGGGTCTTTGTCGTGGATGTCTTGTTGGGGTATCTGGGTGCCCTCGAGGGTGCCATTACGATGGTTGAATGACTGACTTTAGTTAGGTCTGGGTTCGATTCCACTAATTTCTTCAGAAGAAAGTTCAGCAAATGGGAGTTTTACCTGTAGATGGATAAGCTAGTTGGCCTTTAATAATGAGTCTACCATTGACCTATCTGTGGGGTGGTCTGTGGGTTAACTCTCGAGAGATGTCTTGCTTGGCCGCCTACAAAGTTTCCTTGAATAAAACAAAAAAAGTCTTGTTGGGAGTTGATTGAAGGTGTATGGGAAGATAACGTTGATGTGTAGCAAATAGAAACAAATTAGTTTCATTCTAGCAAAGTTCAAGAAGAGCCTAAATTTTCTTTGATTCATTGAAAAAAAATTAAAAGTAAAATTTGTACGAGTAACATATAAAATATATTTAATTGAAGTTCTAAGGTTATATAATTAATTGTTTTATTATTATTGATTATTTATTTGTATGATTTGATTACGTTACTTATGAATAGATTCATTGAAATTAAATTTGTTTTGTTGACATCTTTAAGTAAGGGACTACGGGAGAATTGTGAATTTGAATAATTGAAGGGTTTAAAAATCTTTAAACATTATTATCAATGTCATTTAATATAATAAATGACTCATTAAAGTCACAGCCGCGGGGTACGTTCTTTGTGCTGTGGGGATATCGCAGATGCATGTGTTCCTATGTACTAATGTACATATTATACATTATGCGATGTGTGTGATTGGTATATGTTATAATTCTTGGATGAATTATGAAGGACGATGTCTCTCATAAAAGAATTATGAAGATGATCAAATATGTCATGCGATGCCACATTGGTATCGTCTATAGATTAGTAAAAATGCCAGAAATAAAAGTACGAAGTGATGTGATTGATACCATATTCTCTACGTCTCATCATCTGAGATTCAAAAACGTCACAATCATTATTTTTAATGAATTAATTGAAAAATAATGCACGTTATAACTGTTATAAATTTTCTTCCTTTATATTACTCTATTTGTCCATATCTTTATAGATATTTTTGCTTTTAAATTATTTTGTAAGTGATTAATATGACAAGACGTAAAGAAGTCTTTGATTTTGGGTTGATTATTTGTCCATGTCATTATAGACAATTTTGCTTATCAAACATCTTCTTCAAAGTGATTGGAACGGTAAGATGTGATTTAATTGAAGAATAATAAGATGTAGACTTATATATATTTATTATTTATCACATAAATTTTATAGGAATAAAATTATGTAATTATAGTTAAACAAATTATAAAATTTAATATTTTTAAAATTTTAGATTCTCAATAACTAAAACTATAAAGTCTAACCTTATAATAAATGATGAGAGCGATATAGATTTCTAGTCAAAATTTTTAAAATAAATTAGTAGAAAATAGAATGTGTATTTCTTTTTGACTTGTCTTTCTTTTCCTGTTAGTCTACTCTCTGGTACATTAACGACGGAGCCATACATATTACACTATTTGATTTCTTTTCCAAAATTTTTAAATTTAAATTATAAGATTAAATTTAAGCTTAAAATTATTAAAATTTATAAATAATTGATTAAAGTCAATATCTTCAATCATCTATCATATTTTGATTCATTTATGCATACACTTATACAAATATTTAAATTAAAATATAAGACCATTTTTTATTTGGAAAATAAAGTCTGAAAATAAATTTAAAAGTAAATCTGAATTATAGTACTTATGTCTCTAATTCTTTAACATTTTCTTGTGTTTTGTTTTATGTTACCAACATAATAATAAGAATTGTTTTATAATAAGACCTTCGGTAAGATTTTCAGTTCTTCTCTCTATTAATTAAGTTATTTTACTTGGAGTTTATTAATAAAATAAAATATAATATAATATTATTCTATCGTTTAGGAGGAAAATTTATAATAGAATGGAATTGAATAAGATGAAAGAGGAGGTTTTATTTTATTTCTCATTTTATACTAAATAAGAATATGAGAAACCTCCAATTTGGAGGATTTAATAATCAACTTTTACTATGTTATATTATAAACCCTTCTTTCAAATAATATTTCACTATATTAAATTATAAACCCTTCCATACCTTCCAAATAATAATTTTTTAATATTATGTTCATCTATATTTTATTTTATTTCATTATATTATAATAAAAACTTTACGTTCAGGTCCTATTGACTACGACTGAAGATACTGCTTTAGTGTGATGAGCTAGTCGAAGCTGTCTGAATGAATCATTAACTTAAAAAAAAGGTTTTTATTAGAAGATCACTCACATCAGAAAAATATCTTACCCCACCGTTTACTTAGGGGATGTTTGGTTTGAGGGTTTAGGAATGAAGGAATTGAATAATAGTAAAAAATAGTGTTTGTTTTGGGGTTTTCAATTCCAAGGGAATGGATTTATTCCATTAAATTTGGGAATCCACTAATGTTGAGAATATTGAAATATTTTGTTTTTCCGTTATTTGCTATTTTGTCATTTAGCTAAGTTTGTTATAGAAATTGTTAGAAACTTGCTTTATACTCAGTGGACTCCATTGCACTGTTTTTAATAAGAGAAACGACAGAACCTTTTTTCTCCTTTTCGTCTCTTTCATTTCGTTGTTTTTGACATGGTATCAAAGCCCATGGGTGACGACCCATTTCTTTTTCTGGTCATCATCGTTTCTCCTTCTCTTCTTTGATTCTTTCTCTCCGTCTCCATTATGGCCTTTCCTTAAACACTTGGTGTGATTGATTTTCATCATCCCCTATTCTTGCATCCCACGGATACGCCAAGAGCTTTTCTCGTTTCTTATCAGCTTCTGGGCATCGAAAACTATAGCATCTGGAGTCGATCTATGCGCATCGCTCTTCTGGCCAAAAATAAACTGGGTTTTGTTGATGGTTCATGCAAGAAATCCGACCTTCCTGCTGACCTTCATTCTCACTGGGATCGTTGCAATGCAATCGTTCTGTCTTGGATTTTAAATACGGTCTGTAAAGATCTGTCAGCCGGCATTGTGTTTCCTTCAAGTGTGTCGCTTGTTTGGCAAGATCTTAAGGAGCTCTTTGACAAAATCGATGGCTCTTGCATATATTACCTTCATCAGACTATTTCTTCCCACATTCAAGGTACAGCTTCCATCTCTGTTTATTTCACCAAGCTTGGTCTTCTATGGGATGAGTATGATGTGTTAGTTCCTCTCTCCACCTGCGACTGTGATACTTCTCGGAAGAGCTCCGATCATCTTCTTCAACAATGTCTGTTTCAACTTTTAATGGGACTTAATGACTCCCACTCCAATGTTCGCAGTCAGATTTTGCTCATGTCCCCTCTTCCCTCTATTAATCAGGCGTATTCGATGTTACTTCAAGATGAATCTCAACGCGCTCTGTCTTCAACGATGCTTTCTGCTTCAGAGCCCACTGCTCTTTATTCATCTTCTCATAGTACTCTGAAACCAAGATTCAATGGTATCTGTGATTATTGCAATGTCAAGGGACACAAACGTGCCAACTGTTACAAGTTGATTGGATTTCTACCTGATTTTAAATTTACCAAAAAAAACCTACTGCTAACGCTGTTGTTTCATCTAATAAGTTACCAGATAGCGAGATTGCCACTGTCAAGGCTCCTTCAGCCCCTGTTCTTACTTCTGAACAATATCAGTAGCTTCTTCAACTGTTGCACAAAGAACCTTTACCTTCTGCTTCAGTAAACATGGCAGGTATGATTTCTGCCTGCACTTCCACTAAGCTAGGGTGGATCCTTGACACAGGGGCCACCAATCATATGACATTTGATTTCAATTGTTTGGATTCTGCTGTTGCTACTGCTTCTAACAATTCTTGTGTTCAGTTGCCTAATGGAAAATCAACCTCTGTCACCCATATAGGAACTCATAACTTGTCACCGAGCCAAACACTCACCAATGTGTTATATGTACCAGATTTTCACTATAACTTGATTTCTATTTCAAAACTCACCAAAGACCTACACTGCTCAGTATCTTTTTACCCTACATTTTGTATTTTTCAGGACCTTTGCAGTGACAAGATGATGGGGATTGGTAAAGAACATGACGGCTTATATTTCCTCACACCATCATAGTTACCCTCCAACACCAGTTTATCCTCTGTCAAGACTTCCGCAGCTTCACCCATACAGTCTATTTCTTCTTTTATGACTTTACATCATGATCCTAATGTATGGCATGCCAGACTTGGCCACACTTCTGTATTGAAAATGAAAAAGATTAATGAATTGAAGTCTATTTTCCATTTGGAGCATGATCTGTCTTCTTGTTCTATATGTCCACTAGCTAAGCAAACTCGATTGCCTTTTCCTGATAGTCACACCAAAGCTCCTTCTGCTTTTGCCTTGATTCACATTGATTTATGGGGACCTTATAGAGTGTCCACTCATAGTGGTCATCGTTTTTTTCTCACTATTGTGGATGACTTTACTAGAATGACTTGGATCTACTTACTCAAAACCAAACATGATACTTCCACCACATTGCACTCCTTCTTTACCTTAGTTCAAACTCAGTTTGCTGCCACTGTTAAAATTGTGAGAAGTGACAATGGTAGTGAATTCTTCAATTTTGAGTGTCATTCTCTTTTCACTTCTCTCGGTATCATTCACCAAAGTTCCTGTATAGGTACTCCCCAACAAAATGGGGTTGCGGAGCACAAACATAGACACTTACTTGAAACTGCTAGAGCATTAAAATTTCATGCCAATTTGCCATCTAAATTTTGGGGGGAGAGTGTTTTAGCAGCCTGTTACATCATCAATAGATTACCTTCTTCTGTTTTATCTTGGAAATCTCCATATGAAGTACTCCATAAAAAACCACCACAACTAAATCACCTCAGAATTTTTGGTTGCCTCTACTATGCTACCGTCCCACATTACCATGACAAATTTTCACCAATGGCCATTCCTTCAGTTTTCCTTGGATATTCACCTGTTCAAAAGGGTTATCTTTTACTCAATTTAGTCTCTAAGACATTTTTTGTCAACAGAGATGTTGTCTTTCATGAACATATCTTTCCCTTCAAGCTTCCTGTACCAGCTCAACTAATGTTTCCTATTAATGTCACTAATTTTAGTCAGTTCGAGGATCTTGATTTTTTAAACCTTCATCCCCACCCCAACACTCCTGTTACATCGCTCTCTTCACCAGAACCTTTACCTTTCATCCTTGATGACAACAATTTTCCTCCTTTATCACCTCAACCTTTACGACGATCCACTAGATCAACTGCTCCACCAACTTGGCTCAGAGATTATGTATGCACCAATCAATCCTCTTCATCTTCTTCACTTGCAATCACTAAAGGTCAGTATCCTTTGAATGTTTCTTATACTCATTTCCCACCTCATTCACAACACTTTGCAGCTTCTATCTCTCATATCATAGAACCTACAACCCATTATGAGGCAATTAAACACAAGTGTTGGATAGAAGCTATGCAACAGGAAATCCAAGCTTTGGAAAGCAATGGCATATGGGAGGTGGTTCCCTTACCTTTTGGCAAATCTCCCATCGGCTGCAAATGGGTTTACAAGGTGAAATATCATTCCAATGGGGAAGTTGAACGCTTTAAGGCCAGATTGGTTGTCAAAGGGTATAATCAACGCGAGGGCATCGACTTTCATGATACTTTCTCTCCAGTGGCCAAGCACATTACTGTTCGAACTATTATAGCTCTTGCTGCTATGTTTCATTGGCCCTTATTCCAAATGGATGTCTATAATGCTTTTCTGCAGGGTGATTTGCAAGAAGAAGTTTTCATGGATTTACCTCCAGGATTTGGCAACCAGGGGGAGAATAAGGTATGCAGGTTACTCAAATCCTTATATGGCTTGAAGCAAGCCTCACGGCAATGGAATTTGAAGTTGACTGAGGCCCTTATTCATCATGGTTATGCTCAAAGTAAGTATGATTACTCTATGTTCACTAAGAGTGAAGGTTCTAAACAAGTCATCATGCTGATTTATGTTGATGATTTGCTCATAACTGGGAATGACAACGGTTTGATTGATGAATTAAAGGGTATATTGCATCAGAATTTCAAGATGAAGGATCTTGGAAATCTAAGATACTTTCTTGGGATTGAAATATCACGATCAAATGAAGGTATAGTATTAAGTCAGAGGAAGTATGCACTTGAATTGATTCAGGATCTTGGATTAAGTGGAGCAAAGCCAACTTTTACTCCATTAGAACAAAATCTAAAGTTAACTACTGCAGATTTTGATGACTCTTTACAATTGAAACTTGATGATGAAATCTTGACAGATGCTGCTGTTTACCAGAGATTGATTGGGAAACTTCTATATCTGACACATACTAGACCAGATATAATTTATAGTGTGCAACACTTAAGTCAATTTATGCAGAAACCAAAAAAATCTCATTATGATGCTATATTGAGAGTTGTTAGATATGTTAAAAAGAATCCAGGACAGGGAATCCTTCTCAGTTCATCAGGAAATCCAAGGTTAATTGCTTATTGTGACTCTGATTAGGCATCTTGCCTTATGTCAAGAAAATCTGTGACAGGTTTTTGTGTTAAGTTTGGCAACTCTTTAATCTCTTGGAAATCCAAGAAACAAAGTACAATTTCAAGGTCTTCACCAGAGGCTGAATACAGAAGTATGGCATCCATCGTAATGAAAGTTAAAATGGTTATTTGGACTGATTGCAGAACTAGGAATCAAAGGAAGTACACCAGCCATTCTTCATTGTGACAATCAAGCAACAATACAAATTGCAGCAAATCCAGTTTATCATGAGAGGACTAAACATATTGAGATTGATTGTCACTTTGTGAGAGAAAGTATTCAGAATGGTTTTGTGGAAACTAGACATATCTCAACAAAGGATCAGTTGGTAGATATTCTTACAAAGGGACTTGGCAACCAACAGCATGATTACTTACTATCCAAGTTGGGTGTGATTGACATATATCACCGTCCAACTTGAGGGGGAGTGTTGAGAATATTGAAATATTTTGTTTTTCCGTTATTTGCTATTTTGTCATTTAGCTAAGTTTGTTATAGAATTTGTTAGAAACTTGCTTTATATTCAGTGGACTCCATTGCACTGTTTTTAATAAGAGAAACGACAGAACCTTTTTTCTCCTTTTCGTCTCTTTCATTTCGTTGTTTTTGACAACTAAACCCCCCAAAAGGGTGAGTATCAAGTTTTCATTCCAATCTAGTGGTTACTATTTATATCCCTCCCCCACATAAGCAATTTTTATTTTTATTCATCACTCATCATCATCATCTTTATTATTATTATTATTATTATTATTATTATTATTATTATTATTATTATTATTATTATTATTATTATTATTATTATTATTATTATAAATTTTGTAATAATAATAATAATAATAAATATGATATGAAAATATGGTATTATATTATCTTTCATTCCCATTAATGTAATAAACCAAACAGCATTATTAGTATTAATACAGAAACCCAAGTTACAATCCAAACATCATTTTTTATCTTTCATACCCATTCTCATTCCCTTCTATTATTATACCTATATCCATACCCAACCCCGTGCTAAAACCAAATGTCCCCTTACTTTTGCAACTCTTCCTTCTATGGTCAGTGTATGTCTTTATGAACCCCTTACCTTATCATTTACTGCCAAATTGATGAACACGATGGACTTAAATTTTATTTTGATAAAATATTTTTTGAATTTAAATATTTTATATCTTTTATTATACTTTTAGATATTAAACTAATATTTTGTTTTCTTATTTAATAAAATTAAAAATTAAAATATTTTGTTTTTGACAATATTTTATGACTTATTTTATTTGTTTAAAATTATTATGTTGATAAAATATCATCATTATTTTATAATTCATTTTATTCTATTGTTATATGGTCTTGATTATTTTTAATCTTAATATAAAAGGTTTATAAGCTTTTCATAAATATAAGGTTATAATTTTATATTTAAAAAATTAAAAATATTTGTGAGTTTATTCACGATAATTATTTATTCTTATTTAATTACTCTAATTTTGATTTTACTCTTCATTGATTACGACACATAGAATTAGTTGCACATCACATGCATCTCAACCTATAAAAGGATAGGGAAAGGCCCACTTGTCGTGGCACAATTCAAGCTGGAATATGAGTGTTTGGTCAAGGGAGTTAAACATATTAATTGGAGGATAAAAAATAGTACAACTATCTACTTTTTCTCCTTAAATTTTCCAAGTCTTTTGTTTTGTCGTTAGTCCATGTCATTGTGAAAAAAACTGTGAAGTGATTACTATAATAAGGTTGTAATTTGATTGAAAAATAGTAAGATATATATATATATATATATATATAATTAGTTAATTACTTAAATTATTTATTTCATAAATCATATAAAAACTACACTAGAAT
The DNA here is from genome assembly GCA_029891385.1 of Erythroxylum novogranatense. Taxonomy (NCBI): domain Eukaryota; kingdom Viridiplantae; phylum Streptophyta; class Magnoliopsida; order Malpighiales; family Erythroxylaceae; genus Erythroxylum; species Erythroxylum novogranatense. The sequence goes on along the minus strand of CM057226.1, from coordinate 108,532,322 downwards.
TTCTTCAAGTGATGGGACCACCACCTTGAACATGTTGAAGAATCCATTGGATGAGAGTCTCCTATAAAAGGATAATCGCAGGTCTTGATGATTTATTGAATACGAAACTACACCAGAATTCTCCTCTTAGAATAGATAAGTAGAAATGGCAAGGATAAGCTATCAACTGCATTTAGTAGTAGTCGTAATGATGCTGCTGAAATCATTGTTATTATTACTACTGCAAGGCCGGGGCTCTAATGCGTGTCTGGAGGAAGAGCGAGCTGCTCTCTTGCAGCTCAAAGCATCCTTCTATTGCCCTTATTGTGCATTTAATTACAAAGGAATGTTTACATAGAGGAAAGACGTTGACTGTTGTTGGTGGGATGGTCTTGGATGTAACGCCACAACAGGTCGAGTCTACTAGCTCATTCTGAACGATCTTAGAGATGGAGAATCTGTAGATAATTGGTACTTCAATGCGTCAATGTTTCTTCCATTTCAAGAACTCCGAAGCCTTAGTTTACGAGGCAATTCTATTGTTTGCTGCGTGGAGAGTGAAGGTTGTTGACACTTTCATTTTCTTATCAAATCACTGGTAAATATAAATCATGTCTCAAACTTGTGATATTCTTGGTATGTAGGCTTCAAAAGATTGACGAGTACAATCAGTTTCGAGTATCTTGGTTTGAGTTATAATAAACTGGGAAACGCTATCTTACCTTTTGTAGTTGGTTTTTCATAGTTGAAGTTTTTATACACCAGTAAAATTAAACTGGGAAACTGACCTAGAACGTATCGCAGAAGACTATCTCACTTGGGCCGACAGCCAGAAGCCCAAGCGAGGTGGACCTACGAATTGAAGATTGAATTTAAAAGTGGACTCATAAACTCATAAGTGGATCCACGTTTTAGTTATTTTCTTTCGAACTATTTAAGCAACTTTCGTTGATGTTATTTGCTATCTTGGAATTAATAAAAAAACCTAGTTTGAGAGTTTTCTCAACTGTTCTTGAGTTTCTGGATTGAAGCTCGTTTATACGCTACTTAGACTGCGTCAATTGGTATCAGAGATTGGTCGAACCTGATGGCTCGAGGTGGCGGCGGTCCTATTGATGGTGATCAAGGGGCTGAGGTGATAGTGGGAGCTTTAAACCAGAGGATGAAATCGTTGGAGGATCAACTCGTGATTCTCTCTGGCCAGATGGCTCTGTTGCTCGCGAACTCCGAAAATAGGAATGATGGTAGGCGTCGTACGGAAGAGCGGCCTGTTAACAATCCTAATTTCGATTCGGATTCCGATGAGGGAGAGGTTGTGGTAGTTCAGCGTGACCAAGGTGCTGATGGTCGTGCTACACATAACGAGTACGTCATGAAGGTAGATATTCCCTACTTTAATGGCAGTATGGTTATCGAGGATTTTCTGGATTGGTTGGCAGAGGTCGAAAGATTCTTCGAATATCAGGGGATCCTAGATGATAGAAAAGTGAAGGTAGTTGCTTGTAGGTTGAAGAGTGGAGCCTCTGCTTGGTGGGAGAGGGTTAATGAGCGACGCCTTAGTGAAGGGAAGAGGAAGGTTGCTACGTGGAAGCGTATGAAGGAGCTGCTGAAGGGTGAATTCCTTGTTCCTGATTATGAGCAGATCATTTTCCAACAGTATAATCGTTGTCGTCAATCAAACAGGTCCGTTCATGAATACACTGCTGAATTTATGAGATTGGCTAAACGTAATAATTTGCGTTAGTCTGAAGGCCAGCGAGTGGCGAGGTATTTGGGTGGTTTGAAGCCCCTTATAGCAGATAAGGTTGGTGTGAATATCATTCGTACTCTGACTGAAGCTAAGAATTTGGCTTTGCGTGCTGAGTCATTGTTGCGGAAGAGGGTCCCAATGAGTGATTTTCCACGATGTCGTTTCGATGACAAAGGTGCAAGTACTAATGTTCTTGAGAAGATCACAGCAGCCGCACCTCGACCTTCACACCGTGAGGGTAAAGAGCCGGTGAAAACTGTTAACCCCTACGCTAGGCTGATTCCCGGTAAGTGTTACAGGTGTAATCAGCCAGGTCATAGGTCGAGTGACTGCCCTGAGCGAAAGACAGTAAATATTGTTGACCGCAACGACGATGATGAGATTGTATGCGAACCTGATGGGGATGACGACGAGTATGAGTCCGAGGAAGAGGTTGGGATTCATGTCGTGCGCAAGCTGATGTTGGCAGAAAAGGAATCTGATGATTCTCAGAGGCACAAATTATTTCGCACCCCTTGCACTATTAAAGGTAATTGCTACAACGTTATCATCGATGGTGGTAGCTGCGAGAATATAATTGGCAAGGATACTGTTGAGAAGTTAGGGCTGCCAGCGGAAAACCATCCTAGCCCTTACATTATTGGTTGGATCAGGCCGATGAAGAAGATTCAGGTCACCGAACGCTGTAAGGTACCCTTTTTGTTGGAACCCGATTTCGGAACCCAACTACTTCTCCATATTCCCTCAATACATACACATGATTCCTTATGAACTCTTATAACCCGTTACCGAATATCCAATCTCTAATCCGAAAATCCCGATATTTTTTTTTGATCTTATTCATCTTAAATCCATTTTCATACTTAAAAACTTGGCTCGGTTCTTTAGAAGGTCCAAAGTTGCTTTCTAGCTACTTACCAAATGAATAGTGATTTTATTGACCAAATGAATAGTAAAAAGTCAACTTTCGACTCTCATAACTTTTTACTCCTAACTCCGAACAAGACAAATCATGCCTTTATGGAAAGATAAAAAGACCCTCTACATCTTTCATGAAGATAGCAAAAACCGGGTCAGCCTCTAAGAGGGTGAAAAACGCCTCTAAAGATTCTGCAAAAATGCAGAATGAACAGTATCCGAATAGAAAATCTGAAAACTTTCAAACCCTATAACTTCTTCATTTTAAGTCCGAATGTGACAAACTTTATGCCGTTGGAAAGATCTAATCATCTTCTACATTCTTCAAGAAGACCATCCAAACCAATTCAAGCTCTAAGCCACTCTAAAATTGGATGGAAGTTGCTGCCCAATTTCTCACAATAACCAACTCCAATCATCCCAATAGCAACTCAAATGGCAGCAACCACGATCTTAGAATTCTATTCATTTCCAATTTCACAATTATACATTCTTAGGAAACTTTTACACTACACTATACATTTGAAACTTCAAAACCTCACTACTTACATAGACATAAATCAATACAAAGCTTGAAGGGCATTTTAGCCTAAGTACATCCAATTCTCAAAAGACAAAATGCAGTATACATCATCAATCTCAAAATGTTATCTAATGACTTCTAACATATGACTTCTCTCATAACACATTGCATCGGAGTTGCCTCAATCCTGATGCCGGACTCGGTTTCTCGTTCAAAACCTGTGGAGGGAGGAAAGGGGGGTGAGCTCGACGGCTCCGTGGGTAAAAACTTAATAAATAAGAAATAAACAAAAACCGTGTTCAAGTTTCATTTATTCATTTCTTTCATACAATGTCACATTTATGAAACCATTTTCAAGTTTCAAAACTCATCACATAATTTACAAAGTCAGCGAATATAGCACAAAAACACATAATCACATAACACCTTAAATGGTTTGAGTGATCCTAACAGAACGTACTACACAATCCCGCCTAGCGGTCATGTGTAGCCGTGAACAGAAGGGAGTCCGATTTCGGAGCTCCTATGCCACTAGCGGGCAGGCTGGCGAAGCCTATATAGACAAGTGCACTTGCTAACGGAGGGGATCACAACAAACCCACATAATCATGCATTTTCACATTATTCACACATACTTGTCAAACATGGCATTTTCTAAAATCGCATAATTCAATCATTTTCCAAAATCACCAATACTTATAATTTTTCATTTAACAAACCATTCAATCAATCATTCCAACATAAAACTTATACTCAAAGCACACTACATGCAAGTGTAAAATATCACAAAAAAAAAAATTAATCCAAGCTTTGTAAATCATTGAAAAGCAATAGTTAGCATTTATAACAAACTTTAACATGCTTATTAACTCACTTATTAAGAAATTACCCACCTTAATTTCCTTGCTAGCATCTTGGATTAGTCCAATTGCCTTTCCTTTACTTCCCATGCCTTATTGGACCTTAATCAAAACATAAAAATCCTAATTAATATAAGGTCCAAATGCTGATTTTTTTTTTTAAAGAATAGAAAACATGCTTAAAAACCTATCTAACTATGCCTATGCCATTCCTAAATTATAACTATCAAAACCCTTCTCAAATGAATCAAACTTTTCAACAATCTCATGCCTTAAAGACACCACACCAAATCTAATTTTTCTTAAACTTTCTCAAAGCTCATGCCTAAAAGTTACCTATCACAATCTGATTTTTTTCCCTTGATCTTTCTTTTCTTATTCTTTCCTTCTTCCATCATACATCATTCTCCAACTACACTTTTGAACCAAGCAAAGCAAATCCCATCTTTAAGCAAAATTCTAACAATAAGATCATAATTAACATAAGGTACATATGCTGGAAAATGTTAAAGAATGCAAAAATCTGGGTTTAACACCCATCTAACTTGACCTATACCTTTTTTTTTAAGCAATTAGCATCATAACCCCTCTCTAAACCAAGCAAAATCCTATCTTAGATTCACAAATTAATAAAAACTCAAGTGCTGGAATTTTCCAAGAATGGGAAAAACTTGAAATTCATGCAACATCACCTTACCTATACTTTAACCTATCCCTTAATATCAAAACAATCATTAAAGACACAAATCCTAACAAAAACACTAAGGAATTTCGAAAACCCTAACCCAATGAAATCTGATTTTTTCAATCTCCATTAATCCTTCTTCTTTTTTCATCAATCATTATTCAACTCACCATTTAAACAAGAAAGAAACAAATCCTCTTTGGAAAACTATGAATTTGAATATTGTCTTACCTTAAAGATGACCCACGATTTCTTTCTTTTGATTCCAATGGATGGTTAAGCTCTTCCTTTAACCTTCTCATTCTTGAAACCCTTGAAACCCACTTAAAACTTAAGAAAATAAACTTCTCCTCTCTTCCCTCATAGCCGAACCCACTCTCCTCTCTTTTCTTTGGTATTTTCAGTAACCCTCTTCTTACAAGACTTAAGGAAAACTTGAAAACCTACCTCTCTTCTTCATCTTCTTCTTTTTCTCCTTCTTCTCCTAGCATGGCCGAAAGTCACTCTTCTTCTTTCTCTCTTTGAAATTTTGAAATCTACACATTCTCATCTCTCTTTGATAGGTTTTCGGATGGCTTAACCAAAAGACCTCTTCCTCTCTTATTTTCTAAGCAAAAACGACATCACCTCACCTAAGCTTCCTTTGCATTTTCGTTGGCCTCTTCCTATTTCCATTAGACTCTTTCTAATCCTTCTTAATTAACCTAACCCTAACTCTTAACTTAAACCTAACTCTTACCCTTTAACTTAAACCTAACTCTTTAACCTAAGCCCAACCTTCAAGCCCAAAGTTTCCCTCCTTATAACCTTTCCCAAATTTTCATTTCCCTCCTTTCCATTTGAAATTTCGTGGGTTCCCACTTAAAAGCCCAAATGCTCCCTTTCTTTTTCATTTAATACATGATCAACTACTTGCTAATGGACCTAACCCAATTACTTCATTCTCCTTCATTTAACTACAATTTAAAAGGGCTAAAGGCTAAAAGCCCACTTTACTTAGCTTAAGCTTTAAAAACATTTATCATCTTCCTAATTATCAACAATTTAATAAAGCTCTAATTGAACTAAATCCACACAATTTCAATCACCTAAATTCGTAAGACCCTCAATTCATATACTTCTTTTCAATACTAACAATATATCACACATAATAATTTATCACCAAATCACATGTCACTAAAATCCCTTCATTTAGTATTTCTTAACTTAAGTAATAATATCCTCAATTTATTCCAACCACAATTAAAAATTATCAAACTAAAACCTCATCATTTTAACATGCTTAATGCGAATCGGGGCCCAACATTTCTCCCCCTCTTAAAAGAATTTCGTCCTCGAAATTCCTACTGAATAATCATCAAGTCATTTATTTTCTCATGTAACTTCTTTACTCGAAGAATTTTTGATACATGATTATGTTGGACCCCACCCCCCACACTTGGGCTAACATTTCCCACCCAACGTGTGTTTGCGGGTTATACCACGGCGGGTGTTTGCGGGTTATACCGCGACATCCAACCTTAATCAGTACTGTCCTCTTTGATCAAGGGTGAGGAAGCCATGGCTCGAATCCAAGACCTCAAAGTTTTGTTCCACTTTAAGTGAACGCCTCTCACCATTGAGCCATTGGTTCAATGGTGAGAGACGTCCACATAAAGTGGAATAAAACCTTGAGGTCATGGGTTCGAGCCGTGGCTCACCCATGACCAAAGAGGACAATCTTGATAAGGTTGAATCTCATGATATAACCCAAGAACACTCGCCGCAAGATAACTTCGCAAACACCTACGTGGGGGTGGGGTCCAACACTTTTCCATTGGTAACTATTCTGATGAAGCTTATTGTGATGTGGTGGATATGGATGCTTGTCACATTTTGCTTGGCCGACCTTGGCAATATGATGTTAATGCACAACATGCTGGTCGAGACAATATTTTCCGGGTTGAAAAGGATGGGCTGAAATTTACCCTATTGCCGCGAAAAGAAGCTAAACGTCCTAAAGCTTGTAAAGTGGAGGGACGAACTTTATTCGCTGTGACTAAGCATTAGCAGGATTTCCTTTCTGATGCTAAGGAGGTTAAAGAGATACATGCTGTGATTGTGAAGCAGTCCTTGTTGTCTACTGAGCGGGAGGTTGTGGATGATTTGCTGGAGGCTGTGAAACCTCTACTTGCTGAATTTAGTGCCTTAATGCCGGATGAGTTGCCACCTGGTTTACCACCTTTGCGTGATGTACAACATCACATTGATTTGATCCCTGGTGTGAGCTTACCCAATCTGCCTCATTATTGTATGAGCCCAAAGGAGATAGATATTCTGAAGCAGAAGGTTGATGAGTTGCTGGAGAATGGGCAAATTCAGGAGAGCATGAGTCCTTGTGCTGTCCCTGCTTTGTTGACTTCGAAGAAAGATGGTAGCTGGCGGATGTGTGTTGACAACAGCTATTAATAGGATCACCGTGGGTTACAAGTTTCCCATTCCCCGATTGGATGATATGCTTGATCAATTGTCAGGTGTGAAGGTGTTTTCCAAATTCGATTTGAAGAATGACTTTCGCCAGATTTGAATCAGGCAAGGGGATGAGTGGAAGACTGCATTCAATACCAAGCATGGTTTGTACGAGTGGCTTGTCATGCCATTCGGGATGAGCAATGCGCCGAGCACTTTCATGCGTTTGATGACACAGGTTCTGCGTAAGTTTGTTGGTAGGTTTGTCGTCGTTTACTTTGATGATATTCTTATCTACAGTGCCTCGGAAGCTGAACACTTGCCACACATGCGTGAGGTTTTGGATGCCTTGCAAGCTAATGAGTTGTACCTTAATAGAAAGAAGTGCATTTTCATGACTGATCAGCTCTTATTCCTGGGTTTTGTTGTGAGTGGTGCTGGCATTAAAGTGGACGAGGTGAAGGTCCGTGCCATCAAAGAGTGGCCTACACCATCCACTGTGCGTAAGGTCCAGAGTTTTCATGGTCTGGCTACCTTTTACCGTAGTTTTATTCGAAATTTCAGTGCCATTGCAGCCCCTATTACTGAGTGTTTGAAGAAAGGCCAATTCCAGTGGATTGATGCTGCTGATGCTAGCTTTGCTGAGTTGAAGGATAAGTTATGTACTGCTCCGGTGTTGGCCTTACCGGATTTCAACAAACTGTTTGAGGTCGAATGTGATGCCTGTAGTTTTGGCATTGGCGTCGTGCTTTCTAAGGAGAAGCGTCCTGTGGCATTTTTCAGTGAGAAGTTGACTGACTCGCGACGTACCTGGTCCACGGACGATAAGGAGTTTTATTCTGTCGTGCGTGCTTTGAAGCATTGGGAGCACTATTTGATCGGTAAGGAGTTTATTTTGTATTCTGACCATGAAGCTTTGAAGTTTTTGAATAGTCAGAAGCGGATTAGTAGTGATATGCATGCCAGGTGGTCCCAATTTTTACAGAAATTCCCATTTAAGCTTCGACATAAGTCAGGAGTTCAGAATAAGGTGGCTGATGCATTGAGTCGCTGTGCTGATTTGCTCATGGTTTTGAAAAATGAATTGGTGGGTTTTGAGGAGCTGAAAGAGTTGTATGCTGATGATGATGATTTTCGTGATGTTTGGGCACTATGTGCTCGAAATTCAAACTCAGGGGATTATCATGTTATGAATGGCTTTTTGTTCAAGGGCAATCAGTTGTGTGTTCCTTGTTCTTCTGTGCGGGAGAAAGTTATTCGTGATTTGCACAGTGGTGGTTTGGCTGGACATCTTGGGCGTGATAAAACTTTGGCTGCTGTGGCTGAGCGTTTCTTTTGACCGAAGTTACTTAAAGAAGTCGATACTATTGTGAAACATTGTTTTGCCTGCCAGTCTTCCAAGGGACAGTCACAGAATACTGGTTTGTACTTGCCGTTACCTGTGCCTGACACTATTTGGGAGGATCTGTCTATGGATTTTGTGCTGGGTTTGCCTCGTACACAACGTGGTTGGGATTCTGTCTTTGTTGTGGTCGATCGGTTCTCGAAAATGGCCCATTTCATTCCTTGTAAGAAGACTGCGGATGCTTCGAACATTGCCCGCCTTTTCTTTCGAGAAGTGGTTCGTCTCCATGGCGCTACTAAATCTATCACTTCTGATCGGGACAGTAAGTTTCTTGGGCATTTCTGGCGGACTTTATGGAAGCTGTTCGACTCGCAGCTGAATTTTAGTAGTTCTGCCTATTCGCAAACTGACGAACAGACAGAGGTGGTGAATCGTACTTTGGGAAACTTGATCCGCAGTATTTGTGGCGATCGTCCCAAGCAGTGGGACTTTGCATTGACTCGTGCTGAATTTTCCTACAACAATGTCGTCCATCATTCTACCGGACGTTCACCGTTCTCCATTGTTTATACTAAGGTACCTCATCATGTTCTTGACTTAGCAGGTAATCCTAAGGCTACTTTGAAGAGTGCTGCTGCAGAGAAAATGGCTTCCGATTGGCAAGCTGTTCATGCTGACGTGAAGCAGAAGATTGAGGAGTCGAATGCTAAGTATAAACAGGCCGCTGACCAGCATCGCGAGGAGAAGTTGTTTGCTGTGGATGATGAGGTAATGGTCTTTTTTCGTCGTGAACGTTTTCCTGTTGGTACTTATAGCAAGCTGCACCCACGGAAGTATGGTCCGTACCAGATCCTGACGAAGATTAATGACAATGCTTATGTGGTGGGGCTGCCAGACAGTATGGGCATTTCCAAAACGTTTAACGTGGCGGACATTCACAAGTACTACCCTTATGATGAGGTGATTTATCCTGATGATACTGTAAACTCGAGGTCGAGTTTTTTTCAAGAAAGGGAGACTGACGTAGAACGTATCGCATAAGACTATCTCACTTGGGCCGACAGCCAGAAGCCCAAGCGAGGTGGACCGACGAATTGAAGATTGAATTTAAAAGTGCACTCATAAACTCATAAGTGGATCCACGTTTTAGTTACACGTTGATGTTATTTGCTATCTTGGAATTAATTAAAAAAAAACCCTAATTTGAGAGTTTTCTCAACTGTTCTTGAGTTTCTGGATTGAAGCTAGTTTATACGCTACTTAGACTGCGTCAGAAACGCTATCTTACCTTTTGTAGTTCGTTTTTCAAAGTTGAAGTTTTTATACATCAGTAAAATTAAAGTGGGAAGCGCTATCTTACCTTTTGTAGTTGGTTTTTCATCGTTGAAGTTTTTATAGATCAGTATAATTAAACTGGGAAACGCTATCTTACCTTTTGTAGTTGGTTTTTCATCGTTGAAGTTTTTATACATCAGTAAAATTAAACTGGGAAACGCTATCTTACCTTTTGTAGTTGGTTTTTCATCGTTGAAGTTTTTATACATCAGTAAAATTAAATTGGGAAACGCTATCTTACCTTTTGTAGTTGGTTTTTCATCGTTGAAGTTTTCGTACATCAGTATAATTAAACTGGGAAATGCTATCTTACCTTTTGTAGTTGGTTTTTCATCGTTGTAGTTTTTATACATCAGTAAAATTGGACTGACAGGAATAAGTGGTAAATTTAAGTTTATCTATTCTAAATTTAATTGCCATGAAAAAGCTACGTTTAACCGTATGTATTCATAATATTATAACTTTGTAGGTATCGAAGAATTACAAAAGCAGAGGAACTTAGAGATCCTTCGTTAGGGAGATAATGATTTAGACAACAATATCTTACCATTGTTGCATGGACTTTGCTACTCTCTCAAAACTTTAGATATTTCTTACACTAAACTAAAAGGATTAATCAACATGAAGGGTTAACTGGTATTCTCTTTTTAATCATTAAAAGAAATGATATTTGGATTTAATTGTGTTAATAATATTTAAACAACTTTGCTTTTTTTGGTTGCTCACAAGACTTGGTTGCCTTGTTCAACCTGAAGGAGTTAGACATTAACGGCAACAACATTGACAAGTTTCTTGTACTTAAAGGTATACTCAAATCTTATTTAATAACATAATTAATTATAAACTACACATAATTTGTTCACTCATTTTGGGTATATACACTTACTTAAATCATGTATGTTCTTCTTTATTTAAATAAATGTACTAGTTAGAATGCAACCAACCCATCATAAATAAACTTTGACAATTGAATTTATATTTAGCTATCAATAAATTGCTTCTTGTAGATATTGATGGTCAAAGCAACATATAAGTGTCCTTTGGCTAAATGACAGTGTTTCCAACTTTTAACTGGAATCGTTAAAAGCATTCTCTAAACTCGAATTTCTTCATTTAGGAAATAATAATTTTACAGGAGTATTTCCACAAGGTAAGTTAAACAAATATTTTTATTTGAATTAAAATTATAACATTGTTAAATTTTATACAATGTTCTTTTTTTTAATCTTCTCTAAATAGGGCTAGATAATGTCAGAGAGTTATACTTAAATAATTGCCATTGGGTTGAAAACTTCCTGCAAAGTCTTGGTGCTCTTAGTTTTCTTTGGACTTTAAGCATACAGAGGTGATCAATGCAAAGACCTTACAACAACTCACTTTCCAGAGTAAGTTGTATAATTAGTCAATTAGTCTATATTTATTATTTCCTTTTTTAATAATTTAAATATGACAATAGTCTTCTCTACTGTTGTAGGCTTGTAAAATTCCAATAACTTACTACAGTCCATTGCAAGCATTAACTCCCTCGAGACTTTATCATTGCCAGGTCTTGGACTCATTGGCAGCATTCAAGGTTTACTAATTCCCTTAGTAATAAAATTTGAAGTCTCTGATCGTTGTGTACCTCTCTAATCTCCTTCTCTTTAATATACATTTAGGCTTATGCCATCTCACAAATCTTCAAAAGCTCAATCTTTTTGGCAATAATCTGAGTGGTAATTTATTCCATTGTTTGGTGAATTTCACACTTCTTCAAGAACTAGATCTCTCTTATAACCACTTCATCAGAAAATTTTCACAATTTTCATTAAAATTCCTTACTTCTATCACGTATTAGAGGCTTATCGTATTGTAACAGACTGTACCAAATCTCATTTAAACTTGTTATCCCGTAGTTTCAGGAAGTAGTATTTCAACTGCTCGATATTATAGGATTATAGCAAAAGAGTTGTTATTCTGTTCTTGTATATAACTACAGTGAATGTCAATAGAAGACTCAAGCTTTAATCTATCATGGTATCAGAGCATTAGCCGATCCATTCTTTTTTTCTTCCTTTCTCTTCATCCATCATCTCCGTTATTAGTTCCATGGCCACCGAAAACACTAGTCCAACTATTCTTCAAACTAATGAACCTAACCAAACACTCATCGCTATTAATGTTGCTGCACAAACTCCTCTCAAACTCACTTCCACCAATTATCTCTCCTGGAAACTCCAGTTCCAAACTCTCTTTATTGGTTACGATCTGCTTGGCTATATTGATGGCTCCAAACCCTGTCCAGAAGCCACCATTACACAATCTAATACAACCAGACCAAACCCCAATCATACTCTCTGGACCCGTCAGGATCAATTGATCCTTAATGCAATCATTGGCTCCCTATCACCAACCATCATTCCATTCATTGCTAAAGCCAAGACTTCAAGAGAAGCTTGGACTATCTTAGCCAATACCTATGCCAAACCCTCTCGTGGCCGCATCAAACAAATCAAAAGTCAACTCAAAAATATCATCAAAGGATCCCTAACCATCACTGAATTTATGCAATTAATCAAAGCCAAAGCAGATGATCTAGCTCTTCTTGGGGCCCCACTTGATGAAGAAGAAATAACCGATAAAATCCTCGATGGTCTCAGTGATGACTACAAAGAGTTAGTTCGTGCTGTCCAAGCACGAGATAACGCCATCACCTTTGAAGAACTCCATGAAAAACTTCTCACTTTTGAAGTCTCTATTCCATCAAACAAAGATGAGCAGCACCAATATCAGCCACTGCCAATCCCACATCCAAATCCAATAAAAACTGGCGCTCGACTAACCCTCCACACAATACCAATTGGCGTACACGTGCTACCACTAATGTAGGCTCCACTACCTCACCAGGATCTAGACCTCCACCTAAACCATATCTTGGCTACTGCCAGATCTGTAGAATCCAAGGCCATACAGCCAAACAGTGCCCCTCATTTCGCCTAGTCCCAGTTCACACGTCACCCACAACCAACACATCTCCACCCAACACTTCCTGGCAATCACAAGCCCATCTTGCCACCCATTCTTCCACCAACCCTTCATGGCTCCTTGATAGTGGTGCATCTCACCATGTCACTTCTGATCTCAACAACCTCTCACTGCATACACCATACATAGGCAACGATGATATCATGATCGGAGATGGCTCTAATCTTCCCATCACTCATACGGGTTCCACCTCTCTACATACTCCTCATCATATATTCTCATTAGACAATGTTCTCTGTGTGCCCTCTATGCAAAAGAATTTAATCTCTATATCTCAATTTTGTGGCTCTAACAAAGCATCCATAGAGTTCTTACCAAATTCTTTTCTTGTGAAGGACCTTCGCACAGGAACAACGCTACTGAAAGGACACACTAAAGATGGTGTTTATGAGTGGCCAACATCTTCTCCATTGATTGCTTTCTCTACAATAAAGACCACCTCTTTCGACTGGCATCATCGATTAGGACACCCTGCATTTCCAATCCTTAAACATATTATTTCCAGCAACCATTTAGGATTATCTTCTTCATTATCTCATGATTTTTCTTGTAATGCTTGTCTCTGCAATAAAAGTCACAAATTGCCATTCTCTAAATCTACAGTTGTCTCTACGCGACCTCTTGACATTATATTTTCAGATGTTTGGACCTCTCCAATTTTGTCAACTAATGGGTTCAAATACTATGTCATCTTCATTGATCATTTCACTAAATATATATGGTTTTACCCACTTAAACACAAATCTGACGTCAAAGAAGTTTTTATCAGATTCAAAGCTATTACAGAAAATCACTTCCAATCATCCATCAAAACTCTCTACTCAGACAATGGCGGTGAGTATCTCGCCCTAGCCAATTTCCTCTCCACAGCTGGTATCACGCATCTAACCACTCCACCCCATACCCCTGAACACAATGGTTACTCTGAAAGAAGACATCTCCATATTGTTGAAACAGGCCTTGCTTTACTCTCTCATGCTTCCTTACCAACTTCCTATTGGCCCTATGCCTTTGCTACAGCCGTTTATCTCATAAACCGATTGCCCACACCCACCTTAAATCTCACTTCCCCTTACCACAAAATATTTCATGCCACACCAAATTATTCTAAATTAAAAATTTTTGGCTGCCTATGCTATCCCTGGCTTAAACCCTATACATCACACAAACTAGAACCACGATCCAAGCCTTGTGTTTTTCTTGGCTACTCCCTCACCCAAAATGCCTATTTTTGTCTCGATCCATCAACCTCCAAAATCTATGTCTCCAGGCATGTCAAATTCGTTGAGTCTCAATTTCCGTATGCCTCACTGTCCAAACCATTACCTAGTCCCCCACCCAATCCTATTAACTCTTGGATACCTCCACCTATTTCGGTTATACCTACTCCTCCCCGACCATCGCTCCCACCCTCATCTGAGGTTGCCGTTCCTCAGCACCTCCCTTGTGAAGCTTCAACATCCTCTGCTATGCCAAACCCATCCTCTAGCCCATCTACTGATATTCAAACGACTTTACTCAACCCCACCTCAACACAACCTACTTCAACTGAATCAATTCCAATTCCCACTCACTCCATGATCACACGAGGTAAGAACCACATTCATAAGCCCATCCAAAAGTTGAATCTTCATACCCAGCTCATCACTTCCAATGATCTTGAACCAACATCGGTAACTACCGCACTCACTAATCCTAAATGGCGTAAGGCCATGTCTGTGGAGTTTGATGCCTTAGTTCGAAATGGCACATGGGATCTTGTACCACCTACTTCTACCCAAAACATTGTGGGCTGTAAATGGATTTTTCGCATCAAACGTAACTCTGATGGTTCCATTGACAGGTACAAAGCGCGGTTGGTAGCAAAGGGCTTTCATCAATGCCCAGGAGTTGATTATCTAGAAACTTTCAGTCCGGTTATCAAACCAACAACTGTGCGGGTTGTTCTAAGCCTTGCACTTTCTCGAGGTTGGACAATACGACAACTTGATGTAAACAACGCCTTTCTTCATGGACACCTCTCCGAAACTGTGTTCATGCAACAACCACCTGGCTTTGTTGATCAAGATCGTCCATCCTATGTCTGCAGGCTTCGAAAGGCAATTTACGGTCTCAAGCAACCACCTCGGGCCTGGTATCATGAACTTCGCACTTTTCTACTTCAATCAGGCTTTAAAAATTCTACTGCAGATACTTCTCTGTTTGTGCTCACAGCTACTGGTCATATTATTTACATCCTTGTCTATGTTGATGATTTAATCGTCACTGGTAACAACAATCACCAAGTTGACTCCTTTGTTACTGCACTTGCTCAACGATTTTCCATCAAAGATCTCGGTCAGTTATCCTATTTCTTGGGTGTGGAAGTCGTACCAAATCAGCATGGCATCTTGCTCTCTCAAAGGTGGTACATCCTGGATATATTAACCCGTACTAAGATGACCGATGCTAAACCTGTGCTCACACCCATTCCAACCAGCCCACCGTTACTGTTAAAATCGGGTACACCACTATCTGACCCCACAGAGTATCGAACTATTGTTGGCAGTCTTCAATATCTTCTGCTTACAAGGCCTGACATCGCCTTTGCTGTTAACAAACTCTCTCAGTATATGCATACACCAACTACAGAACATTGGACTTTTGTTAAACGATTGCTACGATATCTCTGTCGAACTATCAATGAAGGTCTACAACTCCATCGCCAGTCACCATTACACCTTCATGCCTTTTCAGATGCAGACTGGGCAGGAAACAAGGATGATTATTCTTCCATCAGTGCCTATGTCATCTATCTTGGTCGCAATCCTGTCTCTTGGAGCTCTAAGAAGCAAAAAACAGTAGCTCGATCGTCCACTGAAGCTGAATACAGGTCGGTGGCTAATACCGCAATGAACTCAATCGGCTTACTTCTCTTCTCACTGACCTTGGGATACGACTCACTCCTTGTCCGGTTATCTACTGTGACAATGTTGGTGCCACTCAGCTCTGTTCCAATCCCGTATTTCACTCCAGAATGAAACATGTTGCAATAGATTTTCACTTTATTCGGGAACAAGTCCAAAATGGCGTCCTACGTGTTGCACATGTCTCATCAGCCGACCAACTTGCTGATACACTTACCAAGCCTCTTCCGCGAGGTCGTTTCCTTGATCTCAAATCCAAGATTGGAGTTCTCTCTCGAGCTCCATCTTGAGGGGGCATATTAGAGGCTTATCGTATTGTAACAGACTGTACCAAATCTCATTTAAACTTGTTATCCCGTAGTTTCAGGAAGTAGTATTTCAACTGCTCGATATTATAGGATTATAGCAAAAGAGTTGTTATTCTGTTCTTGTATATAACTACAGTGAATGTCAATAGAAGACTCAAGCTTTAATCTATCATCACGTCCGTAAGACTAAGAGACAATTAGTTTGAAATTCCAAGTTCACTTTCTCTATTATTCAACCACTCCAAACTCAAGAACTTTGAAACTTCTGGAAATGAAGTTTATACAGAAACAGAGATGGTAAATTGTAATTTGGCACCCAAGTTTTAGTTGGAGGGTCTTTTGTTAACATCCACTTCTGGAAGAGGATCATTGCCTAAATTTTTATACCATTAGTATGATTTGCATTCTCTTTCCATTTCTGGCATTCCAATTATAAGATTGGACTTTTCAAGTTGGTTACTAGAAAACAATACAAAATTGCAAAGCCTTGTTATCACCAATTGTTTTCTTTCGGGATCTTTGGGTTTTCCAACGCATAATCCTGATGCAACTTTAAGGGAATTAGTCATCTCCAAAAATCATCTTTATGGTTGCAATCCAACTGAGATGGGTGCATATTTTCCAAGGTTGGAGTGGTTAGATCTATCGGAAAATGAGTTTACCGGAAGCATTCCGAAAAGTTTGTCTAATTGTTCTTTCTTAATAGGATTCGTCATGCATGATAACAAACTATGTGACAAAGTTTCGAAATGGATTGAAATAATGGATGCTTTTCTTGTGTTGGATCTTTCAAAAAACATGCTTTTTGGAAACATACCTGCAATATTAGGAACTTCACAGTTGGAACTAATTTATTTGTCGGAAAATAGATTGAAAGTACCTTTTCCCAATTTAATTTCCCACTCCAACTATTTGGAAGTTCTGGATCTCAGCCATAATTGTTTAATTGGTATCATTCCAAAGTGGATCGAAAAGTTTTATAAGTTAATGTATCTTTTCTTAAGTCATAATAATTTTATAGGAGAGATCCCAATTAATTTGTGGAAGATGATGAATAGATTAAAGATAGTTAATCTTTCACACAATAAGTTATCTGTACTCTCTACCAATTATTCGAATAACTATACAAAAAAACCTTCGGTGGCAGAACATATGCAGTTGGAAATTTTAAATTTGTAGTGAAGGGAAACATTTTTGGTTACAAAATGAAACAAATCTTTGTCATGGATTTTGTTGGATTGGATCTCTCCAACAACAATTTGAAAGGCCGAATTCCTTACGAATTTGGAAATATTCAAGGTATCAACCTTTTGGACCTATCATATAATAGTTTATTCGGATCGATTCCTTTCTTGTTCTCAAATATGTCCAAAATTAAGACTTTGGATCTTTCTTGCAACAACTTGAGCGGAACAATTCCTCGTCAGCTCACAAAGCTAAACTTATTAGAAGTTTTCAATGTGTCTTATAATAACCTTTATGGTAAGACACCTAACAGAGTTGCTCAATTTGCCACATTTAATGAGAGCTGCTACGAAGGGAATCCTTTCTTGTGCGGGTTACCAGTACCAAAGAATTGCACTTTAGAAATACCCACACCACCATCTTCAAATGATGACTAAGTTGATGATGAGCTTGTCGACATGAATGTCTTTTACATAAGTTTTTTTGTAACTTTTACTATTATATTAGTCACAATGTTTGCAATTTTGTACATAAACCCATATTGGCAGAAAACATGGTTCTGCTTCATCGAGAAGACTATCGACAGTTGTTACTACTTTTTTGTCGATAATTTTTCTTTTCTATCAAAATTAGGGATAAGATAATTTATGGATGTAATATGTTATCTTTAGAGTACTCTTTGATCATCTATTGATTTACAATAATAAACAATGTTGCTTATGAATTATGTTAATGTCTATAATACCAATTTTATTTTATTTCAATTTCTCAAATAGAGTTGATACTTGTGTAAATTTCTTGTACTCAATTATAAATGATATTATTTCTTAAATTTTACTCAGCATTATACTAAAACTCTAAGGAATAAAAGTAAGTAACCAATGTATAGAATAGGAATAAAAGAAAATAGGTATTTCAAACATGATATTTAAGCATGTACTTCATTTTCAACTAAAATGATTACTAATAAATAAAATTAATAAATGAGGCTGAACCAAAATATTATTGCATATGATATCAAGCTAAAATTGAATTGAAATATTAAATTTAAATCTAGTATATAAAACTAAAAATTTTCTATGTGATTATTATAGTGAAGTATCTATTTGTTAAAAGTAACCCAATTTTTTTATATATGATTATTATAATTACATATTTACAATGACAAATCATATTCTAAAAGTGTTACATATTAACAACCAATTTGATGAATATTTTATATTATAATTTTTAAAATTTAAAATAATTCAACAACTTTAAATTTTCGATGAAAAATTTTACCCTAATTTGGAAGTTTCTAGAGTCTCTCTCGATCAGAGGAATTTTTTTACCCTCTAAAAGAAAGTGACTGGATTGTTAAAGCTTTTGTGAAAGTCCACATTGATCTTCAATACAATTGTCGTCTTCCCATAATTGTTAAGGCCCTTAAACGGCTTACAAGAATTTTAGAACATTGTATATACTTATTGTTAGACTATTTAATGACCCATGTGACTTATAGATTTGAATCCTATGAACAACACCCAAGATAATAGTTATTGAGTATTACAAAATGGATCTCAAATGAGTCAAAGATCATTTCCCTTTCTCTTCAAACAATGAACCATCATGATGGTTGGTGATTGAGTATATAAGTTTTAGAAACAAAAACTTATGTATAAAGAAAAATCTCAATTATTCTGAACCATTGAAGAAATACATTAAAGAACGTAAGTAGAAAGGGAATAAATCATCATCTTACAAAATAAATAATCATGGATACAGGTATGCAAAAGTCATTTGATCCATAAATGTCTTACAATTGGTATCAGAGTATGGTATTGTATGATTTTACAGTATGACTGTGTTCTTGTTTGTTTTTGTATGAATGGAGTTTTGCATGATTATACATTTTCATGGAATTGTCGTACATGGATACAGACATGAAACAATTACTTTCGGTGATGATATGCAAGTGTTGCCTTATTGATTGTCTGGTAAAAGAATCCTTACTATTATTGATAATGCCATGCATGGAAAGGTAAGACTTGGGATAGTTTTCGGTTGGGAAAAAGAAACGAAACCAACCATTTGTTTTCAGACTTACCGATGAATTACTGTATTAACATATGCATTTATGGTTGTTAAAAAGTAATGAAATTTTCAACAACCATCGACGATGAATGGTGACACAGTAGAAAGCAACTAAACATGTCATGCATGAATGTTAAGATAAAACTCAAACTTTTCTGTATGAAGAAGAAACTAAGAGATGCTCTTGATCATGCTTGAAATGGTTTACGTATAGAGAAGAGAAAAAAAATAAGAAACGAAACCAGAAACAAAACAGCGTATGAGGAAGAATAAGGAGACTGCACGCGTCAAACGCTGGCATGTGCAAGCCCAAAACTGATTTGTTTTGGCTATTAAAAAGTAATATTGAGTTAATAAATGTTTA
The DNA here is from genome assembly GCA_029891385.1 of Erythroxylum novogranatense. NCBI lineage: Eukaryota > Viridiplantae > Streptophyta > Magnoliopsida > Malpighiales > Erythroxylaceae > Erythroxylum > Erythroxylum novogranatense. The sequence continues at coordinate 108,512,619 of CM057226.1, read as the reverse complement.
TGGCCCAATTATAATGGATTATTTAATTCATAATTGATTTATACATAATATAATTTTGAAAATTAGTGCTATATTATATATTTCTTTGGTACTTTGAATATTTTATATTATGTAATAGTTGGAATTAAATTTTCCTATTATATGTTGAGGGTAATACATGACATTATGGATGTTTAGATTAGTTTGTTAGTCACCAAAGTGACCAAACTAATTAAATTAAATTTTGTCATGTATGATAATTGTCCAATTAAATATGTATTGCATGGAAAGCTTGTTAGTCACCAAAGTGGTCTAGCTTGAAAAAAATTTAATCGTTTAATTGTGATTTGTTTCAATTGTTCAAAATGATATGATGCCAAAATGACATAAAGGTTGAACTGAACAATTGAGATTATTAATTATAACGCTAGGAGGTCACCTAATTACTTATAATTAATGACATCAAAGGGACTTTATCAATATATTTAGTTATTATGATTGTATATCCAAAGATAACATGCATATTGACTGTAATATGCTTGATTGTCCATTATAGTATTATATATGTATCATAATAGGTTACTTCTATATATTTAAATTTCACCCAAAGGAGAATTTAAATGCATAATCAAAGTTTATTAGTTAGTTTGAATCCATTTAGGCATTAATGCGTGGACTATATGTGTATGTGTAGCATCTACTAGTTTGTTCGCCTTAAGAAATGACTTGATTAGGTTCAATGATCTGAACTATGGGAATTGGTTCGAACAAATCCAGTTCCAACTAGGTATAATGGATTTGGACTTGGCCATAGTTTCAGATGTAAGGCTTGCAACCATACCTGAGACTGGTTCTGAAGCTGACAAGTCTTATTATGAGTCTTGGGAACGGTCTAATAGACTGAGCTTGAATTTAATACGAATGATGATCGTAGAAAATGTCAAGCCATCAATGCCTAAAACGGACAATGCAAAGGAGTTCATGTTGAAGCTTAAAGAATACTCCCAATCTGATATAGCTGACAAGTCCATAGTAGGGACTTTAATGAGTGAACTAATGATCGAGAAATTTGAATGGTAACAACTCATTCATGATCATATAACTCATATTTCAAACCTAGTTGTAAAGTTGAAATCTATAGGTATGGATGTGAATGAATCCTTTCTGGTACAGTTTATAATCAACTTACTTCCTTTAGAGTTTGGCCAGTTCCAAGTGAATTATAGCACTATTAAAGAAAAATGGAACCTTCAAGAAATTAAGGTCATGTTAGTTCAAGAGGAAGGGAGATTGAAGAAAATAAAGGAAAAATTCGTTCATCTCACATTTCATCAAGGTGCTAGTAGCAGCAAGAATAAATTACGACAGAAAGGAAAAAATAAGGACAAAGCTCTCAACAAAGTTAATGAGGGATGGATCAAGAAAGATAAGAGATGCCACTTCTATAAGAAGCCTGGTCACTTTCAGAAAGATTGTGCTAAAAGAAAGGCTTGGTTTTAAAAGAAAGGCACATACTATGTCTCAATATGTTTTGAATCAAATCTTATTGACGTGCCTAAAAATACTTGGTGATTAGATCTTGGTGCAACTACTCATGTGTCACATGTTAAATAGGGATTTCTTTCAATCCAGATCATAAACAAAATTGAAAAGTTCTTATACATGGGGAACATAATGAAGGCACGAATAGAGGGCATTAGGACGTACAGATTGATCTTGGACATTAGGTGTTACCTAGATCTAGAAAAGTTTCTTAATGTTCCTGAGTGTGCTAGGAATTTAATTTCGGTTGCAAAATTGGATGATGTAGGATTTCAATTTAAAATTGGAAACAATATTTTTCATTTTATAAATATAAGTACTATTATGGTTTTGGTACATTAATTGATTGTTTATGTAACATCCCATCTCCGATGGGAAGGGTCTTCTCATAAATTGGGACGGGTTAGGAGTATTGAATTATATCTCGGCTTGAACATATAACTTATCGCCTCTATGATTGTTGGTTTGTTGCACTTGCACATGGTAAACATGCATTCATGACATTTTCCGGCTTAGGTTTCAAATTGAGATCTTTTGTTAAATTTATGGGATAATTGTATTTGAAAAATTATTTGGAGTACGCCATTGAGTGTTTTACATTTTTAGGGATTTATAGGAATTTTTCTGGAATTGTCCGAAGAAAATTCCCGGACCGGCAAAATCGCCGGTAAATGGCCTAAATGTGTTTTTGTTGTGGAAAATGTGGTTTTCTTATTTGAACAATTATTGGGAGTGGACTGTCATATGTTTTACAATTTTGGGCAATTTAGGTAATTTTCAAAAAATGATTCGGAAAATTCGAAATTTCGGACCGGAAAAATCGCCAAGTGATTTAAGATTCGATTTTTAGCTAAAATTGCTACCAAATGGTACTGTCATTTTGGATATATTATTTTGAGAATTGTTATAGAGCCATTTGCATTAGTGGGATGAAAGATTAATTGGGATTAGTACTTAATTAAATAAGATTAGTTGATGAATTGCACTTTTCCCTTAATAAGCCAAGTGTCCCTTTTAAATTAAATTATTTTGTCTTCTTATGTTCATCATCCACGATTTTCCTCTTTCATATACTTAAAAATTCATTTGGAAAGCTTTGAAAGCTCTTCTTCCTTCTCATCCAAACCTTGCCTCCTTTCCTTGGTATGTTTTCTCCTCCTTCGATTCTTCTTCTCATCTCAAACAAGACAAGAAGGTTTTCCTTGCTTTGGCTTGCTCCTTCTTTAAACATATCCAAAACCAAGTGAAGCCTTGAAAGGAGGATGGTGTGTATGTGTGGTGGAGTGGTTATCGTGAGTATTAGTGAGAGTTATGAAGTTGAGTTAAGCTTGGAAGATTTAAGTAGATACTTGAAAAATTGAGAACTTGCAACTTGATTAAAGTAAGAGTTGTATTTGCTTTCCTTCTTTTGGTAGTTAGAAGCATGCATGGGAATCCTTTGAGCATTTATTTGATCATTATAAGGGTAGGTTTAAATGGGTTTAAATATATGCTTGTGTATGGATGAATGAATGAATAAGGTTTCCATTGATTTGACTTGGTTTTGGATTGAGTTTGCAAGGTTAGATGCATGGAAAAGTAATGAAAGTTAATTGTGTATGTGCTGCCAAAGTTTGTTTAAGTATACAAATAAATGTTGTGATAAGTTTGTGGCTGAATTAGAGGTTTAAGTGGATGCTTAGTGATGTGTTATTGATATTAGAAGTGATAGGAGTTAGGTTAATGTTGAAAGCTGGAAAATGAATCTTTGACCTATTGTAATGTTTTGATCATAACTAATTGTGTAGGTGAGCAAATGAGGTGAGGCTTGTGCCCAATGAAACTTTGGGATGTTGGCTTCAACTTTGTGTGAAATAGGTGATGTTAAATTGTAATGTTAGAAGGGTGAATCTTTGCATAGAAAGTTTCTGTTTGTAGGGTCTGTGAACAGTACCCGCATATATGACCTGATTATTTTGCTGATTTTTCTAAATTAATTGAGATGGAATTAGGGAAAATGGTCTTCATGAAAGTTGTAGCATAATGAGTTAGCTTTCCATTTCCACTGATCTTGCTAATTTTCGAGTTGTATATTGGGAGATAAGAACTGATTACTATTGACTGGTTTTGAGCATTTTGATGAAACCTAGCCTAAGTGTTGAGTTTGTGAGCTTGCTAATTGGAAGCAATTTTAGTAAATTATGTGAACTGAATTGGTGTGAGTGATCTTCTGCAAAGTTGCAGAGGAAGGAATTATCTTGAAAATGATATATGGCATGTAATTTTTGAAGGTCAGATTTGGGAGTTATGATTTTGCAAAAACTGAACCTAAACTAGGTTGTGAATGGCTGATCATGACAGTAGCTTCCATAACAGTTTTGAAATTTTTAGAAATCGAATTGGAGTTTGAGTTCTTCATGAAAATTGAAGTTTGAGATCTTATCTTTTCAGGGATATAAGGTAGTGAATTTTGTGACTTTTATGCTAAGAGAATCACTGTTTGGAAAATTACTGTCTAGATTGGTTGATTGCAGTAGGCAGATTCTTTGTGGAATTGTTTGACCTTGTTAGAAAGTGAATTTGATTTTGGGTTGTTCATAAAAGTTGTAGATAACATTGTGATCTTACTGCCTTAATTATTGTGTAATTGTTGACTGAAGAATCAGAGAGTTATTGAATTTGCAATGTACTGCCCTGTGTTGATAGGTTTTGAGTAGGCAGTAGATTTGATAGGATTTTTGACACCCTTAGGGGTGAAATTGATTTTTATGGTCTTCTTGAGAATTGTAGAGGGTTTCATGATCTTTCCAATGAGATATAGTTGGTAATTTTCTGAATTGTGTGCAATGAGTTATTGGTGTTGAAAGTTGGCTTGAAATCAAGAAATTAAAGAAGGGAATAAGGGTTAGGTATATATATATATAGATATTATTTGTTTAATTTGAATTTTGGTTTCTTTTGTCAATTCCTTTTCCGTCCGACGTCCGATTGACCTGATTCTTGAGACATCGGATTGGTAACACATTGAATTTCATTTTGTGAAAAATTGGGAATTTTTAGCCTAAAAATTGACGTGGACCCCGGTAATTGTTCTATGGTCACTGTTTTATTTATTTTTGGACCGATCGAGGTCCGAATTGAATGCTGTCAGTGGCTATAGCTTTCTAATTTTTAGATGAAATTATTATGACAGGAAAATTTTGGATTAGGGCTGGGAATGCCATAAACATGCATTATACACGTTTTACTTATTCCATGTGCATTGTTTGATATTTCTAATTATACAGTTGGTAATGTGTACTCATTTTCATTGTTATAGAGGCTCAATTGGAACGTCGTTCTACGGACGTTGCAGAGACTTCCCGGCAATAGCTCGGAAGTAATAGGTGAGTAACCTAGTTGGTTCCTCAACCTTTATGTGTTTAAGATTTTGCAATTATGCCATGTGGAGATAATGGGGGGTTTATGTGTGTTTGATTTTGATTGATTTCGGACCATAGGTGTCTGAAATATTTGGAAACTTATTATTGAAGTGCTATTTGTGTGTCACTATTTGTGAATAAGTACATTGGAGATCTCGGACCAAAGGTCCGAGGGAATGAGAAATAAATATTGAAGTGTTAAATTGTCTGTTTTGATACATTGGATGTGACTTTTAATATGATATGATAGGATGCAATAAATTGTAAATGTATATGACTGAAACACCGGACCGAAGGTCTGAAGAAACGAAAATTGGTCACTGAACTATAACTGACTGTAAATGGGAATTGGAGCATATGCATCCATGCATGATGGCATGATCAGATAAAGGCAGTTGTGACCGGAGCAGCACCGTATCAGGGCATATCACGCCCAACGTATATGAGAGCTTTCAGCTCAACGCACAGGACCTCAGGTTCAACGTATTCAGAGCCTCAGGCTCAATGTATCAGGGCTTCAAGCCCAATGTTTTCAAAGCAACTGGCTCAACGCAATGTGCCCGTTCATGGGACGCCAAAGCGCAGTCCACAACAACGTAATGAAAATGAAAAAGGTCTCATATGCATTGCATATATAGTATGAGTAAATGTGGATGGTATGAAAGGCGTTACACCTTACATTTGTGAATTGTGATTGTATGTGATAATTGGTAAATTGTGTGTTTATGCATGAATTGAGTGAACCATCGATGATGGTTTCTCATTGAGTTCGCAAACTCACCCAAAATTGTAAATATTTTTCAGGGATCGAAGAGTACCCTGTTGGGCACGGGAGTATGATTACCAATTGCAAGTCAGAGTTAAGGTCGGGATCAGTTCACGTCTGCATTTGTGTCTTTTGAATTATATGTAAACTTGTATTTTCGCAAGATTAAATCTGGTATTCTTGAGTGCCGATTGATTAATGTTGTATTGTAATTTGATTACCGAAATAATGTTCTGATTGAAAATGATTTCGTATTAGAACGGGCCCAAATTATTTACTGATATTTGCGCTCTCGATGGGTTTTAAAATTTTTTTTATATATATTACCAAGTTTTAAACTGCATTGACTGCTCTAGCATACCACCCTCGCGGGTCGCGGGCTCGGATATCACAGTCGATGTCGGGTTCGGGTCTCGTGGGAGTGGGATGCTACAGTTTATATCGTTTCAATCTTGATGTTGATTTTGTTGAATTTCTATTTCATGTTGACCATATTATAGAAAATAAACATAATGCACATAATGAATATTCTGCTTTTTTGTGACATAAAATATTAAGTCATATATCCAGAGAAAGGGTACAGAGGTTAGTAAAAAATGAAATCTTACCTCCATTGGATTTTGTTAACTGGGATAGATGTGTGGATTGCGTTAAAGACAAGCAAACCAAACATATATCAAAGTATCCAGCCACAAGAAGTAATGCATTACTTGAATTGATACACACTGATATCTGTGATCCTTTCGACGTTCCTTCTTGGAGCAGCAAAAAATATTTCATTACCTTTATTGATGACTACTTACGATATGGATATATGATGGGTGTCGAATCCACCAAAAATAAAATCTTCTCCTAAAAAATCAATTAAATTGTAGCTAGAGTGAGTAGAGTCGTATTCACAGAGACTGGAGATTAATCAATCCTTTTGAAAACCAGAGAATAAAGAACGAGGAAATAAAAGGGTGGTTTTGTAATTGATGAGTAAAAATACTAAAATTAATAGATAGCAAGCAAATAAAATTAGATTGAAAAGAAATAAGATTAATAGCATCTAACAAGGTAATCTCATTCAAGTTCTATGGTTGATCATTGAAACAAAGAATAAATCCGGATCTCACAATAGATTAGTTATGATTATTGAAACGCTTCTAATAATCTCATCTTTCCTTAGTTTTAGATTAGCCGGACACGCGCCTTCTAACTAACCCCTTATTGACGAACAACCCCGACACGCGCCTAGGATTTAATTCGCTAATAGCTTTAAGAACTAGAAAGACCCAACCCTGACCAACAAGATCAACAAGCGTGACTGTTTAAATCATATTATTCACCCTCATAATATAACTTGAAAATTATATATTTTTTTGGTAATATAACTTCAAAATTATATTACCTGCCACTGTTATCAAGATTAACTAGACAATTACGGATCTAAAAACCTTGATTGGCTAATTACGACCCTGTCAATTATACAACAAGCTCTTATTGCAACAACCAACAAGATAATAATAATATGAATAAAACAGAGAATGAATAAATACTGCAGAAATCCAAGGATAACAATTAAGTTTAGAACTCTCAACAATATGAACTTGAACTTGATCAACCCTTGCTAGACTAGAATAAGTTTAGCCACTCATAGCTATACAAAACATGCCCACGAAGAAGTAAAGAGTCTACCCTAATCTCTAAAGAAAAACCCGATGCTCTAAACTTCCTGCAATCATCCTTTTATAACCCCCTAGTCCTTCTCCTTGTAGGAAAGAAATAACTCTCTGATTGGTGCCCCCAACTTCCCTCCTTAATCCCCAAAGATATCCTTTTCCAAATCTGAAAAATATCTAACTTAGGAGTCCAATCATGTCTCTAATTCTGTATCAGGTGTCTGCTACGCGCGACCTTAGTCGTGGGCACGGCTTACTGCGTAAAATCTGAAGTCAACCCAAAAATTGCAGTTAAGTAGCTACAACCCACAACTTTAAGTGACAACAGCCCAAAATACCTCCGGTTTGGCTCGATTGTCATTTCCTGCCTAAAATATATAGAACTAAGTAAATTCCGCCCTTTCCGCATGAATATTTACCCGAAAAGTCAACAAAATCATTAATATAATTAGCAAATATCCACAAAATCAATATATTTATCTGGTACATGAGAATTCTCAGTTTGTGGACATCCTAGAGGTGTTTATTAATGAGATAGAAAGGTAGTTAGATAGAAAAGTAAAGATAGTTAGGTCTAATAGAGGTGGTGAATATTATGGAAATTTTGATGAAAGTGAACAATGTCCAAGTCCATTTGCAAAGTTTCTTGCCAGTCGAGGCATATGTGCACAATACACAATGCCTGGTACACCACAACAAAATGGTGTAGTTAAAAGGCAGAATTGTACTCTTATGGAAATGGTTAGGAGTATGTTAAGTAATAGTACTATACCTTTATCATTGTGGATGCATGCATTAAAGACCGTTGCGTATCTGCTAAATAGGATTCCTAATAAGGCAGTTCCTAAGATACCTTATGAAATATAGATAGGAAGGAAACCTAGTTTACGACATCTTCACATTTGGGGTTATCCGGAAGAAGTAAGGTTGTATAATCTACATGAAAAGAAGCTTGATGCGAGAACTGTTAGTGGTTATTTTATCGGCTATCCCGAAAAGTCAAAGGGATATAAATTTTATTGTCCTAACCATAGTATGAGAATATTTAAGTTTAGTAATGGTAGGTTTATTGAGAATGGTCAAATCAATGGGAGTGGAGAACCACAAAAAGTGGATATTCATGAGAATCGAGTAGAAACTACTCCAAGACGAGTAGACACTACCACATTAGACGTGATTCTACCGATTGTTATTCCTCTTGTTGCATCACGGATATGCAATGTACCAGAACAACAAATTAATGCTCCACTTTCACAAATTGGACATATCAATGACAAACTAGCTAATAATTATCAAGTTACAAATGATCAAGTAATGCCACAAGACGTAGCATTATGAAGGTCTATAAGAAAAAGAAGACCAACTATCTTAAGTGACTATAAAATTTACTCACTTGAACATGAATGTGACCTGAGCATTGATAAAGATCCAGACTTGTTCAAACAAGCCATGGAATGTAACAATTCTGAAAAAAAAAAAAGGTTCAATGCTATGAAAGAAGAGTTGAAATCAATGGATGACAACAATATTTGGAAATTAGTTAAGATGTTGGAAGGTGCAAAGCAAGTGGGGGTTGTAAATGGGTCTTTAAGACCAAACGTGACTCACAAGACAACATTAAAAGGTATAAAGCCAGACTTGTTGCAAAAGGTTACACTCAAAAGGATGGTATTGACTATAAAAAGACCTTCTCTCTAGTTTCAAAGAAGGACTCTTTAAGAATTGTTATGGCACTGGTGGCTCATTATATTTAGAGTTTCACCTAATGGACATAAAGACCGCCTTTCTAAATAGTGACTTGGAAGAAGAAGTAGATATGGATCAACCAGAAGGTTTCGTGACCATAGGAAAGGAATAATTAGTGTGTAAATTAAAGAAGTCAATATATAGACTGAAGCAAGCTTCCCGAAAATGGTATCTTAAGTTTAATGATATCATTACGTCTTATGGTTTTGTTGAAAACACCGTTGATCGGTGTATCTATATGAAGGTCAATGGGAGCAAGTTCATTATATTAGTCCTATATGTTGACAATATCCTTCTTACTGTGAATAATGTTGTTTTGTTACATGATGTAAAGAATTTTCTTTCTAATAATTTCAAAATAAAAGATATGGGTGAGGCATCCTATGTGATAGGAATAGAAATATTTTAGGATAGATCACAAGGATTATTAGGATTATCTCAGAAAGGATATATCGAGAAAGTATTAGAAAGATTTCAAATGAAAAAATGCTCCACAAGGATAGTTCCAATTCAAAAAGGAGACAAATTTAGTCTAATGCAATGCCCACGAAACGATTTGGAATGTAAGGACATGGAGTTTATTCCTTATGCATCAGTAGTTGGGAGCTTAATGTACGCTCAAATATGCACTACGTCAGATATCAGTTTTGCTGTTAGAATGCTAGGACGATATCAAAGCAATCCTGGAATAGACCACAGGAAAGCTGCAAAGAAAGTCCTTAGATACTTACAAGACACCAAGGACTATATGCTCACATATAGCAAATCAACCCATCTCGAAGTAATAGGTTACTCATATTCAGGTTATGTCAGTTGTGTAGACTCACGAAAATCTACATTCGGTTATATGTTCCTAATAGCTAGAGGAGTAGTTTCGTGAAAAAGTGGAAAGTAGTCCGTCATTGTTACTTTCACTATGGAGGCTGAATTTGTGGCATGCTTTGAGGCCATAGTTTATGGATTATGATTGCGTAACTTTATCTTAGGTCTTGTTCTTGTCGACGGTATTACCAAACCGTTAAGAATTTATTGTGATAATTCCGCAGCCGTATTCTTATCTAAGAATAACAAATATTCAAAGAGTGCGAAACACATGGATTTGAAGTATTTGTCTGTGAAAGAAGGAGTGTAAAAATATAAAGTGTCAATTGAGCATATTGGTACTGATCTCATGATAGCGGATTCGTTAACGAAAGGCTTTCCGCCCAAAACAGCTATTGGTCATGTTGAATGGATGGGCCATATAGGTAAGTCCTTATTAGCATAGTATTCTGACATGTATACATATCATTGTCTTACTCGAATTGTTATGACACTTGTGAATTCAATTACAGTCATATGTTTTTGTTCACTTACTAGTTATCCATATTATGTTGTATTCAATAGTTATTATTTGTGAGATAATAATTACCGAAGTACCCACTAACATTTGTTAAGTTAATTCTGTGATATATGGAAGGAATCAGGTTATATAACTTGTGATCACCATGATTCCATCAACTTAATTCAGTTAAGGATGACTTGATTGATTCAATGTATTGTGTGCACTTAAAGTTTTATTATTGGATCACCAAGTCGTAACATGGGACAAGTGGAAGATTGTTAGACTATTTAATGTCTCATGTGACTTATAGATTTGAGTCTCATGAACAGTACCCAAGATAATGGTTATTGGATATTACATAATGGATCTCAAATGGGTCAAAGACTCTTTCCCTTTCTCTTCAAACAATGAGCCATTATGATGGTTGGTGAACCAACATGATGATTGGTGATTGAGTATATAAGTTTTAGAAACAAAAACTTAAAAATCTCCCTTATTCTGAACCATTGAAGGAACACATTAAAGAACAGAAGCATAACGGGAATAAATCATCATCTTACAAAACAAAACAATCATGGATACAGGTACGCAAAAATCATTCGATCCATAAATGTCTTACATTTACACATAACAAAGAGACAAAGATAAAAGAGGACACCCACCATAAGTATATGCATTTCCTTCTCCTTCATTTTGATTTTAAGAATGATGCTAAGCAGTCCCATTGTACTTAAGTTTTTTTTCTTCTTCCTAGATGCGTTGTTACTACAATTTACAATAAGAACACACACATTTAGGGACAAGAAAACTAAAAGTTAAGCCAAACGCATCTAGTTATTCAACCTAATCAAGCAAATTAACTCAAAAACTAACCAATTGATCTCATAGATTGTGGAAAACATACCTAAATAGTTAAAGATTAGAAGAAAAGGGTCCTTGTCAGATTGCACCTCCACAAAGATCCAACGACGAAGAGCGAATGGACAACCAGATAGAAACAAGATGGGATCCAAACAAAATGAGTGAATTTACAATAGAAAGTGATTAAGATACCAACTTTACAGTCAAATTTTGATTTTAGATGCTATTTAGTGGTCAGGTCCTCTTGTAAGGATCCAAGAACTTTGAGCATAAGGCCCAATAAACAAAACCAGTTTGGAGGGAAAAATTGCTTATTTTTGGACCAAAAGGATTTTCAAGATCAGGGAAGAAAGAAAATTTTCATCTTTACTTCATTTTGCTTTCTTTTCTTCAATTTCCTGTAACCCTTGACTTTGATCAATGGCCAAAGACATTGCCCAACTGAGCACTGCTAAGGTATCGTATAAGAATGCTTGGTCGGAAGGAAACCGGAAAGAGGAAGCTTGGTGGGCGAATATGATCGGGGACATATTGAAGAACAGAGGAGCGTACGTGGAGGCTCTAAGGTGGTTGCAAATTGATTACGAAGTATCCATAAAGTACTTGCTTGAGAAGCACTTGTTGCCCACTTGTCAGTCTCTCAGTGAAGTCTATCTCATACTACAACAATACCAGGTCCAACTTGATTAATACGTAATGGGAGAGCAATCCCACAACAATTAACTCAATGTGGAAGGATTTAAGAGCCCAAATAACTATCAGGTATGACCTAAAGTTGACGCATTTTGGTTATGTTTGGTTGGACGTAAAGTTTTTAATAGAATGGAATGAAATGAAACGTGAATGGATGTAATATTAGAAAATTGTTATTTGAGAGAGATGAAAGGATTCATAATGTAATATAGTGAAATGTTGTTTGAATGAAGGGTTTATAATGTAATATAGTGTAAAGTTGTTTATCATTTTGCATTCCATCCTAAACCCCTCAAATCAGAGGTATTTCATTTTTACTGTTTAGGATGAAATGAGATGTAATATAAAACTTTCCTCTTCTATCTCATTCCATTTTATTCTATTATAAAACCTCCTCCCAAACAATGGAATAATATTCTATTGCATTATATTATAACCAAACATAGCCTAAGTTTAAAAATTGATCTGGATTTGGACCAGGTTTGATTTTTAAGTTTCATGTTTCAGATTGAACTCAAACTTAAACTGTCTAACCTGATTCGAAACTCGAAATTTTAAAGTGAAATTTTCTTATTGTGTGAGTAAAATTATATTATTTTGAGTTTTTAAAAATTATAAAAATAAATATTTAATCGAATTTGATCGAGTTCAAGCCTAGAATTTTGGCTCAATTGGGCTATAGGTCAAACTCAGGCAATTTTTTTGGGGTCATACTTAAGCACCTTGTCAACCTTAAATTTGAATTTCATATTTGCCTAATCTTTGATTTTAAGTTAATTGTTTTTTTACATCTAGTTAATTTTAAGAAATAACTCATATATAAGTCAAGTTGATCTGAAATTAACAAGTCCAACTAAATTTAACTAAATTTGGGTATTCTATTAAGGTTCGATCATGAAATTTTTATATAATTTTGTATTCAGGTTTCGATCCAACTATTGCCAAGATTACCTTAAAGGTAAGATATTTCTTCTTTTTCTTGTCTTTACCTTTTAATTTTCTAATTTAAAAGAACAAATTAATTCTACTAGCCTTAGTAGACAACGTGGAAAAATTTGAGTTAGAACTAATTGACATTAATCTATTGTCTTATTATATCATAAGTATTCTATTCTTTTCTTTATCTAATATTGTAATCTTGCTTTGTTATTTAATTAATCTAGGCTTAATGTTTAACAAGACTGGTCTTTATTTTCATATACCAAAAAGTGGTTTGTTTCAGTCATCCAAAAAACTAGATGGAAAAAGATGTAAAAGCAAAAGATATTAGGGTAGATAAAGAATATCAAAAATTAACTAAACATTATTCCCTTATTATAGTTTTTCAGTAATATTTTTAGTAATTTAAGTTTAATTTTATTTAATAAATGGATAAATAAGTTTTTAATATTTTATTTTGTAATTTGATAAGAAAATTATCAATTTTAAGGTAATGTCATATCACTAGTCAATGTCATATCACTAGTCAACTATGTTTTTCTGCTAATATTATTTATTGATCGATTATATATAATACAATTGTTCATAAATAAAGTCTAATTTTATTAATTTCCAAAATATTATTATTTAATGTGACATTATTTCTCAAAAGATGTATTTGGTATCATTATTTAATAGTAAAGATTGACATTATAGGTAACGCATAAAATGTGTCAAATTCATTTTATTAAATAAAAATTTATAAAACTCTCAGAAGCAATTCATTTGAAGGTCTTAACTTTTATAAATTATTCATTTGAAGGTCTTAACTTTTATGAATTGGAGTAAATTTTGATGTTAAATATATAACTTTATATGATTTTCATATAATTTTGCAATTCATATTGATGTTTAAGATTGAATTTAAAACAATTTTATGTAATATTATAAAACTAGACCAAAAATTAAATATGTAAAATAAGAGGTTTAAAGATTCATTGACATTAGATTAAACAAAATTGATGAATTTGAAATTGATTAAAGAAGAATATTGTTTTATCCATCAAATAGATTGAAATTTAATTGAAGAAGAAGATAATTAAATAAAAATCAATTGATTTATTTTAATTCATAAAAATCAATTAGTTTACAAAATGATCAATTAATTAATAAATCAATCAATATTTAATAACAAGAGTTATTAAGATAAATCAAACCAAAAATTAAAATCAAACTAAAAATTAGTTGTTTAAAGATTTTTTGATTAAACAAGTTGGATTGATTTGGTTTTTAATCATTGATTTTACCTCATTGTATTACAACATTCCTAAATTTTGCTTCATTTAGATAATGATAGTAGGAGATGTAGTTATAAATTGAGTCAATTTGTCAATGCTATGATAACAAGAACTTAATTGTTAAGAAGTATGTGTTATAAATAAGAAAAGAATGGTATATATATTTTATCACCAAGAAAGGAAACAACATCAAAATGACAATCTAAACTTGTAGTAATTCCTTTATAAAGAGAACTACAAAAACTAAATGCGAAAGTGCAAGAGATTAACATCAATATCTTTGGGAATTCTTCGACGGTCAGGAAACTTGGGAAGTACGATAGAAATGGATTTGGCAAAATCCAGGTAGGAATCGTACTTGTTAAAATTCTTTTCAGGCCTGCCATTTGCTTTGATCTTTATCTGCCATTACTTTTGCTTGAGTTGTAGTTACCAATGGCCTGAGAACATCCCTGACACCTCTTGTTTCTTTGCCTTTCAGGTCCTGGAATGCCTTCTTCTTCAAACACCAGCTGCCAGATTTCCAGTTGAAGCTGTATGATGGAAGAAATCTCTGGCCATAGATTGCTAAAAACTCTATAGCACCAAGAATGTACTCAAATTTCTCAATTGACATGTAGTATGGAAAGCTAACTCTTGTCCATCCTGGCTTCACCCCAACATAACCCTGTGACATTAGGTGACAAATGACCTTAGGTTTCGAAATCTGAAGTTTTTTAAGCTCGGTCTAAAACTTGGTCAAATTGGAAAAGTTTCTGAAATGTCAGACTTGCTTACCTTCTCTATGGCAGATCTTATGGATAGAGAGGTGGCTTTATCGATGTTGAGCAATTTATGACCATAGGGTCCTGCACAAGCACGACCTCCTCTAGCCTGAATACCAAAGAGATCATTCAGCAGAACTGCCCTTGTCCCTCTTACCCCTTTTCTCTCCCCACATGTAAAGACTCTTCCTACCTTTTGAATCCTTACCATCAATTGGACTCCCATTTGGGCTGTTACTTGTAGACCTTATCAGGAAAGACAGATAGCTTGTCTCTTGGCACTTGTGTTTCCTAGAATCTGTATGTTTTTGTTAGGAAGAAGCCTGTCAATTGCTCTGGTTATGTACTTTTCTTCCTGTCTTTCGATTACTCCGAAACTGATGAATTCTTTCACCCAGAAAGCCAATGCTGCTCTGATTGTTTGGATAATTTGAGGAGTTCCTCCATTCTCTTTTTCCTCTATGTCTTCCAAGTAAAGGGTGTCCTGCAATTGAAGCTGATAGTGTCAAACTTATAATAGACTAACTACACTAAATTTCATCTAGGGATGAAACCCAAATCATTTGATTTAAATCAAAACTTGGCTTGAAACCCTATCAAGCCGCAAAGTTGAGCCTGACCATTTTTACATCTCTGATTCAATGTCATAAAAATGTGAGAAGTACTAACTTTCCTGTTCTGATACCTGAATTGGCATAGATTACACATACCTTTTCGTCGAATCCATTAACATAATCAACAGTTCCACCACCACAGGTAGATGGAGGTGAAAACTTCAATTGGTAAAGAACTTTGCTCATAAGAAGAATTCCTGGTGATCCAGGCCCTCCCAAGAACTTGTGAGGATTAAGGAAAATAACATCATAACCGTCAACTTCTCCTGATCTCATGTCAATCTCAACATAAGGACCACTTCAGGAACAGACAAAGTTTTAGTCAGCATCTGATCGTCAGGATTCAGAAATTGGAAATTCAAGTTCAGGAGTAGTGAATGTTCTTAAAGCATATACTTGGCTGCAAAATCAAAGCAAGCAAAACTTCCAAACTGATGAAGAAGCCTAGCAATCGTTCGAGTATCAGAACAAATTCCACTGACATTACTGCAAGCTGAGAATGAGCCCAGAATTGGCCTATTTGCATACTTGTACTTGTCAAGCTCTCGCTTTAAATCTTCCATGTCTATTAGTCCACTTTCGTCCAGACCAATCTCTTTCACTTCAGCCAAACTTTGACGCCATGAAAGGATGTTCGAGTGGTGCTCATATGGTCCAACAAAGTGATGCAACTTGAATTTTGAATTGCTCAACTGACCACAAAGAGGTCAAGCTTTCATTTCATTTACAGATGCCCTCAACAAATACAACGAATAGTGTTTATATTTTCCAGAAAGTAGAAATGACAAATGAAAAGTAGAAATGACAAATGAACAAATGAAAGAATGACACGTACTCCTTCTGTTGTAATTGATTAGAAATATTGCTAAAAATCTCCCAAACTTTCACCAAAATGCAATCTGATCCTCTCATTAGGCTCCACATGTAACAATACCTCCCCCTCAAGTTTCCTTGTCCTCAAGGAAACCTGGAAATCGAGCTTCAATGTCAGTGGCAAACTCCCAAGTTGCATCAGCAGGTGAGTGATCCTTCCAATGAATGAGCCATTGGGTTACAGCTTGGTTATGACGACGAACCATCCTCCGTTCCAAAATCGCCTGAGGGTGAGCATCATTGATGTGGGAAACCGAAGGCAAGGTCGGCACTGGACCCTGAGGAGCTAAACTAGGCCTGAGTTGAGAAACATGAAAAACAGGATGAATAGCAGCATCGGCAGGTAACTGAAGCTTGTAAGCCACTGCTCCAACTTTCTCCAATATCTGATAAGGGCCAAAATACTTAGGCTCAAATTTTTGATGTTTCTGCTTAAGAGAAGCATGTCTATAAGGCTGTAACTTCAAGAGGACCCAATCCCCCACAGCATAACTTCTATCAGTCATGTGCTTATCCACCTGATGTTTCATCCTAGCAGCAGCCTTTTGCAAGTTAGCTTTGAGAATTTCTAAGGTAGCCTCTCTGTCACGCAAGAAGATATCTACAGCAGCTACATTAGAATCATTGGCAAAATATGGTACATGAACAGGAGGGGAAATGCCATAAAGTGCCTCAAAAGGGGACATCTTAATGCTTGAGTGATAAGAGGTATTGTACCAATATTGGGCCAAAGACAACCACTGATGCCAAGAGTGAGGTAACTCCCCTATCATACACCTCAAATAACATTGCAACCCTCTATTCACTACCTCAGTTTGCCCATCAGTCTGTGGGTGATAGGCAGTGGAATATTGCAATTGAACCCCCTGCAGTGCAAATAATTCCCTCCAAAATGTACTTAAAAACACAGCACCCCTATCACTAGTTATTGTTTGTGGCATACCATGCAGCTTAAAAACATTATCAAGGAAAGACTGAGCTACTTGCTTTGCAGAAAAAGGATGAGACAAAGCTATGAAATGGCTAAATTTGTTAAGTCTGTCAACCACCACAAAAATGACATTTTTTTCCGTAAGAGGAAGGCAAGGCTTCAACAAAGTCCATGGTAACATCTGTGAATAAAGAAGTTGGGGTGGGTAAAGGTTGCAATAACCCTGCTGGAGCACTATTATCAGATTTATACCTCTGACAAACTATACAAACTCTGATGAACTCCCTCACGTCCTTGGTCATGCCAGACCAGTACACCACTGCTGTCATCCTCTTATAAGTGGGAAGCATCCCGGAATGACCAGCTGCTGCAGATGCATGGAACAAGGTTAATAATTCCTGTCTCAGGGTAACATCATGGCCTATCACCAGCTTTCCCTTCCTCCTCAAATCACCATTGACATAAGAATAAGCCGGATGTGCATCAGGGTTCTGCAATTTCTCTTGAATCAACTTGTTCAGGTGTGGGTCTGTTTGCCAAGAAGCTCTGATTTTCTGAATTAGTTCCAATGGGACCATAATGGAAGTTAAAACACAAAGAGTCCTCTCTGGAATTCGAGAGAGTGCATCTGCCACAGCATTCTCAGTTCCTCTCTTATACTTAATCTCATACTCAAACTGCATTAATTTTGACATCCAAGCCTGTTGAGTCGGGGTACTCAACTTTTGCTCCAAGAGGTAGTGCAAGCTTTGGTGATCTGTCAAGATAGTAAATTTTCTGGCCTGTAAGTAATGATACCATTTCTTAACTGTAAAAAGTATTGCAAACAACTCCCTCTCATATGCCGATAGGGCTTGATGTTTAGGAGAAAGTGCTTTGCTAATGTATGCCACTGGATGCCCCTCTTGCATTAAAACTGCTCCAATGCCACTGCCTGAGGCATCAGTTTCCAGCACAAAACTCTTTGAGAAATCTGGCAATGCCAATACAGGAACTGTGATCATTGCTTGTTTCAACGCATCAAATGCCTGTTGTGCTTCACTTGTCCATGTAAAGACTGTCAACTTCAGCAAATCCTCCAAGGGCCTTGCTAACACTCCATACCCTTTTACAAACCTCCTATAGTAACCCGTGAGTCCCAAAAAACTTCCCAATTGTTTGTGATTCTTTGGAATTGGCCATTGAGCCACTACCTGAATTTTGCTTTCATCGGTAGCCACCCCCTGCCCAGAAATGACATGACCTAAGTACTCTATTTGCTGGCACCCAAAAGAACACTTGGACCTCTTGGCTAACAGTTGATGGTCCCTCATGGTCTGCAACACCAGCTGCAAATGATGAACATGCTCCTCTTGAGTCCTGCTATACACCAGTATATCATCAAAAAATACTAATACAAATTTCCTCAAAAATGGCTTAAAAATTGTATTCATCTAACTCTGGAAAGTGGCAGGGGCATTAGTTAAGCCAAAAGGCATAACTAAGAACTCATAATGACCTTCATGAGTCTTAAAGGCAGTCTTTGGCACATCCTCCTCATGCATTCTCACTTGCCAATAACCTAAACGCAGATCAATCTTGGAGAACCATGCAGCAGTTCCCAATTCATCCAGCAGCTCTTCAATCACAGGGATGGGATATTTATCTTTGACTGTGAGTTGATTAAGTGCTCTGTAATCAACACACATCCTCCAAGTTTGATCTTTCTTCTTCACCAACACTATTGGACTAGCATATGGACTTGTGCTATTCCTGATCACCCCTGTGTGTAACATCTCTGCAACCAGCTGTTCAATGGCATCTTTCTGAGCTGCAACATATTTGTAAGGTCGAACATTTACAGGGGCAGCACCATCCTTCAACACTATCTTATGATCACTCTCCCTCTTCGGTGGCAAAGAGTTAGGCTCATGAAACACATCGTCAAATGTTTGCAGCAAAGCCTGTAAGTCACCCCATATATCCTCCGCCTGCAAAACACAACACTTCCTCACTGGCAAACCCTCCAAACTGGTACGTAGTTGACTCATTTTAAAATCCCCTTGCTCTTTATCCACCAAAAACTGGTGGGAATGCATAGTCAAACTATGAAGTTGCTTGTTCCTTGGTTTCCACACTTCACCCTGCAATCTATGCACCGTTTCATCCACTTGAAACACCATTTGTAGTGTCTGAAAATTCCAAGTGATTTCCCCCAGTGTAGCCAACCATTGAACTCCTAGAATGAGATCATAACTATCAACATCAATGAGATAAACTTCAGCCTCAAAGACATATCCCTGCATTTCCCAAGTAAAAGTTTGGCACTTATACTGACATTGCAACTTTTGACCATTAGCTACTTCAACTGGAACAGCTAATGCAGGGACTAATTCACACTTCAACCTACCAGCAACCTTAGCACTCAAAAAATTATGAGTGCTGCCTGTGTCCACCAGTATCCTCAACTTCCTTCCCCGGCACTCTCCTCGGATTCTCATAGTTTGGGACCCTTCCAAGCCCAACATAGCATGCAATGAGAGCTGAACATCGGCTGCACTTCCCTGGTCCTCCTCCACCACTGACTCCTCTTCTTCATCATCTTCCTCGGGTAGCAACTGCATCATATAAACTCTTCTCTTCTTACAGTGATGATTGGAAGAGTATTTTTCATCACACCAAAAACACAATCCCTTGGCTCGTTTTTCATCCATTTCCTTGCTTGTGATTCTTCCAGTCTGAGAACCTGGTGTAAAATTGTTTGGACGGGTAAAAGAATTAGCTTCTTTGAGTGGTGGTTGACTAGGAACTTTATATGGTGTAGTAGTAACTGTAGCAACCTTTTGGGTCACATGTGGGGTAAAGGCACTAGGCTTGTAGGTTGGCTTTGGTTTGTTTTGAATGGCAGCCACTGTAAGTTCCTGCAATTTAGCTAAGGCAAACGCATCTGCTAATGTAGTAGGGCGAAACATCCTAACAGACATTTGAAGTTCATCAACTAATCCGGATAAGAAAAAACTTAGAGCCTGATCCTCACGAATGCCAGTGCGTGGGTACAACTCATCAAATGCATCTAAATACTCTTGTAAAGAGCTTACCTGCTTAAGATTTTTCAGGTCTGACAGGGGATCGTCAAAAGCTTTTGATCCAAAACGAGCTGCTAGTGCCTTCACATAACCATTCCAATCCTCATAGATCGTCGATCCCTTCAAAGAAATGAATCCTTGGTGCCACTGTAATGCCTTGCCATCAAGGTGTAGGGCAGCAATCTTCACTCTCTCTTCTAACGCCACATCAGCAACTTCAAAGAAATATTCGGCACGAAGCAACCATCCATCAAAACCCTCCCCCACGAATTTGGGAAATTCCAGTCGAGTTGATTTTCCCCAATTCGTCTTCACTGTGTTGATCGAGGGTTCCAATCGCCCACTCGAGTTATTTGCTCCTCTCATACCGACGCTGCTGAATACTGAGACCTCTGATTAAAGTCGCCAGCTCCTCAAATCGTGCATCGGCATGGGTTTTCAAGGCCTCCTGATTCTGTTCCAGCTCGTGAATCATCGCCTCCACACGCCGTTCCAAATCTTGTGAACGAGTCTCCATCGCCGATTTTGTCATGGCCGAGAGTCGGTAGCTCTGATACCACTGATGCAACTTGAATTTTGAATTGCTCAACTGACCACAAAGAGGTCAAGCTTTCATTTCATTTACAGATGCCCTCAACAAATACAATGAATAGTGTTTATATTTTCCAGAAAGTAGAATTGACAAATGAAAAGTAGAAATGACAAATGAACAATTGAAAGAATGACACGTATTCCTTCTATTGTAACTAATTATAAATATTGCTAAAAACCCCCCAAACTTTCACCAAAATGCAATCTGATCCTCTCATTAGGCTCCACATGTAACACAAAGACAACCCATCTCTCTTCATTGCTCAGACATTTCAAAACTCTCTCTCTTAAAGTTGATGGCACAGAAATCCCAATCACTTCTTGTAACCTTTTAATGACGGCCGAAGAACCTGAGCCACAGAACATGATTGCATCCTCACGTCCACCTCCTAAGCAGCTTTTAATGTAGTTAATAGCTTCACGCGTCATTTTCGTGGTCCTATGCCCCACTTAACTGTTGCAAGTATGAGAGTTCCCTACCATCAATACATACAATCATCCTTTAGAGCCGCTGTTCCTACTTTTGATCCTTAAAGGTTTCATATTCTGGTGTTCTAAACACAGAAGAATCATACCAATTGTCTAAGAAAGATTATAGACTGGTGAAGTGAAGCAAGCTAAGGTGAAAAGGATAAGAAACTTGTAACATGTGATTATTACGTCAAAAACTGACCATAAAAGGGAAGAACATTGGCGGTGACAAAGTTTTCAATATAACCAAGAGATTGAGCAGATGCAGTGGGATCATGTTATAGCCTGCAATCAAGTGAGACAATTCTAGGTAATATAACAGTAACTGAGACAGAAATGAAGGCCGAACAGGACAATATTTCCTTGTATTCTGTCGCAAACGAAAAGTTACAAAGAAGAAGGGGATGGGAAACAGAGGAAAGGTGAGAGAGAAAGAATACAACTTCTTAGAGAATATTCATAACAAACTTCTACCGGTACTAATTATTATAAAGCAAAATCATCCTTAGAGTGCGTGCACCAGAGTTGCATGACCTTGCTGATATATCCACGTGGTCATCACCAAATCATCAACCGAAATCATCATACCTCCGAGGAGTCTGCCTTGCACGAGTGCTTCGACGCAGGCTTTCCTCATTTGGCCCATTCCTCACAATCGGATTCATGACATTACCCACCCCATCATAAGCAACCTTGAAACTGACCTTGTCTTCCCAGGATGCATCTGCTGGAGTCAGGCCCTCCAATTGCACTAAGCATTGCTCGACTAACACAGAACCACGCTGCACAGTACGAGTTGCTAACACCCTCGAGGGCTGAAGGGAATCAGAATTGGTAGAGTTGACGAGGTCCAGCGGAGTAATTTGTTGCTCGGGACGACCCAAACACTTCTTCAAGACGGAGACATGAAAGACAGGATGGATTCGGGCAGTGGGAGGCAAGTCTAACTCGTATGCAACCTCACTTATACGATGGAGCACCTGGTAAGGCCCGAAGTAGCGGCGGTCGAGCTTCGAATGCTTTTGCAAACGGACTGAAACTTGGCGGTAGGGCTGTAGCTTAACAGATAGCCAATTGCCAACAGCATAGGTGACCTCATGGCAGTGTTGGTCGGCATAAAAATTCATACGTGCTTGAGCCTTCTGAAGGCTGGTTTTAAGTAAGGCCAAAACCTGATCACGTTCTAACAATTGAGCTGCTACTAGTGGGTGGCTAGCCTCATCTCTGATATAGCGAGTGACCGTCGGAGGAGCGCGACCATACAAAACCTCAAATGGGGACCGTTGTGCAGCAGTTTGGTACGAGGTGTTGTACCAGAATTTGACCCAAGGAAGAAGGGGCATCCAAAGGGAAGGATTATCAGCAACAAAACACCGTAAATACATTTCTAAGCAACGGTTTAAGGCTTCGGCCTGCCCATCGGACTGAGGGTGATACGCCGAGCTCATACACAAGGTGGTACCCTGAAGGCGATGCAGTTCTTTCCAAAACTCACTAAGGAAACGAGGGTCACGGTCGGAGACTATTTCGGAGGGGATACCGTGAAGACGTACGATCTCCTGAACAAAAGCCGCAACCACCGTTTGGCTTGTAAACTGAGTTGGCAAGCCAACGAAGTGCCCATACTTGGAGAGACGATCAATGACGACCATTATAATAGATTTCCCCTTGGAAGATGGGAGACCAGTAATGAAGTCCATAGAGATTGCCTCGAAAACCAAATCGGGAACCGGTAAGGGTTGGAGTAGACCTCCCAGAGTCAGGGTGGAGGATTTCATTTGTTGGCAAGTGTGACACTCGTGAACAAATTTCTGGACATCTCGACGCATATGTTTCCAATAAAAATTGGCAGCCAACCGATGGAAGGTTTTGGTGATACCGGAGTGGCCCCCGACCAGCGAAGCACGAAATTCAGTAAGTAAGTCAGCCCGAAGAGGAGAGTCGGAAGGAATGACCAGCCTCCCTTGAAAGAATAAGAGACCCTCTTTAAAGAAGAAACTAGGCAAGGAATCGGGATCAATAGCTAGTTTCTGCTGAAATTCAAGTAACTCCGGATGAGAGGAGTTAGCAGCGCGAATAGCGGTGACTATCGAGAACTCCGGATGGGACAATGTTAAGAACTGGGCTGCGGGAACACGAGAGAGAGCATCCGCAACATTGTTATACTTGCCCGGACGATAAAGAATGTCGAAATTGTAACACCCCACTCCCGCAAGACTCGAACCCGATATCGATGGTGATATCCGAGTCCGTGCCCCGCGAGGGTGGCGTGCTAACCACTCATTCAGAAATCGGTACATTATTCTTATTTTAAAACACATGTGCAGAATTCCATACCCAAATTGGGTACTCATTCAATCACATCCAATTTCAATGCACACATTTTCAAAAGCCACTGAGGTCAATTTCACAAATACAAATAAACACTTTATTACAAAATAAAGACATGTAATGCAGACACGAACTGATCCCAACTTCTGACCTTCACTTGAATCCTGCAAACATACTCTCGTTTTACTAACGGGGTACTCTTCAATTCTTGAAAAAATAATTGCAATGTTGGGTGAGTTTGCGAACTCAGTGAGAAACCATCATCGATGGTCCACCCAACTCATGCATATACATACAATTCACATTATATCACATATTAGCACATTCATCAAATCCCATGCGTTCAATTTCACGACTATGAGGCGTTTCGCCTCTCACACAATTCACATTTGATCATTCATATATGCAATGTGCATGTGACACTTTCATTTTCTTTTCATTGTTGTGTTGGCGCCTATCACTTATCGTAAATCGGACGATCTAGGGAGTAGGAGAGCCTCCGGGTATGCACTAACTCCCCGATTCAATAACGAGATTCGCATTTTTGGCAAGTAGAGAGCCCTCTAGGTATGCACTACGCCCACTCACATTAGGGATAGGAGAGCCCTCGGGTATGCACTAGTCCCTCGAGCTCAAAGCTCTGCTCAAGACAATGGTGTCTCGGTCAACAACTATCTTTATCTGATCGTTCAATTATGCATGAATGCATATGTCACCTTCCATTTTCAGTCAGTTTCCATTTCGGTACCATTTTTCATTTCTTCGGACCTTTGGTCCGGTATTTCAATCATATGCAGATTCAATTCAATTTCACTTATGCATCCATAACATTTACTCAAATTAACACTTCAATATCACATTTTCAATATTTCGAACACCCATGGTCCGAAATCAATCAATAGCAATCACATATCTCCATCCTTAACTCCATATGGCATAAGTACATACAATTAAACACATATCGGCTGAGAAACCAACTAGGTTACTCACCTGAATTTCTAGTCGTCACTGAAACTCCAAAGATCGCCTGTGGATTATCGATCCATCTATTTATAATAACCAATTCATTTCATTCATTACAAAAAGCACAGTCAAAATAATTAATGATGCACATGGCTTGAATAAAAGGTGTACTATGCCTATTCATGATTTTCTCGGTACCATTTCCCATTATCTAATCTCTCTTTACTCACTATCAAATTTTCACTCAATAGATCGATATCGGCTCATTTCAATTCAATAACATATCATAGAACTCACCAATTTTGTTTATACCAATTAGTTCCATTTATCCAGTCATATTTGTCAAGGTATTACCTCAAATTCAATAGCACTATCCTCTAGGTCTAATTCAGCCTTTATGCTCGGCCCTAAAATTCCCAGTAGTATTTAATTCACTTTCAAAGTCTCACATTATACCCCAATAACTCAAAATAATTCTTAGGATGCAATACAATCATATTTCTTAGCTATCTTTCACTAATAGAGATCACAAAAATCTAAATTCAACTCTCATTCTTTTCCTCAATTGTAGACCTCTTTCTCTAGATCACAACGAATCAAACATCACCTCAATTGGAGGTCTACACCAATAGTTATGCCCCAAAAACCAAATTAAACCTATTCAGAAACTGGTCCTCGTCGCGGCGTATGGACGCTCGTCGCGACGTCTCCAATGTTTCTCGCCGCGGCATTCGAAGTGAGTTTCGCCATCGTAATTAACATATTAATTCGCAGCAGCGAGGCCTCGCAAGACGCCTTGGCGAGAACATTTATTTCATTCTCGCCGCGTCGTGGCGCAGGCGCCGCGACGTGCGGATCTCTGGTTCGTCTTCCCCGATTGATTTTTCGACCAAACTCTTTCTAAAATCAGTCAAAACTCATCTAAACACTCACAATCTATCATATTTAACCCTATGAATGCATTTAACACAATAATAATAACATTAAAACCAAATCACTTACCAATCAAGCTCAAACCTCAAATCTCGAAAATCTCTTCTAAGCTCTAACATCCACGATCATCACCCAAAGCCAAATAAAACCTCATCTCCTCAAGGATTAAACCAGATTTGCACAAAGAGGAGAAAGCAACCAACGATCGAGAAGGAGGAACGAAAATCACCAAAGAGAAGGAGAAGATCAATCGTGCCCTAGAGCAAAATCCATTCCTTTTCCTTTTAATTTCAAACGTAGAACATACATATATATATATACGTAACAATAAACCTCTTGTCATTTTCCTCCCAAAACATTTAACTCTTTAATCAGTCCACTCATCTCCAAATCTCAATGGCTCGCTATAATAATTCTTAAAATCATATTTTAAATTTTCGTAGCTGGTGGACAATTATTTCGGTCTATTCAATCAATCGGTCCGCCACTCGGAGAATTTTCGGTCAGGACATTTTCTCCCAAATTTTCGAAACATTTCCAAGGTTCACAATCAATTTGCAATCACTCTAATACAATTCCAAATCCACCATTCACACCCAATTATTCTACAATTACCAATATATCATAATCCAATCTAATTTTCTCACAAATTCACAATTCATAACATTTACAAAATCAAATGCCGGAAAAGTCATGAATGCATGAACCTATATGTGCATGTGCTAATAGACTCGATCCTCTACAATCGAGGCCAAACAAATGTTCACATCAGAAATATGAAGTGCAAATTACTAGCCTGACCAAAATGACCCATATACCCTTCCCATTAGGGTCGGGATGTTACAATTCTCCCCTCCTTACAAAAAATTTCGTCCTCGAAATTTCATATACGATTGATCAGGGAGGCAAGGGAATTGTTCCGATCACTATATATTGTTTCCCACTTATTTCACTATATAGACAATTTCTGCCAAATAACTGAAATCAATACTATCGATCACTCTTTATCTTTTCTCTAACTTTACACGGTCTCATAGTTTCCTCAAGATCACACGCAAGTCTTACATATATCGATCATAACAATATTTCCTAATTCATCCAAGTAACACTTTGATCCAAACATCTTTACAAATTTACAAACCGTAATTCCTTTCACACTACAGTCCCAAAGAGATCACTACATATCGAATTTAATTTCCCTTCATTACACCTGTGTCTTTATCCAAGTGTATCTAGCCAAGGCGATACACTTCAAAACATTTCATTTATCGTTTATCAGATTACATCCCTTTAGTGATAAAACCTTAATCTCATAAGATTATAATCACCTCGATAACAATCAACTCGACACATTGCCATACATTTTGCGTTCTAAATCTCCATTACAGATTCATTTACTCTCAACATATATACACTGCTCAAATGGTGTCACCAATGCAACAATTGAAATAGCTGCAATCAGTTCAGACTATACGCCAATTTCTGTCCCTATGAATTCCCAAATTATCCATTTGACAATTGATTCCAACAGGCAAGCCTGTTGGTTGATCACACATACAACCATTCGATTTTTCACACTAAACTATCGATTCCTTTTTCGATTTGATCTTACTAAACTATAATACTCTAATCGCTTCCCGCGATTTCTCTAACAGTTTTTCGATAACACTCGCAAATGCTAACACCTTAATTTGGTCTTTGCCAATCTTTATATGCACAACTGGTTTGGAACTTCCGATAACTAATAATACGTTCTTTTTGCCCCTTTTGCCAGCTCGACTAGTAACACTCAATAATCATTCAAATTCACGAAACATCTCAATCGTTATCGATTTGGACTTTTTCAAAATATTTCTGTACAATTATTGTCTCCAAGCTTTTAAAGCAACACTCATTACAGCAGATCTCAAATCATTAATCACAATACAGCCCATAAAGTTTTACTTGTCCCAAGGTACAAAGATCACTTTACACACTTTCATTAGATTGCAGTATAACCTTTACTGGGACATTTCAGTATATAATGCAAAATCTCCAAATCCCGTATATACATATATAAGTCCTTTACAATTTCGCGTTGTATCCATACACTTATGGTCAATAGATCTCTCAATGTGCCATTTTCGAATAATAATTCATCCACTATTTATTCAATCAAGATCAAATTCACTCTTATAAAACTCGCATAGTATACATTTTCCTCATCTGTGCCAATTTATCTTCTTCACTTTTCAAATGCATTTAATCGATCATCAATGATCTTAATCATTCTCCAATCTGAATGCACTCAAGAAACTTTACTTTTCAGTAGCACAATACTATTAGGGCATTGCCATGTCGGATAATTACAATCCAAAATTCCTTATACCTGCGATCAATTTGTATAACTCTTTAAATATCAAAAGTCTCCAATGAGAAACGATTTTCTTATAATTTTCTCAATTCCATCATAACATATTCTGACATATATTCCTTTTACCCTAATTTCTCTACATAACCCAATTTATTTGCAATAGATCACTGCATGCGTTAAATAAACATTCTTTAAATCAATTTCGTATTTTCAGAACATAATTATACAAACCATACACGAATCTATTTTCTCCTCATATTCGCAATTACTATTTCCTCGATGTTCAGTAATTCTCTCACATAATCGGAGTCATCTCATCAATGTAATACACACTTTCTCAGTAACATATTCTATCTCTTACGCTTGAGTCTCTGCTAGACTTCGGACTCCAAAATTTACTTATACTTCATTTCAAATTTATCTCTTTAATGATTACTCTCAAATCAAATTATCAGATCAACTAAACCTTATCAATCATTAATACTGTTCATAAAACTTTATCAATCAACTATTTTTCATCAATACTACTTATGAAATTCCTCAACATCACAGTCATCACATTTCTTATCAGTCATTCTCAATGCCACAGGGACTCAAATTCCAACTATACACAATATCCCATGCAGATCAATCTATGCCATAATCCATATAATCAGAACATCCTTTTTAATACTGTTCATTGACGTCCGCACCAGCAAAATTCATTGCATCGATATACTAATTGGTCACTTACATTAAGGATACACAATACTCTCTTTTTACATCTATCCTCACTCGTGAGGATTTTATCATGATCAAGTCCTCAACATGTAACAATTTCAATTTCTTCCCAATAAATCACTATAATCATCATATCTTATTTGAAAATGTATTCTTATCAATTTACCCATTAATAGCTTATACTACTAAGAACTCTTTAATCACATTTAACTTTAGATAACCTTTCTCTTTTTGGTACCACATTAACAGTCTCCCTTCTTTCTCAATTGATTTCTCATAAACACTTTCTTTTCTCATTCGAACTTTATACACTACAATCATCCCCTTAATTTACTTCTCATGCCATCTCCACATACACGAGACAATTTCGGTTAATATTTTTCACTTACCATGGGGCTCCCATAATCAGGTGTGTATTCACTTAGGCAAATCAACTAAACCGGAACATCTGTTTCACTTATCAGTATCATTGTCTTACCTCTCAATCTTTTCATTATTACATCGCAACCTTATATTTTCACACTCAAAATCAACATCATCGATATACCATCATTCTTGATTTCTCTCTAATGTAATCGATTCACAGTCATAAATCATTATTCATAACACTCGTCACAGTAATCAATTTCAATTATAACATTTCATTTCATCCACACAATACACTTGTACTCTTGTCATTTCTATCATAGCTCTAATTTCCTCTATCAGTTCAGAACATATTCCTATCTATCTCACATTCAAGGATATACCGAGCGTATAACCCAGATATCGCATCCCATAATGTATCCACTAATACCAATACACTCAATCTTAATTCGTCAAATCGAATCATATACCTTTTTATAATTTCATGATATCCACAACTGGCATTTCTCCCATTCTGATATATCATCAATTTCCTCACTAATTCCAATGACTGAAACAATTGGTACAGGCTCCTACATGTGACTCATATACTAGACTTGGGATCGATTGTCATCGTCACGTGACATGACTTAAATGCATGTAACTAGACACAATTTCAGAATGCCCATGTACAATCGTATTTCGGGCTCGATACCTAAATGTAACACCCACTCTCAAGAAGACCCAACCCGATATCGATGGTGATATCCGAGTCCGCGCCCATGAGGGTGGCGTGCTAACCACTCATTCAGAAATCGGTACATTATTCTTATTTTAAAACACATGTGCGGAATTCCATACCCAAATTGGGTACTCATTCAATCACATCCAATTTCAATACACATATTTTCAAAAGCCACTGAGGTCAATTTCACAAATACAAATAAACACTTTATTATAAAATAAAGACATGTAATGCAGACACGAACTGATCTCGACTTCTGACCTTCACTTGAATCCTGCAAACATACTCCCGTTTTACTAACGGGGTACTCTTCAATTCCTAAAAAATAATTGCAATGTTGGGTGAGTTTGCGAACTCAATGAGAAACCATCATCGATGGTCCACCCAACTCATGCATATACATACAATTCGCATTATATCACATATTAGCACATTCATCAAATCCCATGCGTTCAATTTCACGACTATGAGGCGTTTCGCCTCTCACACAATTCACATTTGATCATTCATATATGCAATGTGCATGTGACACTTTCATTTTCTTTTCGTTGTTGTGACTGAGCGCCTATCACTTATCAGAAATCGGACGCATCTAGGGAGTAGGAGAGCCCTCTGGGTATGCACTAACTCCCCGGTTCAAGAATGATGATTCGCATTTTGGCAAGTAGGAGAGCCCTCGGGTATGCACTACGCCCACTCACATTAGGGATAGGAGAGCCCTCTGGGTATGCACTAGTCCCCTCGAGCTCAAAGTTCGGTTCAGTACAGTGGCGTCTCAGGTCAACAACTATCTTTATCTGATCGTTCAATTATGCATGAATGCATATGTCACTTTCCATTTTCAGTCAGTTTCCATTTCGGTACCATTTTTCATTTCTTCGGACCTTTGATCCGGTATTTCAATCATATGCAGATTCAATTCAATTTCACTTATGCATCCATAACATTTACTCAAATTAACACTTCAATATCACATTTTCAATATTTCGAACCCCCATGGTCCGAAATCAATCAATAGCAATCACATATCTCCATCCTTAACTCCACATGGCATAAGTACATACAATTAAACACATATCGGCTGAGAAACCAACTAGGTTACTCACCTGAATTTCCTAGCTGTTGCCTGGAAACTCCAGCACTGCCCGTGGATTATCGATCCATCGGCTCTATAATAACCAATTCATTTCATTCATTACAGAAAG
Organism: Erythroxylum novogranatense; assembly: GCA_029891385.1. Lineage (NCBI taxonomy): Eukaryota > Viridiplantae > Streptophyta > Magnoliopsida > Malpighiales > Erythroxylaceae > Erythroxylum > Erythroxylum novogranatense. The sequence goes on along the minus strand of CM057226.1, from coordinate 108,481,523 downwards.
CACAGTCAAAATAATTAATGATGCACATGGCTTGAATAAAAGGTGTACTATGCCTATTCATGATTTTCCCGGTACCATTTCCCATTATCTAATCTCTCTTTACTCAGTATTAAATTTTCACTCAATAGATCGATATCGGCTCATTTCAATTCAATAAAATATCATAGAACTCACCAATTTCGTTTATACCAATTAGTTCCATTTATCCAGTCATATTTGTCAAGGTATTACCTCAAATTCAATAGCACTATCCTCTAGGTCGAATTCAGCCTTTATGCTCAGTTCCTAAAATTCCTAGTAGTATTTAATTCACTTTCAAAGTCTCACATTATACCCCAATAACTCAAAATAATTCTTAGGATGCAATACAATCATATTTCTTAGCTATCTTTCATTAATAGAGATCACAAAAATCTAAATTCAACTCTCATTCTTTTCCTCAATTGTAGACCTCTTTCTCTAGATCACAACGAATCAAACATCACCTCAATTGGAGGTCTACACCAATAGTTATGCCCCAAAAACCAAATTAAACCTATTCAGAATCGGTCCTCATGGCAGATGGGCCTTCATGGCGTCTCAATGTTCTCTCGCGGCATTGAAGTGAGCTCGCCATGGCTCCTCCTTCCTGCTCGCCGCGGAGAATTAACATATTAATTCGCCGCGGCGAGAACATTTATTTCATTGGACAATTATTTCGGTCCTATTCAGTCAATCGGTCCGCCACTCGGAGAATTTCCGGTCCGGACATTTTCTCCCAAATTTTCAGAAACATTTCCAAGGTTCACAATCAATTTGCAATCACTCTAATACAATTCCAAATCCACCATTCACACCCAATTATTCTACAATTACCAATATATCATAATCCAATCTAATTTTCTCACAAATTCACAATTCATAACATTTACAAAATCAAATGCCGGGAAAAGTCATGAATGCATGAACCTATATGTGCATGTGCCAATAGACTCAGTCCTCTACAATCAGAGGCCAAACAAATGTTCACATCAGAAATATGAAGTGCAAATTACTAGTCTGACTAAAATGACCCATATACCCTTCCCATTAGGGTCGGGATGTTACAGAAATCATATCCGATTAATTTCCCCAACCACTTGTGTTGGTCCGGGGTCTGAATAACTTGGGTAGTCAAGCTCTTCAACGGCTACTGGTCGGTGATAATTGTGAATTTTCGACCGAGAAGATATTGCCGCCATTTAGACACGGCTTGTGTAATGGCGTACATTTCCCTCTGATAGGTGGAGGACTGCTGTATGCGAGGGCTGAGTTGCTGACTATAATAAGCGATTGGGTGACCCCCTTGCGACAAGATCGCATCGATCCCAGTACCAGAAGCATCTGTTTCAACCGTAAAAGCCTTAGTGAAATCCGACAGCTCCAAGATAGGGGCAACACTAAGCAAATGTTTCAAGGCTTCAAACGCTGTAGTGGCGGAGTCAGACCAATGAAAGGCGTCCTTGCGCAACAAATCGGTCAAGGGACCCGTGACAGATGCAAAATTCCGGATGAACCGACGATAATAACCGCCAACCCGAGGAACCCGCGGACGTCCGTTACTGATTTAGGCATGGGCCAAGCCTGTATAGATTGAACTTTGTCCGGGTCAACCGCCACACCCTCGCGAGAGATAACATGGCCCAAATATCCGATGGAGGTGAGGCCAAAGAGACACTTAGACTTCTTAGCAATGAGTTGATGTTCGCGGAGTACATGAAGAACTGAACGAAGGTGCTCCAAATGGGAGTGCCAATCCGGACTATAAACAAGAATGTCGTCAAAAAAGACGAAGACATACCTCCGCAACATCGGGCGAAATACCGAAGTCATTAAACTCTGAAAGGTGGAGGGGGAGTTCGTGAGGCCGAACGGCATAACCAAGAACTCGTAATGTCCATTGTGAGTCCGGAAAACTGTTTTGCATTCGTCGCCCAAACGAATACGAATCTGGTGGAAGTCGGCTAAGAGATCAAGCTTCGAAAAATACATAGCGTCGTGTAACTCATCAAACAACTCGTCGATGGAGGGAATAGGGAAACGGTCTTTGACTGTTACGGCATTCAGAGCACAGTAATCAACACAGAATCGTCAAGAACCATCTTTTTTACAGACCAACAAAACCGGGGATGAGAACGCTCTAGTACTAGGCCGAATAATTCCATCGGACAACATTTCAGAAACCAACCGCTCGATCTCTTGTTTCTGGAAATGGGGATAGCGGTAAGGGAGGACATTCACCTGACCACTGTGAGCAACTAAGTAGATGGCATGGTCACAATCTCGGGTCGGAGGTAGACCATGCGGTTTGGTGAACACATCATCAAACTTAGTAAGTAGAGCAGCGACAGCAGGGGCAGTGTCGTGAACGAAAGGAATAGAATCAGAAACCAGATCTAACCTGAACATCTCAGCCACGGCATCGAAAGAAGATAATCGACGGAGAGCATTAAACTGAATAGGCTGAATTGGTGGTGCACCATCGCCTTTCCATCGGACCTTCTGACCGTTGTAAGAAAATTCAAAGATGGAAGAAGCATAGTCGGTAACGACGAGACCCAATGTCGCCAGCCACTCGACACCAAGTACCATATCCCAACCCTGAATCGACAAGACGAAGAAATCGACCAAAATTTCCTAATTCTGTATGACGAGGGGCACTTGACGGACAATACCCACACACGGTAAACGTTCACCGCTACCCACCAAAACGGAAAAACTCGGGGTAGAAGTGACAGTCAAATTTAAATAGGTTGCCACACGAGTTTGGACGAAATTATGACTGCTCCCGCCGTCCAATAACACCTGAACTGGCTTCCCAAAAACCAACCCCTAAAAACGCAAGGCGGAGACGGAACAACCACCAGCAAGAGCGTTATATGAAATGGCAAAATGCAGCTGAGAGGATAGCGTGAGAGAAGAGATGTCGGAGTCGGGATCTTGCGATGGCGGTAACGGAATCGGGTCAGCCGTGTCGCAAACCCCAACATCGTCCTCCAACAACAATAACTGGGGCTTTGACTTACATTTGTGGTCCCATGTATATTTTTTGTCGCAATGATAGCATAGCCCTTTCGACCGACGTTGAGCAGCTTCGGATGGAGTTAAACGGCGAAAGGGAACCTTGTTGCTGCTGGGTAAAGTGACAGTGGAAGGAGCGGAGGATAAGCTGGTAGGGGTCGACTGAAAGGGTGGCTTTGGTGTGGGCAAAAGAGGCTTAGAGGAACCAAGTGTTGGCCGAACCAAACCCTTTTCCAAGGCTATGCGCTGCTCGTGTAATTGAGCTAACGACATCGCTTTGTCTAACGTAGAGGGCCGGTGAATCAAGACGGAATGTTTAATATCTGCACGGACCCCAGAAATAAAACATTGGATCACGAACTGGACCGGCAGGGAAATGGTCCGGTTCGTTATAGACTCAAAGCTGGACCGATATTCACTCATTGTTGCTGTCTGTTGCAATTTGGCGAGGAGGCCCTCGGGTTCTTCCAAATCACAGGACCTAAAGCGGGCGATCAGGGAAGCCATGAAAGCCGACCAACCAGAGAGTTGCTTGTTCCGGTACATCCAGTTGTACCAATCCGATGCAACATCATCGAAATAGAAGGAAGCAATCGATACCCACTCATTGTCGGGGATTTGGTAAAAATCAAAATAACGAGTGGCCTGCATAACCCAGCGATCAGGGTGGTCACCGATGAAACGTGCCATTTGCACAGCAGCAGGTTTATGGCGGCCAAGAGGAGAGACGAAGCTACCATCCGGGGAAACAGAACCAGGCTTTGGGTCCGATGACAATGTCTGGGCAAAACGGTGTAAAACCTCCTGGAGCAACGCTCTTTGCCATCAAAGTCGCGGCGGAGGGCGGTGACGGACTTGTCAAGAACCTTCAGATATGTACCTTCAGCCATCTATGCTGACGGAATGAAAGCACCAATGTTATAGCCTGCAATCAAGTGAGACAATTCCAGGCAATATAACAGTAACTGAGACAGAAATGAAGGCCGAACAGGACAATATTTCCTTGTATTCTGTCGCAAACGAAAAGTTACAAAGAAGAAGGGGATGGGAAAAAGAGGAAAGGTGAGAGAGAAAGAAGACAACTTCTTAGAGAATATTCATAACAAACTTCTACTGGTACTAATTATTATAAAGCAAAATCATCCTTAAAGTGCGTGCACTAGAACTGCATGACCTTGCTGATATATCCACGTGGCCATCACCAAATCATCAAACGAAATCACCATACCTTCGAGGAGTCTGCCTTGCACGAGTGCTTCTACGCAGGCTTTCCTCATTTGGCCCATTCCTCATAATCGGATTCATGACAGATCAACATTTGTAAGTGTACGTTTTCCAAAGGGTAGATCAAACTCAACATCATCCCCAATGATCTGGGAATGTAACCAGGAGAGTTTCTCCTCAGTTGAATTGCTCTTACGCACTCCCATGTCAAGCGTCCTGAAGGACTCTGAGCGAGAAGAACAGAGGTGACTGCTGGTGGATGAACAAGAACCAGACCTACCCTTTGAAGTTGATGATGAACCTAAAAGAAAATTATACACGAAATTCCAGATTAATTTCATAATTAATCTACACAAATAATTAACTCTAGAATTGCAACATATTATATTCAATAATTAGATTGATAAATACCTGAAAATTGGGGAAACATTGAATCCATTGTAATGTTCTGTAAAGCGACGTGATAGAGATGTAGAGGATTTGCTACTGTTATTCCGAATTCTTAATCAACAAAAGCACACACATATACAGTTTTCAATGAGGCGACTGTATTTAAAGTCGGCTAGCAGTAGGGCCTCCTGTGCACTGCAAATCATGGGCCAAGCCTACCCATCATAGCAAGCCCATGAACACAGGCCCAATGACACATTAAAGAGAGAATTAACAAACCCAATTACCTTGACATCAAATTAATCAGGGTTTGTACAAAAGTATGTTTATTATGCTAGTTCAAAAAATAATGATAACATTCTATCATTCTCCCACTTGGATAGCATAACTAACATAAATGAACAATAGAACAAATCCCCAGATTAATATAACAATAAGTGGCCACAATAGGATGTCTACACAATCTCTCAATCATAAGTCCAAAATGAGGTTACAAGTACCTCAACAATATAGAAATCAAACCCGATAGGAGTACTAATAACATATATACAAGATATCCATACCTCGATGACCTAAACAAAATGTGTCATAAGAAAATGCACACAAAATGGTAATCCGTTTGTGCAATTCCAAACAAAATGGCCTAAGCATCCACTCAAGATGCCAATTGAGATTTAACAAAATATCTCAGAACAACAAGATGAGACTTGGTACAAAATGTCTCCAACAAAATGCCATATATATACAAACATTTAAATGTATCTGCGCAATATATCAAGAAAGTATATGGCAACAACAATAATAGCAATAATTATATGCAAAAGTCTTTATACTGAATAACAAAGTAGTCAAATACAATGTTACTATCAAAATAACATAAAAGACAGGCTCCCACTAATCCAAGGCATCATAAGATGTAAATAGGCCCATACGGGTTACATGATTCACAAAAGCCTTAACAGTTAAGCCTTTGGTCATAATTGGTCCCATTTAGCTTAATCAAATAATTCAAAGCTGGAAATTGATACAAAGCAGGGAGATTTAGCAAATGTATCAAAAACTAGCAAAATTGGGCAAACAACACAACTAGGTTCTCATGCAGTTGCAATCCTGCCTAAGAGTCTCGAATTACAACACAGATCACCCAGAACATTAAACTATGCCCTAAAGTTAATATCGATAGGATATTGAAAACTTTAAAGACATAATTCAATGAATTAAACAAACATTAGAAACCACATTAATAAAGACAAATCGATAGGGTAAGTGCATCATTAACATAGCATCTAATGTATGCCCAATAACAACATCACAACAGCAATTTGTAATAATTGGTCTCACGATAGGCGAGCTGACAATTACACAAAATGAATGACAAGAGTTCAATAACATTTCCCAAGATTGTTCCCATAGGTTCAATTAGCACCATAATTGCAAAATTAACCATAGTAATCTTATAGTATAACATTTTATGCATAAACGACATCAAAAAATTAATTTTGGTACACAACTATATAACCCTGAGAGTACACAAGACTTCATAAGCCCAAATAATACTAGGAATAAGTACAAAAATTTTCAATAAAAAATTCAGAGAGTACTATATATTTTTATTAATTTTAAAATTCGGGAAAAATAAAAATAAAACTTCCAACATTCAAAAAATTTCATAAAAAACACTATAAAATAGAACTGGGCAAGTGGAGCATGTAGAAAAAAATTTGGGAAAAAATGACTACCGGAGGAAGCTGCAAGCGCCTACACGCGCCACCAGTGCGCGTGGGTGAGGGTCAGCCTGGTCGGGCTTCATCTTCCTTGCCCGGCTGACTGGTATCAGGATCGCCCGACCCCGTTTGCGACCCAATTTAGAAAACCGTCCATAACTCCTTCATTTTTTACCCGTTTTTAATGAAATTTGCGTCATTAGATTCATTATTTTAAAGATCTATCAAACTCCTCAATGAATTTTACGAAAAAAGCTACTGTAAAGAATCGAAAGAAAACATTAATGGTTCGGTTCTTCGAGTTCTTGAGGTTTACAAAAGACAACAGTAAATCGAACAACTTACTACATGCTTTGACATCAAATCGAAACCAATTGACATAAAAAAAACGATTTCACAGAAAAAATTTAACAAAACCGAAAGCGAAATTACATGAACAAAAATTAATAGCTCAAAACTACCCAAAAAATAGCAGTTACAATTAGGGTTAGCACTGCTCTGATACCAATTGAAAGAAAATTATACACGAAATTCCATATTAATTTCATAATTAATCTACACAAATAATTAACCCTAGAATTGCAACATACTATATTCAATAATTAGATTGATAAATACCTGGAAATTGGGGAAACATTGAATCCATTGTAATGTTCTGTAAAGCGACGTGATAGAGATGCAGAGGATTTGCTACTGTTATTCCGAATCCTTAATCAGCAAAAGCACACACATATACAGTTCTCAATGGGGCGACTATATTTAAAGTCGACTAGCAGTAGGGCCTCCAGTGCACTGCAAATCATGAGCCAATCTTACCCATCATAGCAAGCCCATGAATACAGGCCCAATGACACATTAAAGAGAGAATTAACAAGCCCAATTACCTTGACATCAAATTAATCGGGGTTTGTACAAAATTATGTTTATTATGCTAGTCCACAAAATAATGATAAAATTCTATCAGAACTTGGTCATATAACCGAGGCTGTGCTCAATTTTAGGACACTTTCTTCCAAGATGGGTTGTTCTAGTTCCATGTCAGAAGAGAAAAAACAACAACTGGAAGATCAAAGCAAGAAGATGAATATGATGATGATTAAAGCAACGTATTGGGTTTATAAGTAATCATCTGTTACATTTTCCTGTGGGTTGGGGCAGTTGTTCCAATGTAACTGGCTACTTATAAACAAAATGAAGGTGATGAACTCTGGTTGGTGACGATCGTCAAGTTGTTCAAAAATGGACCACAATGATTGCATTTACAACACATATTTTTTACAATAATTTAGAAAATGTGCTCAAAATTTTTAGCAATACTTTAGGTTCTATTTAATTAAGGGGTTTATAATGGAATAATATATATCGTAACAGTTCATCGTTTGGAAGGAGGTTTTATAATAGAATGAGATAGAAGTGGAGAGTTTCATGTTACGTTCTATTCCATCTTAAACAATAAAAATGAAAATTTTCTGATTTGGGAGTGTTTAGGATGACAAGTAAACTAATAAATATATACTACCTAATATATCCTTAATAATTGTGAAGAAACACATTAGATTCTTCATAAACCCACCCTTACTAATTGTGAAGAAACACATGAGATTCTTCATAAACCCTCACATAATCACTTCAAATCAAGGACTCAGATAAGGAAACGAAGAAGAGGAAGAAAAAATGTCTGAAGCTTGTAAAGAGAAGAAAGACTCGAGAATGTTTTAAGTTGTTTGAAGACTTGAGCTACGTTTACGTAACTTATGTTTAGACACACGTTGAGCACACAAAACGCAGTCGTATTCCACTTAACACAGAACATAGAGATTAGCTTACATTCAAAATGCACAACACATCAGAAGCAGAGGCAAAATGCAACATTTCATTGGATTCGTTAAAGTCTGATGGAAGTGAATAAAAGAACAAAGGCAGAATTTATGAGGATGCATGTGTATGACACACGCAACATACACTGACTCAATCAAAAGATACCTGAAGGCAGCATTCATCTAAAACTCTTATAAATAGCTAAACCTCATGCTTCAGAAAAACAACACTATCAATACATTTTAAAGTCTACAAAAGTTTACATTTTTGTGATTCAAGTGAGGAAAAAATAGAGAGTGCTAGAGTACATATTGTGGGTACTAGGGAGTTTGATAAAACTCTTGATGGTGTTCTTTAAACACCCAATCTCTTGTATTTTCTTCTTCCTTGATACTAGTAAAATCCGGTGTGTGAGTTTGACCCTTGGACGTAGATAGCTTTGTGCTATGGAACTAAGTAAAAACTGTGTCTTCTTTTACTCTTCTTGCAATTTCCATTTATGCAAAAACATATCCAAGTTTTAAGCATCATCAGTTCAGAAAACAATACAGAAATAACACCAAGTTTCTAACAGATTGGTATCAGAGCCATCAAAATTTCTGTCCACATTCACAAGTCAAAGAATCCGTCAAGAAGAAAAATCAAGCATAAATCTTAACAAAGGACTTACAAGATGGTGGGGAAAGAGATGGAAGTGTTCACAGGAAAGGAGGACTTTGCAATATGAAAATTACAGATGTAAGCCCTTCTTAAATCCTATGAATACTTTGGGGCCATAGATGTTACATATGAAGATGAACAAGATCCTGTGAAGAATTTAAAGAAGCCAAGATTAGCACATTGCAAGCTGATGTTGCATCTTTCACCAATTGTCATCAAAAAAGTGAAAGATTACAACATAGAAAAGATGTTATAGGATAAGTTGGATGAGATCTACTTTAAAAGGTGCCTACCAAATAAGATGACATTGCTGCATAATCTTGCCAACTTCAAGATAAGCACGACAGTAAACCTAGAAGACAATCTGGATTACTTCTTCAAATTAATTCAAGATCTTGAAGCTACTGAGGAGGTAATTTCTGAAGAACACCAAGCAGTGGTGATTCTAAAGTCACTACTACAGGAGTATAATACATTCAAAAAGGTGGTTAAGGATGTTAGTGGTGATGCTCTAACAGTAAAGAGGGTTGTTGACTCTTTGATGGAGGAAGTGATAAATAACAATCACTTTAATAAGGAACCAGAGGTGATGTTCTTGGACAATAGATCCAAGAATAGATTAGCACAAAATGGCTCAAAGAAAGGTGGGTAGAAAACTAAAGGAAAGGCCAAACAGAGAAAGAATGATGATGACAAGAAAAAGAGCAAAGCCAAAGGTAAGAAATGTTTTTACTGTGATAAAATTGGCCATTTTGCTAGAGATTGTAGGAAGAAAAAGAAGGATAAAGAAGCACAGAAGGCAGATGCAGGAAATTTTGAAAGACTTGAAGAATCTAGTAGAGATGAGATTCTTGCATTAACAACTGAAGCAGATGAATTGACATCAGATTGGATTTTAGATTCCGGCTGTACAATACATGTAACTCCCCACAGACAGTGGTTCTCTACCTTTGAGAACCTGCCAGCTAAAGTAAGGATGGCTGGTGTAGGGAAGCAAGACATTAAAGGCATTGGCAATGTTTCCATTAAAATGTATGATGGAAAGAGGAGAACTTTGAGCAATGTGAGATATGTCCTTAGAATTAGAAGCAATCTTCTATTCGAAAGTGCTTTTGACAAGCAAGGATACAAGATAAGATCCAAGGATGGTTTGAGAGAAATCATCAATGATAGTAAGGTGGTTATAAGGGCAATTAAGAAAGGGGGCCTATACTATGTTGTAAGAACTACGAAAATCAACCTAACGGTAGAAGAGAAGGAGCTGAACTCAACAATTTTATGGCATACAAGACTTGGACATTCAGGGAATAAGAGTCTCAAACACCTAGAGCAATAAAGGTTACTGCCTAATGCTACTATAAAAAGGATTGGGTTTTGTGATGGATGTATCCTAGGGAAACATCACAGAACCCCTTTCCCAAAGAATGCAAGGAGGGCCACCAGTAACATGGAATATGCTTATAGTGACCTATGGGGACCAGCACAGATTCAAACCATGGGAGGTAAGAAATATTTTATGAAAATTATTGATGACAGGTCCAGGAAATGTTGGATCTATCTCCTAAAGTCTAAAGATGAAGCACTAGAAGTTTTTGTGAAGTGACACACTTTGATAAAGAATCAAACAGGAAAGAAGCTGAAGTGTTTAAGGACAGATAATGGCTTGGAGTTTTGCAACAAGGAGTTTAATGATTACTGTGAAGAAAAGGGAATTCAAAGACACAAAATAGTCAAAGCTACTCCTCAACAGAATGGAGTAGCTGAAAGACTGACCAGAACCCTTCTAGAGAAGACAAGATGCATGTTGCTATCCTCAGGACTATCCCAAGCATTATAGGGGGAAGCCACCAAAACTGCAGCATACCTCATAAACAAACTGCCTACATCCAAAAATGAGTATAAGACTCCTGAAGAGGTATGGACTAGTATTAAACCTAATTTGACTAACTTGAGACTTTTGGATGTAATGCTTACACCCACCAAACTGAAGGGAAGTTAGAACCTAAAGCCATAAAAGGAGTATTTCTAGGATATCTTGAAGGTAAAAAAGGGTATAAGGTCTTAATCCTACATCCAGGAGCTCACAAAACTCAAATAAGTATAGATGTGGTGTTTAGGGAAACTGAATTCCCACTGTTGAAGCATAAAGATGGAGGAATGCATGTTCAAGAAAATATCCTACAACAGCTGGGTTCAAACAACAGTTTGACTCCCTTTTATATCCTACCCTCCACATATGAAAGAGGAGAAACAGAAACAGCTGCTGAATAGACTACAGAAGCAGCATAAGAAACATTGGACCCAAATTCTAACTCTTAGGAGGGAACACAACAAGAAGAAGGAATAACAGAAGCTCAAACTCCTCTACAAGACTATCAACTAGTTAGAGATAGAGAACTAAGGTAGGTAATACCAAACAGAAGGTATTTTGAGATTAACCTTGTTGAATATGCCTGTTTGGTTGCATAATCAATTGAATCAGGAGCACTAGAAACCTATGAGGAGGCTATGGAGAGGACTGATGCAGATCAATGGAAGGAGGCTTGCCTAAGTGAATACTCTTCACTAATGAAGAATAAGAATTGGAAGCTAGTTCCCAAGCCACAAAATGCTAAGGTGATTGAATGTAAATGGATATTCAAGCTCAAGGATGGGGTGACAGAAGCTAATACTAAGACCTACAAGGCAAGACTAGTTGCAAAAGGTTTTAGACAGAGAGAAGGAGTAGATTATAAGGAAATATTTTCTCCAATTGTCAAGTTTAAAATAGTAAGAATAATACTAACCCTAGCAATTTGAATGATTGGGAAATACATCAGATATTTGTAAAGACGACCTTCTAATATGGAAGGTTAAAAGAAACTATCTATATGAAGCAACCTACAGGCTTCATACAGAAGGAGAAACCATATCATGTCTGCTTGCTAGAAAAGTCGTTATATGGCCTAAAGCAAGTTCCTAGACAATGGAACAAGAAGTTCCATGACATGGTGACAGAACTAAGGTTCAAAAGAAATGCCTATAACTACTGCCTATACTATAAGGACCTAGAGAAAGAGGAAGTGGTCTATATACTAGTGCATGTTGATGATATAATCATCACAGGAAAGTTAGTGAAGAAAATTCAAGAAGTGAAGAATGCTCTGAAAAAGAATTTTGATATGAAAGACCTAAAGAGAGCTAAGAAGCTACTGGGAATGCAGATCATAAGGAATGAAGCAAAAGGGAAACTATGGTTGATACAAAAGGACTATATCAGGAAAGTTCTATCTAAGTTCAACATGGTAGATTCTAAACCTAGCCCTGCCCTAATTTCCACACACTTACAACTGACAGCTGCTAAGAGTTCAGCAATAGAAGTAGAAAGGGAACACATGCAGAAATATCCTTATAATGTAAGTATAGGTTGTATAATATATATTATGATTTGTATTAGACCTGACTTAGCATATGCAGTCAGTCTACTTAGCAGATTCATGTCTAATCCAGGTCTAAAGCATTGGTTGGGTTTTAAGATAGTACTTAGATACTTGAAGGGGACCCTAAATCATGGTCTATGTTTTAATAAACCTAACCTAAGAGTCCTTAAACATACAAGCATAAATGGCTATATGGATGCAGATTATGCAACATATAAAGACACACGCAAATCACTATCAGCATACTATTTCACAATTTCAGGCAACACAATAAGCTGGAAAGTACAACAATAGTCAGTGGTGTCATTATCTATAACAGAAGCAGAGTTCTACGCAATTACAGAAGGCCTCAAGAAGCTGATATGGCTTAAGGGACTACTGTTAGAAATTAAAGTTCAAATCTCAGAACCATCTATTCACACTGACAGTCAAAGTGCTATTTACCTGAGTAAGGATTCAGTTCTGCACGAGAGGTCAAATCACATAGACGTTCAACTTCACTACATCAGAGACAAGGTTAACGTCGGAGAGGTTAACCTGAAAAAGATAAACGGTGAAAGCAATCTGTAAGATTTTGGGACAAAAATAGTTCCAATAAAGAAAATCATTTTTGTGGAGAGTTTCTAAAGATAAATGAAGCACCTTGAGGAAAAAATAAGGCTCACCTGTTGATCTCACAACATCGGAGAAAAAATTAGGTTTCAAGTTTTTGAAATTGGTCACGAATTGAAGGATTGAGTAAGGATTCATGAAGAAGGAGGGAAGAATGTGAAGAAACACATGAGATTCTTAATAAACCCTCATGTAATCACTTCAGATCAAGGACTCAGATGAGGAAACGAAGAAGAGGAAGAAATGTAACATCCCGGTTCCATACAAAGGATTAGAACCCTAAAAATTTGGTATATGTGAGACCAATCAAAGAAATTGGAACAACACATCTCATACTCATGCATTAGATACGGTGCACATGCACATGAATAGGGAATCCTAGCTCATAACAATAATTGTACAAGCATTCATGGACATTCCCGGAATAATTGGAAATAAAAGTGACTATTTAGAGAATTGTGGGTTATTGATCTTGAAAATTGATTTGGAAAGTGAAATTGCCGATTTTACATTTTTGAAGAATTTTAGAAATTTTTTTCTGAAATTTTTCGTGGTAAATTTTGGACTAGGAAAAAAAATGTCAAGCGGCAGACCAATTGATTAATGGTAGTAGAATTTACTGTCAGTGGGCAATGGAAATTTTGATACATGACTTTAGGAATTATTGACAAGTTTCATTCTTTGGAAAATTGGGTTTAAATGGGAAATACCTAAACAAACCATGGAATTTTGACACTTGGCAAGTGACAAGTGTCACTTGCCAAGTTATGTCTTATTAATGGTTATTTAATGAATTTTTGGAGTCCATTTCTGGCCCTCTCACGATGCTCTCTCTTTTCAAAAGCTTTTGGAATTGTTTTGGTGATTTTGTCCCCTCATCTTCGTAGCTCTCTCTTCCTCTTCTTCATGGATTGTGATCTCCTCCAACTTTAAGCCTAGTCATCATCTCCTATTTGCTTCCTTGTCCCTTTGCCCTCTCTTTATTGCTCACCATAAAAAAAACCTATCTCTATCACTTTGGAGGATGATGATCGTGGGTTGTGTGGAGAGCTAGGTATTGGTGATTTTTCTTGAAGAGTTTGAAGAGATTGAAGCTTAATCAAGTAAGTTTCTGCTTCTAATGTCATGGGCATGGTTAGTTAAAGCTAAAATGATGATTTAAATAGATGAGTTGAATGTCAAGATTGAATGGTGGAAAAATCTGGAAAATGTACCTTGAACCTATTGCAATGTTTTGATCATAACTAATTGTGTAGGAATGCAAATGAGGTGAGGTTTGTGGCCACTTAAACTTTGGGATGTTGGCTTCAATTTAGTATGAAATAGGTGTTGCTAAATTGTAATGTTAGAAGGTCGAAAATTTGCATGGAAAATTTCTGTTTTGGGGTCTGTAAACAGTACCAGCATTTATGACCTAATTAGTTTGGTGATTTTTCTGAATTAATTGATATGGAATTTGGGAAAAAGGTCTTCATGAAAGTTGTAGCATATTGAGTTAGTTTTCCATTTCCAATGATCTTGCTATTTTTCGAGTTGTATATTGGGAGATATGAACTGATTACTATTGACTGGTTTTAGGCTTTGTGATGAAACCTAGCCTACTTGTCGATTTTGGGAGTTTTCGGATTGAAAGCATTTTTGGTAATTTTTGTGAATTGAATTGGAGTTTGAATTGTACTGAAGAGGTCTAGATGACACATTGATCTAGAAAATGATATAGGGCTTATAATTTTTTGGAAAACAGATGTGGGAGATATGGAATTTCAAAAACTGAACCTACATTGTGATGTTAAGTGCTGATTAGGCCAGAAACTTGCATAACGCATTTGAAACTGTTAGAGACTGAATTGGAGCTTGGTTATTTCAGGAAGAATTGAATTTTGAGGATTTATCTTTTCAGGGATATAAATTTCTGATTTTTCTGACTTGTGTACAGGGAGTTATGCTTATTATAAGCTTACTGCTCAAATTGAATGATTTCAGGGACAGCAACATTGAGTGAATTAATTGACTTGTTTAGCAATGGAATTTGATTTTGGGTTGTTCATGAAAGTTGTAGATGACATTGTGAACTTATTGAGAATATTTATTTGGTAATTTTTGGCTGAATAATCAGTGAGTTCTTGAATTAGCAAGGTACTGTCCTGTGTTGATACATTTTGAGTAGGCAGTAGCTTTGATGGGATATTTGACACCCTTAGGGTTGGAATTGATTTTTATGGTCTTCTTGTGAATTGTATAGCTTTTCATGACCTTTCCAACAAGCTATGGTTTGTATTTTTCCGATTTGTGTGTTAAGAATTATGGTCGTTGGAAATTCAGATTGGCAATAGGAAAGAAAGGGGAAGGAAGAGAGGTAGTTGGCATTAAGTGACCTACTTGTTTCTTTTGTCAATTTTTTTCCGTCCGACGTCCGATTGACCTGATTCTTGAGGCATCGGATTTGTAACATATTGAATTTCATTTTGTGAGAAATTGGGAATTTTTAGACGAGAAATTGACGTGACCCCGGGTAATTGTCCGGCGATCACTGTTTTAGTCATTTTTGGGCCGATTGAGGTCCAAATTGGGTGCCGTCAGTGGCTATAGCTTTCTAATTTTTTTGATGGAATTTTTAATATGGGAAAACTTTGGATTAGGGCCGAGAATGCCATGAACACGCATTATACACGTTTTAATTATTCCATGTGCATTGTTTGGTCATTCTAACTATACAGTTGGTAATGTTTACCTATTTTAATTGCTATAGAGGCTCAGTTGGACCGTAGATCCACGGACGTGGCAAAGACTTCCCGGCATTAGCTCGGAAGTTATTCGGTGAGTAACCTAGTTGGTTCCTCAACCTTTATGTGTTTAATATTTTGCAATTATGCCATGTGGAGATAATGGAGGGATTATGTGTGTTTGTTTTTGATTGATTTCGGACCATAGGTGTCCGAAGTATTGGAAATTTGTTATCGAAGTGCTAGTTGTGTGTAACTATTTGTGAATGATTACGTTGGAGCTCTCGGACCAAAGATCGAGGAATGGGAAATTGATATTGAAGTGTTAATTATGCATTTCGATACATTGGATGTGACTTTTAAATGGGATATGGTAGGATACAATAAATTGGAAATGTATATGATGAAATACGGACCGAAAGTCGAAGAAATGGCAAAGAGCATTGACATGTAAATGGAAATTGGAACATGTACATTGCATGCATAAAATACGATCGATCGATAAAGGCGGTTGGACCGGAGCGAAGATCAGATGTCGGGCATATCACGCCCAACGTATATGAGAGCTTTCAACTCAATGCACAGGACCTCAGGTCCAACGTATTTAGAGCCTCAGGCTCAACGTATCAGGGCTTCAAGCCCAATGTTTTCAGAGCCACTGGCTCAACGCAATGTGCCCGCCATCGGGACGATTTGACGCGACAGTCACAACAATGAAATGAAAGCGAAAAGTGTCACATGTGCATTGCATCTATGAATGATTGAATATGAATTGTGTTAAAGGCAAACGCCTTACATTTGAGAAATGTGATTGTATGTATTATTTCCGTAAATTGATTGAATATGCATGAGTTGAGTGAACCATCGATGATGGTTTCTCACTGAGTTCGCAAAACTCACCCAAAATTTGCATCTATTTTTCAGACTTAGAAGAATACCCGTTAGGCAAGCAGGCGTATGACATCTCGCCGTTAAGGAAGCGGAGAAGTGGTCGGGATCGGTTAGCGTCTGCATCTTAGTGTATTTCTATTCTTGGACTTTTGTATTACTGATTTGGACAATTTGTATAGTCAATTGACTGAAATAAATTGTAAATGTAAAAAAAAAGGGCCCCAAGGCCATTGAATTGTTTGTATAAATTGTTTTCCGCATTAATGATAATATGTGTCGTGTGTGCCCAAAAAAATGTTATCTTGAGTTTTCATCGAGTGATGTAGCACGCTACCCTTGCGGGGCACGGACCTGGATATCACCGTCGATGTCGGGTTCGGGTCTTGCAGGAGTGGGGTGTTACATTTAGGTGGTATCAGAGCCCAGTAGTACGTAATGTCTCTGGGCACAGTCTGGAATATAGGTTGCATGCTTTTGAGTCGTGCCGTTGCAGACCGTGGTAACTGATCCCTAGTTTGAGTCGCACGGGTAGAATTCCTACGTGTGCGTACGTGTTAAGTGATTAAGTGAGAGAAAAGTGAGACTGTGTTAGAGGGTGAACCCCTGGAAGTGTATAAGCAATTAGGAAAGGAAAAATAGATAAGGAGATTGATATTGTACTGTGGTTAGAAACCCTCGTCTATGATAGTAGTATGACTGTGTTGGCCTAGATTGAGTAAGGAAAGAAGTGATATCACAATGAATTCCCGGATTAAAATGGCAAGATTTGTGGTGACAGAAAAACGAATATGTCTAGAACTTGGAGAGGTCCACTAGAGATATGAGAAGCATACTGGTTATAGTAGGTCTAAGTGTGATTAAAAGTCCGGGATGACGAAGTAATTAGAGCTCTGACTGTATATGTGAGGAAATGGGAAACATTGGAACTGAGTAAAGTGTAGATGGTCCGATTAGGTAGATATTGATTCACTGTATTGGTGTTAGATATGAGTAGATATCATAGATAGATGATGATAGCGAGAGTGTAAGAAGAGCAATAGTGTACTGTAATGGTCTATCGAGAACTGAAAGAATTGAAAAAAAAACAAGATGCCGAGTGCCTAGTAGGGTAAGAAAAAGCAGAAATGGTAAGATAAAAGTGTACTGATAAACTGAAATGAATTGGGGAAACGGTTATGATTATGAGTGCCTAAGCGTGAGACTGAAATGGTTATGCGAATATTGTGTTCAGAGTTTGGAAACTAGTATCAAAGGATGGTAAGGGAAAAAGACAAACTGACAATTTTCTACTGATTGTGTATCGGGAAATTCTAGATTTGGTTGAAAAGATGTATATAGACACAGAAATGGTAACTGGATGGGTAAATAGATAGAGATACAATGGAGTTGAATCAACGATTTTGTCATGTTTTGGGGATTGTGAATGCCCTATTATAGATTGTTTGAGGATATTAAGGAAATACGAAGCAATAAGAAGATGACATTGTATAAGCCAAGTGGATATGACCTTAAAAGGTGAAGCTGACACATTCATGATATAAAAAGAAAACTATGTGAAAAGAAGTTCAATGACGAGTGGGAAAGAAAACAAGGATAAAGATAGTGAAACAATGAAAATGCTAATGAATCAAGGATAGCGATATATGAAAAGAGTTGTCACATTTAAGTCGATTTACCATTGGGAGTATCTATTGGACAATAAAGTTGATTATGATTAATGAAACGTATGTAAAAGATACATGAAAATCACAGAGGAGATGATCGGTGAATGATTAGAGTGACTATAACTGTAAAGTTTATACTGGGTTAAAGTAAGACATAGGAGGACTGAGTGTACCTGTATGAGAAGAAATGAAAAAAAATGATTATGGCATCAGTCATTTATTTGAGGATTAACATAAACGGAAAGGAGTCTTACGGAAGTCCGAATTGTATAGGTACTGTCACAAGGAACCTTAGTGTAAGGAATGTTCTGATCTTTTAAAGTATGACATAAACTTGTTCTGATTAAGATAGTGCTTAAGAATGATTGAAAAACAATTAGGGACACTAAGTGGCTGATGAGACTTTCGTGAACAGTATAAAGATGGTCGTTGACTTATTACGAAATGAGATAACCTCCGAAGATGTAAAGTTTTGGAAAATTAGAGTAAATTTAGTACTAATAATGAAATGAGGAAAGTGCAGGACGCGATAGTGTCTGACAAAAACAGGTTTCTGTTGTGATCTTATGGCAATCCCAAATCATGGGCAGGAACAAGGATAGAAATGTTATCTAAGGCCAATCGGAATTTTAGTATCATTTGCGAATGTTCTTAATTGGAGACTTGACATAAATACATCTCTAGATAAGATGTAAGGAGTTGGAAGGTATATCCCAAGGTGTCAGAGTCGGTGAAATTGCTTGATGCCTCATGCACTTTATTATCGAGGATGGTTTGACCATATAAGTTAAATACAAATTGATCTTGTTAAAATCTTATGAAATGTGGACATTGATAAGAAAGCACTGACTAGTTGACAAATTCTATGATGATTAATGAAGGATCAAATCTGAAATGAATAAAGAGTGAGTCAAAAGTGAATGTTGAAGTTACATCTCTAGTGAAGACTCAAGTATAAAAGATAGAAAATGCTGCTGAAAATGGATATTTGTGTTGATGTAAAGTATCAACTATGTAAGTGGATTTTTTTTTTATTCGAGAGGACACCCTTGCTAATGTAAGGTAAAAATATGTTTGGACAAGTCACCTTATATGACGAAGGTGTTTCTAACGCATGAAATTATGTTTACAAATAAATTAAAATATGTAGAGACATTGGTATGAATGAACGGACATTAGAATAAGTCAATGTGAAATCACAGGAAATCGCATGAACTAAAGAAATTAGTTGAGAAAAAGGGAGTTTATTGGGAAATTGAGAATATCATGTGATAAGATTACTGCACTGAGGAATTAGTTACTGAAAGAAGTGTGAAAAACAAAATTATGGGCATAAAGAGTTTTCGGTTATATTTGTTTGAGTTAATGTAAATCAACAGATATTATGTTATTGGAGGTTCAATTGATCCAAACAAAAATTGTATCAACTAGTGACTACGAGGATCATGGTAATAAGAAAGTGTTTGAAATAGTGAGAGGAAATTTGACTATTTAAGGAGATGGAAGCCGTATCAAGGATGAGTGTAGAATAAAATTTTGAGGACACTTAGAACCTCAGTGTTAATTATACTGCTTCAATTTGGAGATTTCACCATATATAACGACGTTTTCCATTAGGGATTAGAATGCAATCTGTTGTAATAAAATAATGTGATTTTGTGTACCTAGGGAACAATTATAACCTCCTAAGCTGAATTTTGGAAGGCTTGACTAAATGGGTTGTAATAGCAATTGGTTTGAAAGCTTAGAGACTTTATGTACAAAAACATTTGGGATATGCAGTAAAGCTGGAGGTAATTAGTAAGGTTGGAAGGATTGAAAGGGCTTGCAAGTGAGTACTCCTAATAAAGCTAGTGATTGAAATTCAATGCATTGAATAGAAAATTCAGAGCAGAGTCTCACAAATTTGGATGAGAAGGTTATCAAATCTAGTGCATGATTGAATGAAGAATGTTGAGCTAACGATTGAAATTTCAACTAAGTTGTGTATAAAAGGACTTGCAAAGTTAAAATTGGGGATTTAGAAATTGGGAACCTTATCGGAAAATGAAAACGGGTTCACCTATCGAGTAAATGATATTGAGGATTGGATGAAGAAGTATGTGTAAGGCCTGATGAGGAGACTGCTAAAGAAAACACAAGAAACAAGCGAAGTTTTATGTCCTAGTCAGGGTACATCGAACGAGCAATTGATGGTTTCGAAGGTACAAACGAGTGATTATATGTTTGAATTACCAATAGTCTTGACTATTGGAGACATGGGTAATGGTTATGTTTTTGGAGTTCATAGGGATATGAGATTGCTATATAGTTTAAATAGATTGCAGACATAACAATCGTTATATTGGTGACTATAAGGTGTCATACAACAAAAGGGAGTCATTCACCCCTATGGTGGAATGAATAGGGCCTAGAAATAGTTGAAGGCCATAATTGATGTGAGATAATATGGATGAGTAAAATGAATCGGTAATAGAGGTTAAGTGATCCCAGATAATGAAAAATGAGTAAGGTGAATGAACATTAAGATTATGGAATATAGTGAAAAGATATAACAGCTAAGTGTTCTGACACTACAGAGATATTAAACTGTGAGCAAACATGAAATGCGTCGCAGCGTATCACCTTTGCCAAGGTGCACTTAGACATAGATAAAGGTGAAAATAGGGGAAAATAAATTTATCATGCATTGGTCTTTATGAACCTATGGTGAAAAAAAAAACTATGGATTTATGAGTTGGTATGAACCATAAAAAGATGTTTCAGATTCACCTAGTGTTATACGGATGTGATTAGGAAATCTTGGTATGATTCGATGTACGTGTCATTGAGTCTGGAAGTGAAAATCTGCGTAACCTGAAACTTATCAAGGAATAAGTAAGAAATAGTGCCATTTAAACAAGTGATAGGCTATCAACTATGATCATTTGAAAAAAAAAGAGTGTGCAAGTGTATTCAAATAGTGAAGTGATATATATATATATATGAGATAATAGTACCCCTACCTTAGTCAGTAATCAGAAATGAATTTCGAGGACGAAATTTCTTTAAGGAGGGGAGAATTGTAACATCCCGGTTCCATACAAAGGATTAGAACCCTAAAATTTTGGTATATGTGAGACCAATCAAAGAAATTGGAACAACACATCTCATACTCATGCATTAGATACGGTGCACATGCACATGAATAGGGAATCCTAGCTCATAACAATAATTGTACAAGCATTCATGGACATTCCCGGAATAATTGGAAATAAAAGTGACTGTTTAGAGAATTGTGGGTTATTGATCTTGAAATGTTTTGATCATAACTAATTGTGTAGGAATGCAAATGAGGTGAGGTTTGTGGCCACTTAAACTTTGGGATGTTGGCTTCAATTTAGTATGAAATAGGTGTTGCTAAATTGTAATGTTAGAAGGTCGAAAATTTGCATGGAAAATTTCTGTTTTGGGGTCTGTAAACAGTACCCGCATTTATGACCTAATTAGTTTGGTGATTTTTCTCAATTAATTGATATGGAATTTGGGAAAAAGGTCTTCATGAAAGTTGTAGAATATTGAGTTAGTTTTCCATTGCCACTGATCTTTCTATTTTTCGAGTTGTATATTGGGAGATATGAACTGATTACTATTGACTGGTTTTAGGCTTTGTGATGAAACCTAGCCTACTTGTCGATTTTGGGAGTTTTCGGATTGAAAGCATTTTTGGTAATTTTTGTGAATTGAATTGGAGTTTGAATTTTACTGAAGAGGTCTAGATGACACATTGATCTAGAAAATGATATAGGGCTTATAATTTTTTGGAAAACAGATGTGGGAGATATGGAATTTCAAAAACTGAACCTACATTGTGATGTTAAGTGCTGATTAGGCCAGAAACTTGCATAACGCATTTGAAACTGTTAGAGACTGAATTGGAGCTTGGTTATTTCAGGAAGAATTGAAGTTTGAGGATTTATCTTTTCAGGGATATAAAGTTCTGATTTTTCTGACTTGTGTACAGGGAGTTATGCTTATTATAAGCTTACTGCTCAAATTGAATGATTTCAGGGACAGCAACATTGAGTGAATTAATTGACTTGTTTAGCAATGGAATTTGATTTTGGGTTGTTCATGAAAGTTGTAGATGACATTGTGAACTTATTGAGAATATTTATTTGGTAATTTTTGGCTGAATAATCAGTGAGTTCTTGAATTAGCAAGGTACTGTCCTGTGTTGATACATTTTGAGTAGGAAGTAGCTTTGATGGGATATTTGACACCCTTAGGGTTGGAATTGATTTTTATGGTCTTCTTGTGAATTGTAGAGCTTTTCATGACCTTTCCAACAAGCTATGGTTTGTATTTTTCCGATTTGTGTGTTAAGAATTATGGTCGTTGGAAATTCAGATTGGCAATAGGAAAGAAAGGGGAAGGAAGAGAGGTAGTTGGCATTAAGTGACCTACTTGTTTCTTTTGTCAATTTTTTTTCCGTCCGACGTCCGATTGACCTGATTCTTGAGGCATCGGATTTGTAACATATTGGATTTTATTTTGTGAGAAATTGGAAATTTTTAGACGAGAAATTGACGTGGCCCCAGGTAATTGTCCGGCGATCACTGTTTTAGTCATTTTTGGGCTGATTGAGGTCCAAATTGGGTGCCATCAGTGGCTATAGCTTTCTAATTTTTTTTGATGGAATTTTTAATATGGGAAAACTTTGGATTAGGGCCGGGAATGCCATGAACACGCATTATACACGTTTTAATTATTCCATGTGCATTGTTTGGTCATTCTAACTATACAGTTGGTAATGTTTACCTATTTTAATTGCTATAGAGGCTCAGTTGGACCGTAGATCTACGGACGTGGCAGAGACTTCCCGGCATTAGCTCGGAAGTTATTCGGTGAGTAACCTAGTTGGTTCCTCAACCTTTATGTGTTTAATATTTTGCAATTATGCCATGTGGAGATAATGGAGGGATTATGTGTGTTTGTTTTTGATTGATTTCGGACCATAGGTATCCGAAGTATTGGAAATTTGTTATCGAAGTGCTAGTTGTGTGTAACTATTTGTGAATGATTACGTTGGAGCTCTCGGACCAAAGATCCGAGGGAATGGGAAATTGATATTGAAGTGTTAATTGTCTGTTTCGATACATTGGATGTGACTTTTAAATGGGATATGGTAGGATACAATAAATTGGAAATGTATATGACTGAAATACCGGACCGAAAGTCCGAAGAAATGGCAAAGAGCATTGACATGTAAATGGAAATTGGAACATGTACATTGCATGCATAAAAGTACGATCAGATAAAGGCAGTTGTGACCGGAGCAGCACTGTATTAGGGCATATCACGTCCAACGTATATGAGAGCTTTCAGCTCAATGCACAGGACCTCAAGTCCAACGTATTCAGAGCCTCAGGCTCAACGTATCAGGGCTTCAAGCCCAATGTTTTCAGAGCCACTGGCTCAACGCAATGTGCCCGTCACTGGGACAGTTTCAGACGCACGGTCACAACAATGAAATGAAAACGAAAAGTGTCACATGTGCATTGCATCTATGAATGATTGAATATGAATTGTCTTAAAGGCGAAACGCCTTACATTTGAGAAATGTGATTGTATGTATTATTTCGTAAATTGATTGAATATGCATGAGTTGAGTGAACCATCGATGATGGTTTCTCACTGAGTTCGCAAAATTCACTCAAAATTTGCATCTATTTTTCAGGACTTAGAAGAATACCCCGTTAGGCAACGGGCGTATGACATCTGCTGGTTAAGGAAGCAGAGAAGTGGTCGGGATCAGTTCGCGTCTGTCTTAGTGTATTTCTATTCTTGGACTTTTGTATTACTGATTTGGACAATTTGTATAGTCAATTGACTGAAATAAATTGTAAATGTAAAAAAAAGGGCCCCAAGACCATTGAATTGTTTGTATAAATTGTTTTCCGCATTAATGATAATATGTGTGTGTGTGTGCCCAAAAAAAAAATGTTATACTGAGTTTTCTGCTGAGTGATGTAGCACGCTACCCTTGCGGGACACGGACCTGGATATCACCGTCGATGTCGGGTTCGGGTCTTGCAGGAGTGGGGTGTTACAAGAAAATATCTGAAGCTTACGAAGAGAAAAAAGACTCAAGAATGTTCTAAGTTGTCCGAAGAATTGAACTAAGTTTAAGCATTCGGGTAAATCGGGTCGGGTAAGTTTGGGTAATTGAAAGTTCGGGTTCGGGCCGGGTAAGGGAAAAAAATTCGAATAATTCGGGTCGGACTCGAACAGTGAAAATTGGGCCCGAATTACCCGAATGCTCACCCCTACACAAAGCGCAGTCATATTCCACTTAACGCAAAACATAAAGATCAACTTACATTCAAAACGCACAGCACAACAGAAGCAGAGGCAAAATGTAACATTTCATTGGATTTGTTAAAGTATGAGAAGTGAATAAAAAAAAACAAAGGCAGAGTTTATGAAGAAGCACATGCATGACACATGCAACATACATTGACTCAGTCAAAAGATATCCGAAGGGAACAGTCATCTAAAACTCTTATAAATAGCCAAACCTCAAGCTCTAGAAGAAGAAAAAAAGCCAACATTATCAATACATTTTAAAGTCTACAAAAGTTTACATTTTTTTTGATTCATGTGAGGAAAAAAAATAGAGAGTGCTAGAGTACATGCTACGGGTACTAGGGAGTTTGATAAAACTCTTGCAGGTGTTCTTTAAATACCCATTCTCTTGTATTTTCTTCTTCCTTGATACTAGTAAAATCTGGAGTGTGAGTTTGGCCCTTGGACGTAAATAACTTTGTGTTATCGAACCAAGTAAATCATGTGTATTTCCTTTTACTTTTCTTGCAATTTCCATTTATGCAAAAAAAAAAAAATTCAAGCTTTGAGCATCATCAATTCAGAAAACAATACAGAAATAACACCAAGTTTCTAACAATAATTTTCATAATACCAATTATTTTTACCATATTCTAATAACAACCAACACAATGCAATAATATTTTTATATAATTAACAATAAATTGTATATAATTAATAATAAAATAATAAAATTTTATTTTATATATATATATATATATATAACTTATTCTTAAAATTGTTTGTCACATTTTGTTAAGTCACAAATATATTAATACTAAAATATATTAATAAAAATTGAAACTTCAAATATTTAATAAATATATTTTATAATTTTGATTAATATTAAATAAATTTTATTATTTAAAATATATATAATTTCTATACAGTCAAGGTTCTGACTTCTGAGTTCTTACAGAACATAAATACCCGCACTAACACACTAACTTTGACATGTCAATTCATTACAAGCTTTTATAACCACAATTAGGTATTTTATATAAACATCTTACTAACAACGTTGTCTACTCTAGTTGTTTTAAGCAACTAAAACTATAAAGTCTAGGCGATATAGATTTCTAGTCAAAGATATTAAAATATATTAGTATAAGATAAAATATGTATTTCTTTCTAACTAATATTTCTTTTTATTTTATTCATAAATATTGGACTATTTGTTTTCTTCCCAATTTTAAATTTAAATTTAAATTATTTGTCCATATTTTGAAGACAGTTTTACTTACGAATTATTTTGAAAGCGATCAACACGACAAGATGTGATTTAACTGAAGAATAATAAGTTATAGATTTATATATTATTTATCTCTTAATTTATATAGGAATACAAATTATATAATTATTTTAAACAAATTATATAAAAAATTAATTTTTAATTCTCAATAACTAAAACTATAAAGTCTAGGTGATATAGATTTCTAGTCAAAGACATTAAAATATATTAATATAAGATAAAATATGTATTGCTTTTCTATCTAATCTTTCTTTTTCTTTTAGTCATAAATATTGCACTATTTGTTTTATTTCCCAATTTTAAATTTAAATTATAAAATTAAATTTAAGATCAAAATTATTAATATTTATAAATAATTGATTAATATCAATACCTCCAATCATCTATCCTATTTTGATTCATTTATACATACACTTATACAAATATTTAAACTAAAATCTAAGAGAATTTTCTATTTCAAAATTAGTCTGAAAATAAATTTATAAAGTAAATCTTAATTATAGTGCTTATTTCTCTAATTCATCATTCCATAATTGTTCGTATGTACTAATTAACCATCTTCCTTCACTTATATATATATCTTCTGAATATTAATGTCAAAGAAACATTAAGAGCCAGTTCTTTTAATCCATCTATCTCATAGAGAAGGGCTGCTTCAGCATATGCATGTTTCTTTAATTTCTCTTTTAGGAAGCTATTAGCTTAATTTATGTTTTTCTATTTCTTCTTTCTAAAAATATTAAAATCGTAAGATTTAATGACGTAGCGTAGTTGTTAGCAATTCTCCTTTTATGTTTGTTAACTCTCAGTTTTTTTATTTTGTTCAGAACTTACTGTTTCCACTCTTAATTTATATTTAGATTTGATTTTCTTTATAGTTTTAGTTACTGGGAATCTAAAAGTTTAAAATATTAAATTTTGTATAATCTGTTTAACTATAATTACATAATTTTTATTCCTATATAATTTATGAGATAAATAATGAATATATATAATTCTACAACTTATTATTTTTTATTAAATCTATAAAAGTTGTAAAAGTATGTGATCTTGACGTTACCCTGTGAATCAATTTGATCCATAAAAATGACAAAGACTTGGAAATTAGAGAAGAAAACAAAAAATGATCGAAATATATAAGACCTTCCAACTAGTGTATTAGTAAGAGGCAGCGAACCACAAAAGAGGAAGATTCTGAATAGTTTGGGAAGAAAAGGTATTAAAAAAAAAAAAAAACTTGCTCCATTTAAATATTTAACTTTTGACCTGCCTCCCTAGGATTTGCCATCAAAGGTTCAAGGTATTCATTTAGTAAACAACTTTTTTTATCTTGAGATTTCAAGATTCACATAAATTAAAAGAGTAATTTAAATGATACCCTACTAAATTAAGAACTAACAGATTATTAAAAAGTCAATATCGTGATCCAAATTATGAAAATACTAATTTCAATTAAACAAGTTATGTGCTCTTTTATAATTTTTTTCTTTTGGATTGGCATTTAAAAAGAAAACTTGATGTGCACTTCTAGATGTTAAAACTTAAAAGATAGAAATAAATTGAAGGCATCATTAAAAAAAAAAGAAAACAAAGCTTTCAAAATAACAATTTGTTATTACCACTGGCACACCATTATCCACAAAGTTTTATTGCATCAAAGTCCATATCAGGAACTTGAACATAACAGTACATAACCATTTGTTTAGCTTCCACTAAAACTGGCAAGACACCCACTAACTTCGGATTAAGTATGTTTAGCTTCTGCTAAACTAACTAGTAATCCAACAAAGGAAATGATTTCCAAGTTATTAAGTTCATGACAAAGGATGAGCACCTTAAACTTTAGGGTTAAATATTTCGGGATCGTTTGTAATTCAACTTTACCTTTTCGTCTCAATCTTTATGTCTTGAAAATTATTATTTACCTCCTTATAATAATATTTGAGTATCATATAACTTGTTTCATTATATTTCATCTATTTTACAAAACGACATAATATTGAAAATTTCAAATTTCAATATGATATCGTTTTAGAGTTATAAATAGATGAAAAACTAATGAAATGTGATGATCGGAGTTATATAATAGCTAAATAATAATCAAGGAGGTAATTAATATTTTTCAAAACACAATAATTGAAATGAAAAATGAAATCCCGTGTAATTAACCCTAAACTTTAAAATAAACCAGGTTGAGATCCAAGTCTTTTGGAAGGGTTCTTCCACTTGGGAATTTTTGAAGTAAGCTCGCAATGCATTTGGCGATTTGCATGTAAGATTCATACTTGCAATCTCAGACTGATTAGAGTATTTTGTGCTGTTCTGTGTAATGGAATCGCAATCTCTTCTTTTGATTGCTTGCATTAAACCTGCCAAGGGCATGAAGTTGCCACCAGTGAACTCTGAGTATTGGTCCTTGTACAGTGCCTTCTTCTTGAAAGTCCAGCTTCCAGATTTCCAGTTGAAACGATACAATGGCAGGAATCTCTGGCCATAAGTGGCCAGAAACTCTACAGAAGCAAGCACAAACTCAAATTCTTCGTTGGACATGTAGTATGGGAAGCTAATCCTTGTCCATCCAGGCTTCACCCCACTGTAACCCTAGTTCATTGATTCAATAACAATTTCGATTCAAATTATCTTTAATTAGAAAATTATCTAATTTAATTTTAAAAAATTTTATAATTAAAATTTTTATTAAAACCCACTTGTAAAATTAAATAATACACCTTAATTAATTAATAAATTCTTTTCATTATTTATTTAGGGATTATGTTTTCAATTAATTAAAAATCATTGCTTAATAAATTAGAAAACTAATTTTAAAAGTATTAAAGATTTCTTAATTAATAAATAAAAATATTTTAGATCTAAAAATGATTTTCTAATAAATCAAAAATATTTTATTCATAAATAAAGAAATTATTTTTAAATAAATGAATAAATAATTCTCTAAATAAAATAATACATTTATTTTATTTCAATCAAATTAAAATAAATAAACTTTAAGAAATATTTTCCTTAATTATTTAAAATATAATTAATGATAAAATAAATAAGGATTAGTTCTTAATTACTTGTTCTATTGCAGATTTGATGTTGAGAGAAGTGGTCTGATTCACATTAAGCAAATTGTGACCATAGGGTCCTGCACAAGCACACCCGCCTCGAGCTTGTACACCAAATAGGTCATTGAGCAGAACTGCAACGAAAGGTCTATTAGAAAACAAACAAGAGAATAGAGAGAACAATAACACTCTAGCTTTGGAGGAGAGGAACTCACTTTGCTTTGCTTGATTGAAAATGGCTATAACATACATCTATTTATACTAGAGCTAGGAATACTCTAGAACTCTACCATAAAGACTTGAATTTCTAAAGACTCAAATTAATTCCACTAGACTCTTCACATTTCATGCATGTGAGAAAACCAAGGGACTTGTAGCTAGAACCTCCAAGATTATTCTAGAATCAAACTTAATTTATTTTTATTAATTTTAACATGCCCCCTTAAGCTTGATTCTGCATTCCGAGTAGACTTCTCAATTTCTCAAAGACTTCTATCTTGAGGGACTTCGTGAAAATGTCAGCAATCTCATCCTGGGACTTCACATATTGCAACTGGACTTCCTTCTGTGCAATACACTCTCTAATGAAATGATATATGGTATCAATGTGTTTGCTTCTCTCATGGAACACCGGATTTTTGGATAGTGCAAGTGCTGACTTGTTATCCACAAATATGCTCGTCGGTCCTTCCTGTGACTGATAAAACTCCTTTAATAAATTCCTGAGCCATATTGCATGACAAAAACAAGAAGTTGCGGCCACAAATTCTGCTTCACAGGTAGATAGAGTAACTATTGGTTACTTTTTTGAATTCCATGTGAATGTCGAGTTTCCCATAAAGAAAACAAATCTAGTGGTGCTTTTTCAATCATCAACATCACCTGCCCAATCACTATCACAATAGCCAACAAGCTCGAAATCTTCATTGGAAGCATATAAAATTCCATATTTCAATGTGCCTTTGATGTAGCGAAGTATCCTCTTAGCCGTCTTGAAATGTGTAGTAGTGGGAGACTCCATGAAACGACTAATAAGACCAACGCCATAAAGAATATCGGGTCGCGTACAAGTTAAGTATCTGAGGCTTCCAACAAGACTCTTGAAAAATGTGGGATTGACTTTGTCCCCATCGTCATGCTTCGAGAGCTTTACACCACATTCTACCGGAGTGGCGACTGGCTTGCAATTCTGCATCTCAAATTTCTTCAAAATCTCTCGAGCATAGCCTTCTTGGGATATAAAGATGCCTTCTTCTTGCTGTTGCACTTCTATGCCAAGATAATAAGACATAAAACACATGTCAGTCATCTCGAATTCACTTGACATTGCTTTCTTGAACTCATCAAACATTGTAGGATTATTTCCTGTCAAAATTAAATCATCCACATAGAGACAGACAAGTAAAATATCACCATCATAGTTCAGTTTCACATAGAGAGCATGTTCATGTGGACATTTGACAAATCCGTTATCGATGAAGTACTTGTCAATTCTCTCATTCCAAGCTCGAGGAGCTTGTTTCAAGCCATAGAGAGCCTTCTTCAGTTTCAAAACCTTGTCTTCATGACCCTTGATGTTGCGGTCTAAACAAAGCGATATGAATTAAATTCTATCTAGACCAATTAGAGGCAAGTGCACCCCGTCGACAAGTAATATAAATCGGTAAGAACCGGATATCGTACCCAAGGGAAAAAATTTCAACACGTAAGACAATTAAATTAAACGATGAAAAATTACTTAGACGATCACGAATTGATTGATTTGAAAATAAAATAAAATAAAGTAAGCAAATTAAGGAAATATGAAAATTGCAAGGTATGAATTAAAACGGCTAGATTTAATCAAATGACAAAAGTTCGGTTAAGGTATCAGATTTCAATTGGATTGGACATTTAAAATAAAATTATAACAGTGGATTGATTTAGGAAACACTTCGCTTAAGCAAGTCGAACCCAATGTTCATGGTGTTCCCTTCTCTTTTAAATCCGAGTCACTACTTGGTCCATAGATAATTCGGAATAAAAGGCGGTAAATACAAGAAGCCTAAAATTAAGTTCGTTAATTCTAGGTATCCTCACACAAGATCCTAAGGTTGGTCTACACTTTAGTCTCAAGTATGTCGCTTGATTAATTTTTTGAAAAATTAAATCCCATTGGTTGTGACATTCAATCATCTAAGGTCTTAATCTAGTTGATCAAGCTAAATTAAGATTAAATATGCATTTAATCAAGCAAAAATCAATACCACAAAAATTATCCTAATCCAATATCAATCTTAACCTTAACCGAAAAGAAAATTTTACTCACACATATTTATCAATGAAACATAAATCATGGTCATAATATATGTTTGCATTAATTAAATCCACACAATTAAAATAAATATGAAATAAAATAAAGAAAATAAATTTAAAACACCCCCTTTTTCTTTTTAACGTGGCTGCTCCACCTCCCGCTTTATCTTTGTGTTTCCATGAATCGCCTCCCCGCTGTCCCTTCAATGTGGTTTTACTCCAACCACACATAATTTTTCTTGGTATCAACAACTGTCTTCCACTCTCATGCACCTATGCTGCTTCAACATGTGTAATGAGAGTCCCCCAACTGTCCTTCTTTCACTATGCTCCACGTTGATCTCTTCAACAGATGCCAACGATTTCTCCTTTTCTTAGAACTTACGTTAATTCCACCTGCTTTTGTAGTTCACTAATTCCTTCAATGCTCTCCTCCTCCCTTTCTAGGTGTCAACGCCTCAAGCCCCCAAGCCTCAAGCTCTAACGTGTCTTCTTCAAACCAGCCTCTAACTTATTTAAAATACTTCTCCAACTAAGTCACGTTCTTCCTCTTTGCCAACAGCTCACGTATCTTTCTTCTTCTTTTTTACTCACCAGTTCAACGTCTTCTGCTTTGTGGTGTTACGTTCTTTCAGCCTCTCCACGCAGCTGCTTCCTTCTCTGCCAGCTACCATGTGCTTTTGTCGTTCTTTTACCAACCAGCTGCCATGTATTTAATCTCCTCCAGCTATCTTCGGTTTTTGCTCTTGCAACCAGGTGCTACTTCATGTGAAAAGAGAGTGTTGAGTGATGTTTTCTTCCTCTGCTAAAATCTCCAGCAGCTGCTTTTATCGTTAGTGGAGGAAGTCTCCTCTCTTTCACAGCTCCACGCCACACCTGCAGTCCAACGTCTTCTCCTTCAGACAACGCACTTCCTTGCTCTCTTCTCCAAAGAAAAAAGTTGCTCTTCCTTCCTGGTCTCTTCTTCAGCTCACGTCCCCCCTTGCAGTTCACTCAGTCTTCTCTTATTTTATTCCCTCCACGCACTTACTCCAAAATCACCAAGCCAGCTCATTCACCACCAACGCAACCCATCTCTTGTCGTTTTTCTTTTGTGAGGCAGCCCCCACTTGCTTTCCTTTCCTCTTAGGTCTTGATATGACAATTATTTGGTCCACCTTTGTCAGCTTATTCACCACCAACGCAGCCCATCTCTTGTTGTTTTTCTTTTGTTTTCCACGCTCACACACAAAGACACAAATCCTTTTATAGTCTCTAAATTTGTTGTCTTCATCTGCTTTCTTCCTTCATTGTCTGTACCACCAAAAATAATCTCTAGATTCAAAAGTCTTCTGAAATCTTCTCTCCTCCACCGCCTACTAACTTCATGCCTTTTAACAATTTTTTAATGCCAAGCCAAACTTAATTTGGTAGGTGTAAAGAACTCCAAATTTGTGACTTTTTGTTCTCATTGTTCAAATCCAATATGTGCCTAAAATTAAAACAAATAACTTTTAATTAGTGGAATTTAAATATTAAATGGACAATAATGTAGTGAATTATGTATCAAAAATTAATATAAAATGTCCATTAACAACACCCCCACACTTGAATTGTTGCTTGTCCTCAAGCAACTTACTTAGGTCACAACCAACGTATTTTGTCATTTTATTTTCAACGAAAATCAAGTGTTTGCAATCCCTTAAAATTCGACAAACTCGAGTATCAAGCGACAACACGTATCACAATATTTTCATCAATGCGCATAAACAAAATCAAAGGTAGATATCTTTGATCAAAAGCAAGCACAAAATTCAAATAAACTTTCCTCACGATATTCACTCATGTCGCTCAAGTGTATAAGGGTTATGTTTCGCTCAAAACTTCCTCTAAGAAATTACACTACCATAGGCTTGCAAATTCACATATTTTTCACTACATAGAGTACATACCATCATAGATCAAAAGGGCTTTTATTCATGGTTGTAAATGGTTTAGGTTAAGGTGAGGTAAAAAGAACAAAGGCTACTCACAAGTATTCACAAAGTACTAAGTGTCTTGGAACAATAAAAAAGAACTTCTAAAATGTACATGCAGAAATTCAGGACTACAGCTACTCATCACTATCAAACGCTACTATTTTGATCTTTTTTTCTTTTTTTCTTGATTTTTTATTTTTTTCCTTTTTTCTTTTTTTGATTTTTTTTAAACATAAAGAAGATAATAGTAGTAAAAATCAACAACAACTGAGTAGATGTACCTTGAAAACATCTAAAAAAAGCGTATAAAACAAAAGTCCCTAAATCAAAGACATCAAATACTTAGTACTTCATTCAACCTGTGAAAGGGTAAGGCTAAAAGGTTTGAGGTTTTAAATGCAATGCGATTAATAAGAAAACAACAAGGTTAAAGGCTCAAAAGGGGGTAACAAGGGAAAAATGATTTGGTGGGTTATTTAAGCTAAAGGTTTAAAAACAAAGAAGGCCTTTATCATGTCCATAAAGCATGTAACTAGCAGTATCAAATAGGTTCAGAGCAAGTTCTGAGCAAGTTCTGAAGGTAATCCACATAGGGAAGCATCACATACGACAAAGCAAATAAATGACTATAAGATCCGGTCATATGGCTCAAGATCTCACATATGTTTAAATGAAAATTCATCAAAATTTCATACATTGCCTCATCACTCAGCATCAGTTATTGACAAACCTGAAGAAAACTCAAAACAACTCGAAGAAATGCATTAAACTAAAAAGAAACGCAAAGGAAACAACGAGAAAATAAAAGAAAGAAAATTACAGTCCTACTGAAAGCCATGAACTGCGATCAAGGAGGCAAAGTGTCATGAAGAGACAATCGCTCCTTATAAGGGGGATCTTCAATTGAAGGCTTCAGAACTAGTTTGACCGCACGTTGGAGAAGCTCGTATGCTCTATAATGTGTCCAATATGCCTGCTCCAACTCAACTACAATATTCTCCAACTTTTCTTGCAATTCTTTCCCTAGCTATTTGATCATTTCTTGCGTTTTTCCTTCCAACAAATCTGCACAAATAGTAGAAGAATCTTTAGCATCAGAAGAATAAATATCAATAAAATGGCAAGAGTCAAGAGTAGAAGGATGCTTCATATCATTAAACACATCAAACACTAGTTCTTCATCTTGAAGTCTTAAGATGAGTTTTCCACGTTGCACATCGATGATGGTCCGTGCAGTGGCCATGAAAGGTCTCTCAAGAATGATGGGGATGTCTATATCTTCCTCCATGTCAAGAACTAAGAAATCCACCGAGAAGATGAACTTCTCGACCTTTACCAATACATCCTCAATGATTCCCCTCGGATAGGTGATTGACCTATCTGCCAGCTGAAGTGAAATAGTTGTGGGTTTGGGCTCCGCCAATCCTAATTTCCTAAAAACAGAAAGAGGCATTAAATTAATGTTCGTACCCAAATCCATTAAAGCCTTATCTATATTTAAATTACCAATAATACAAGGAATAGTAAAACTCCCTGGATCCTTAAGCTTCGGTGGTAGCTTTCTTGACAATATGGCTGAACACTCCTCATTCAGCTTCACTGTGGCATACTCCTCAAGCCTCCTCTTGTTAGACAAAATTTCTTTCAAAAACTTAGCATAAGAAGGCATCTGCGCTATGGCCTCAACAAAAAGAATGTTTATATGTAATTTTTTAAATATCTCAAGAAAACGACCAAATTGTTTATCTAATTGCGTACCTTTCAATCTTTGAGGATAAGGAATCCGAGGTCTTACCGGATTTATGATGGGATCAGCAAATAACCTTGGATGGTCCTCTTTTTCAGCTGGTGCTTCTGTGGCCTCCTTTTCACTTTCCCGACTCTCATCTTCTTCACTCTTTTCCACTTCTTTATCCTTCTGCTTCTTCTTAACTTCTTCAAGTTGTCTGCCACTTCTCAATAAAATTGCCTTTGCATGTTCTCTCGAGTTGGTCTCAGTAGTGCTAGGCAATGAACCCGAAGGTCTTTCCTTTAACAAAGTTGCAATCTGGCTCATCTGATTCTCCAAATATCTTATAGAAGATTCTTGGTTCTGCATCCTGACCTAAGTAGTGGAAATGTACTTTGATAGTAGTTCTTCGAGATTATATTTCTCTGGTGGTGTAGGATTAGGAGCCTTGAAACCCGGGGGTGGCTGTCTCTGAATATTGGATGACTGTGGTTGTGCCACCTGATCGTTCCGCCAAGAGAAATTTGGATGATTCCTCCACCCTCGATTGTAGGTATTAAAATATGGGTCATCTCGCTGTCTGTTATAATTTCCCATATAATGAGCCTCTTCAGTCTCTTGAGCAAAAGGATTCCCGACTTGACACTCAGAAGATGCATGGGAATCTCCTCCACAATGCTCGCAAACAGCACAACTCCTTAATGAAGAACTAGCTCTTCCTCTCACGCTGTGCATAAGATTATCCAACTTCTTCGTCAGAACATCCATTTTAGCAGATAAAGCCATTGTATTGTCTACTACACGAGCTCCTGTAGGTCGTCTGGGATGCCTTTCTGTATGATATTGAAAACTGCTAGTGGTTATCTCGTCAATCAACCTGTAGGCTTGATATGGCGTTTTCCTCATTAAACTACCTCCTGCGGCAGCATCGATGGTACTCTTGGTCGATGGGTTCATTTCTGTATAAAAAGTATTGACCTGTTGCCATGTAGATAACCCATGACTAGGACACTGTGTCAACATATCCCGAAATTGCTCCCATGCTTTATATAAACTTTCATTTTCATATTGAGTGAAGGAAGTGATCTCATTCTTCATCTTTGCAACCTTAACAG
Source organism: Erythroxylum novogranatense (assembly GCA_029891385.1). Classification (NCBI taxonomy): domain Eukaryota; kingdom Viridiplantae; phylum Streptophyta; class Magnoliopsida; order Malpighiales; family Erythroxylaceae; genus Erythroxylum; species Erythroxylum novogranatense. The sequence goes on along the minus strand of CM057226.1, from coordinate 108,445,576 downwards.
GAGGGAAAAATTTTGCCAAAAATAATCTCATCATCTCATCCCATGTAGTAATCGATCCCGACTGCAAACTAGCCAACCATGCTCTGGCCTTGTCTCGTAGAGAAAATGGGAATAACCTTAATCTCACCGCGTCTTCCGATATTCCATTCTGCTTGAACAAATCACAAATATCCAAAAATGTTTCCAAATGGGTGTTCGGATCCTCCAAAGGCAATCCTCCAAATTGAGATGCCCTCACCATGGATGTAATGATGTGAGGCATTTCAAAACTCGCAGCTGTGATTTTCGGCCTTATAACGGGAGGCATGGGTCTATTGTTTTGCCCCATTGTTAAATCCATCATAGTCAACTCCCTTCTCTCTTCAGTGTGTGGCATCAACCTCTCTTCGTGCTGTTCCATCTCTAAAAATTGTTCTTCTCTAGTCCTTTCTGCTGAAGTACTACTTCGAGCTAATCTGGTTTCCTTACGCAACCTGCGAGCAGTTTTTTCAATCTCAGTATCTAATAGCAAATTCTCGGGCTTTTGACCACGAGTGAGCATAAACAAAATGGAATAAATAAAAAGAAAATAAATACAAAGCTAAAAATGAAAAATAAAGCACACCAACGTAAAACAATCAAGCAAATAATTAAAATATGCAAATAAACAACAAGGCAAGAATTAAATTTGAGACAATTAACACCGTCTAATCTAATGACTCACAATAAGAAATTTATTCCCCGGCAATGGCGCCAAAAACTTGTTGCGGTCTAAACAAAGCGATATGAATTAAATTCTATCTAGACCAATTAGAGGCAAGTGCACCCCGTCGACAAGTAATATATATCAGTAAGAACCGGATAACGTACCCAAGGGAAAAATTTTCAACACGTAAGACAATTAAATTAAACGATGAAAAATTACTTAGACGATCACGAATTGATTGATTTGAAAATAAAATAAAATAAAATAAGCAAATTAAGGAAATATGAAAATTGCAAGGTATGAATTAAAACGACTAGATTTAATCAAATGATAAAAGTTCGGTTAAGGTATCAGATTTCAATTGGATTGGACATTTAAAATAAAATTATAACAGTGGATTGATTTAGGAAACACTTTGCTTAAGCAAGTCGAACCCAACGTTCATGGTGTTCCCTTCTCTTTTAAATCCGAGTCACTACTTGGTCCATAGATAATTCGGAATAAAAGGCGGTAAATACAAGAAGCCTAAAATTAAGTTCGTTAATTCTAGGTATCCTCACACAAGATCCTAAGGTTGGTCTACACTTTAGTCTCAAGTATGTCGCTTGATTAATTTTATGACAAATTAAATCTCATTGGTTGTGACATTCAATCATCTAAGGTCTTAATCTAGTTGATCAAGCTAAATTAAGATTAAATATGCATTTAATCAAGCAAAAATCAATACCACAAAAATTATCCTAATCCAATATCAATCTTAACCTTAACCGAAAAGAAAAATTTACTCACACATATTTATCAATGAAACATAAATCATGGTCATAATATATGTTTGCATTAATTAAATCCACACAATTAAAATAAATATGAAATAAAATAAAGAAAATAAATTTAAAACACCCCCTTTTTCTTTTTAACGTGGCTGCTCCACCTCCTGCTTTATCTTTGTGTTTCCACGCAACTGCCTCCTGCTTGGTCCTTTCAATGTGGTTTTACTCCAACCACACATAATTTTTCTTGGTATCAACAACTGTCTTCCACTCTCATGCACCTATGCTGCTTCAACATGTGTAATGAGAGTCTCCCAACTGTCCTCCTTTCACTATGCTCCACGTTGATCTCTTCAATAGCTACCAACGATTTCTCCCTTTTCTTAGAACTTACGTTAATTCTCAGCTGCTTTTGTAGTTCACTAATTCCTTCAACAGCTCTCCTCCTCCCTTTTCTAGGTGTCAACGTCTTAAGCCCCCCAAGCCTCAAGCTCTTACGTGTCTTCTTCAAACCAGCCTCTAACTTATTTAAAATACTTCTCCAACTAAGTCACGTTCTTCCTCTTTGCCAACAGCTCACGTATCTTTCTTCTTCTTTTTTTTACTCACCAATTCAACGTCTTCTGCTTTGTGGTGTTACGTTCTTTCAGCATCTCCACGCAGCTGCTTCCTTCTCTGCCAGCTACCATATGCTTTTGTCTTTCTTTTACCAACCAGCTGCCATGTATTTAATCTCCTCCAGCTATCTTCGGTTTTTGCTCTTGCAACCAGGTGCTACTTCATGTGAAAAGAGAGTGTTGAGTGCTGTTTTCTTCCTCTACTAAAATCTCCAGCAGCTGCTTTTATCGTTAGTGGAGGAAGTCTCATCGCTTTCACAGCTCCACGCCACACCTGCAGTCCAACGTCTTCTCCTTCAGAAAACGCACTTCCTTGCTCTCTTCTCTAAAGAAAAGCGTTGCTCTTCCTTCCTGGTCTCTTCTTCAGCTCACGTCCCCCCTTGCAGTTCACTCAGTCTTCTCTTATTTCATTCCCTTCACGCACCTACTCCAAAATCACCAAGCCAGCTCATTCACCACCAACGCAGCCCATATCTTGTTGTTTTTCTTTTGTGAGGCAGCCCCCACTTGCTTTCCTTTCCTCTTATGTCTTGACATGACAATTATTTGGTCCACCTTTGCCAGCTTATTCACCACCAACGCAGCCCATCTCTTGTTGTTTTTCTTTTGTTTTCTCCACGCCTCACACACAGCACACAAATCCTTTTATAGTCTCTAAATTTGTTGTCTTCATCTGCTTTCTTCCTTCATTGTCTGTGCCACCACAAATAATCTTTAGATTCAAAAGTCTTCTGAAATCTTCTCTCCTCCACCGCCTACTAACTTCATGCCTTCTAACAATTTTTTTATGCCAAGCCAAACTTAATTTGGTAGGTGTAAAGAACTCCAAATTTGTGACTTTTTGTTCTCATTGTCCAAATCCAATATGTGCCTAAAATTAAAACAAATAACTTTTAATTAGTGGAATTTAAATATTAAATGGACAATAATGTAGTGAATTATGTATCAAAAATTAATATAAAAATGTCCATTAACACTTGACTTCGTAGCCCATGGGTTGCTCAATGTAAACTTCTTCCTCCAAAATTCCATTCAGAAAGGCAGACTTGACATCCATCTGATGAATTTTCCATTGGTTTTGGGCTGCCAAGGATATGATCAAGCGAATAGTCTCCAACCGGGCAACAGGAGCAAAGACTTCATCATAGTCAATGCCGGCTTTCTGCTTGTAGCCTTTTGCAACTAGTCTTGCTTTATTTTTCTCCACCTCTCCTTGAGAATTCATCTTCACTTTGAACACCCATTTGACTCCAATAGTATTTTTGCCTTGAGGTAATTCCACCAGCTCCCACGTGTCATTCTTCATTATTGATTTGATCTCCTCATCCATTGCATTTCTCCATTTCTTGCTTTAACAGCTTTTTCAAAACTGTAAGGCTCACAATTTGCAAATAGACAGAAAAGTGTCATGTCACTTAAATCTTGAGTTACCTCATCAGTTGTGTCATATAGATCACTGAGATTTCTGAAGTGACGGGGCCCTTCACTTGAGCTAGCTTCTCCTTGATGATGTGGCGGAGGTGGTGGAGTTGTAGGAGAAGTTGGTGCTAGAGTAGCACGCTGCTCAACTTCTTCATCATCAATAAAAGGATAAAAGTTGTACTCTTCATTTTAGTACTCCAATCCCACGAGTGTTCTTCATCAAACTGTACATCTCTACTGATAATGGCTTTACGAGTAATGGAATTGTACAATTTATATCCTTTTGAGCTTTGGTCATAGCCGATGAACACATACCTCTCACTTTTATCATCAAGATTTGATCTCTTCTCGTCTGGTACATGTACATAGGCTATGCTACCGAAGACTCGCAGGTGAGAGACACTAGGCTTGTATCCGCTCCACTCTTCTTGCGGAGTCTTGCCAGCTACACTTTTAATATGACTCCTGTTGGATAAGTAGACTGCACAGGCTACAGCTTCGGCCCAGAACTCCTTCGGCATGTTTATGCATTTCAATAAGCTTCTGGCCATGTTGAGAATGATCCTGTTCTTTCTCTCCACTATACCATTTTGTTGTGGCGATCTTGGGATCTGCTAACTGCCTCTGTGGATCCCTTGTCCGCATGAACTGGTTGAACTCATTAGAGGTAAACTCACCACCATTATCGGACCGAAGTGTCTTAATTTCATAGCCACTCTGCTTCTCAACCATCGCCTTGAATTTCTTGAAATTCTCAAACACTTCTGATTTCTCCTTCAAAAAATACACCCAAGTCTTTCTTGAAAAATCATCAATGAAGAGTAAAAAATAATTGCTCTTACCGAGTGAGTAAGGTTTGATTGGCCCGCACACATCAGTGTGAATCAGCTCCAGAGGCGTCTTGGCTCTTGTAAAAGATTCTTTTGGAAAAATCGTTCTTGGCTGCTTACCAAAAAGACATCCTTCACATAGTTGATTAGGGAGATTGATATTTGAAATGCCCTTCACCATCTTCTCTTTGCTCATGAGACTTAGGCTATCAAAATTCAAGTGTCCAAACCTCATATGCCACAACCACGAAGGATCTTGCACACAAACTTTCAAACATTTGGGAACATCACTTTTAATGTCCAAAGGAAACATTCTATTTCTCGTCATTGGCAGCTTAGCTAGCAAGTCTCCATTTCCATTTGTCAGATACAAATGTTTATTTTGCGAATAAATGTCATAATTTTTCTCAAGTAACTGTCCCAAACTCAATATATTATCCTTCATCTGAGGCACAAAAGGAACATCAGAGATAAATTGATGACTTCCATCCTTCGTACGAATTAAAATGTTACCTCTCCCTTCAATTTTTATTTTGGAATGATCTCCAAATCTGATACTTCCACGAATTGATTCATCAAGCTCCGCAAAAAGATTCTTCTTTCCAGTCATATGATTGCTTGCACCGAAATCGAGGTACCACCGATTATCTTCTCTATCATTATCATTACTTTTGCAAGCTTGGAGTAAAGTTGCGTCCACATCGTCATCCACTTTCTCCGTATAATTTGCTTTTCCTTCCACATCATTTCTACACTTCGAAGCAAAATGACCATAATTATGACAATTGTAACATTCAATATTGGACTTGTCATACCTTTCACCATTACTCCTGCCTCTTCCTCTTCCTCCTCGTCCTCTTCTTCTTCCACGGCCTCTATAAGAAAAATTATTTCGATCTTCATTTTGATTGGGTCTATCTCCTCGATCACCTCTTCCTCCTCGACTTTGGCCACATCCACGTCCACCTCGACCTCGTCCTCTTTGACTTTTATCTCCTCCATCTTTCAATGAAGCTTTGGCTGCAAGGACTTGCTCCAACGGCTCATCATTCTTCTTTGCAACTCTTTCTTCATGTGCTTGTAGTGACCCTAACAATTGGTCCACGGTCATGGTCTCCACATCTTTGGACTCTTCAATGGCACACACCACGTATTCAAATTTAGTGGTTAAAGATCTAAGAATTTTTTCCACTACTCGAAGATCTTCAATCTTCTCGCCATACCGCTTCATATTGTTCACCACGGCCATCACCCGATTCCCATAATCTTGTATGGATTCGGATTCTTTTATTTGAAGTTGCTCAAACTCCCTTCTTAGAGTTTGCAACCGCACCTTTCTCACTTTGTCAACTCCTTCAAAGGAGTTCTTCAAGATCTCCCATGCTTCTTTGGCGGTGGATGCTTGTGCCACTTTCTCGAGCATTCCTTTGTCTAGACATTGGTGGATGAAGGTGAGAGCCTTTTGATCGTTCTTTTTGGATTTCGCCATAGCATCCTTCTCATTGGGTAGTAGTGCCGCCTCATTTTAAGGTTGAACGTAACCGCTTTCGACTATCTCCCAAGCATCATGTGCACCAAGCAAAGTCTTCATACGGAGACACCAACTCGCATAATTGTTTTTAGTAAGACGAGGAAATTGGAACATACTCATTCCATTGCTTGCCATCTCTCTCAACCTCACAAATGTTTTCTCTCAAACTCTCTAAGTGAATCACTCACTTGACTTTCACAACTTTCTCTTCTAGCCAACTTAGGCTCTGATACCACTTTGTTATAAAACAAACAAGAGAATAGAGAGAACAAGAACACTCTAACTTTGGAGGAGAGGAACTCACTTTGCTTTGCTTGATTGAAAATGATTATAACATACATCTATTTATACTAGAATTAGGAATACTCTAGAACTCTACCATAAAGACTTGAATTTCTAAAGACTCAAATTAATTCCACTAGACTCTTCACATTTCATGCATGTGGGAAAACCAAGGGACTTGTAGCTAGAACCTCCAAGATTATTCTAGAATCAAGCTTAATTTATTTTTATTAATGTTAACAAGGTCCATGAAGAGGCTTGTCCCTTTTCTTCCCTGTCTCTCCCCACAAGTAGAAATCTGTGTCTTCACCATCATTATCACCTTCCTGAACATTGTTGGTTGTATATATCAGGAAAGACACTATAGCTTGTCTGAGTTGTCTCTTCACCTTCGTATTCCCTAAGATCTCTATGTTCTTGTTCGAACCAAGCCTTTCCAGGGCTCTCCTTGTGTAAATGTCTTCTTGTCTCTCTATAACATGGTATGTGATGTAGGTTTTGACCCAGAAAGCTAAAGCTGCTCTAATGGTATGAATGATCTGAGGTGTTCCACCATTCTCTCTTTCTTTAATCTCATTCAGATATAGAGTATCCTGCAAATTTATTCATTAAACTTTTGAAAAGAGAGAAGAAGATAACTCATGAAACTTACTTTTTCATTGAAGCCATTCACATAATTGACAGTTCCACCACCACAGGTTGATGGTGGTGAAGATCTCAATCTGTATAGGACTTTATTCATCAGAAGTATTCCTGGTGTTCCAGGTCCACCCAGAAACTTGTGGGGACTCAGGAATATAGCATCATAACCATCAATCTCACCAGATTTCATGCCAATCTCCACATAAGGGCCACTGATTCATCAAAGGATTAGAAAGTTAGATAATATAGAAACCAGAAGAATTGTTGAAGATAGATAATTGACAGAAACCTCGTAGCAAAATCGAAGCAAGCAAAAGCTCCATGTTCATGAAGTAGTCTAGCGATTGCTCGAGTATCTGAAAAAGTTCCTATCACGTTACTGCAAGCTGAAAATGAACCCAGGATTGGCCTGTTCGAGTACTTATGTGATTGAAGTTCTTTCCTGAGAGCTTCAAGGTCAATCAAACCACTGTCATCTAAACCAATCTCTACGACTTCGGCCAAGCTTTGACGCCATGAAAGGATGTTGGAGTGGTGCTCATACGGTCCAACGAAGACTATCCATCTCTCGTCATTTCTCAGGCACCTTAAAACTCTGTCTCTCATGGTTGATGGTACGGTAATTCCCATAACCTCTTGTAACCTTTTGATTGCTGCTGTAGTTCCTGAGCCACAGAAGATTATTGCATCGTCTTCTTTGCCTCCTAAACACTGTTTGATGTACTGAGAAGCTACATGCACCATTTATGTGGTCTGATGTCCGACATAGCTGTCACCAGTATGAGTGTTCCCTGTAATCCAAATAAATATTCATAGTGAATATGCAGTAAAATTCGCTTAAATGATATGATCACCATCAACTTAATTACCATAGAAGGGATGAACTTTGTTCATGATGAAACTTTCGACGTATAGAACTATAGAAGAGAACGTCCTGAGGCAGTGTGATCAGCATACGTAAGTCTTCGTTTTCCAAAAGGAGTATCAAACTCAACTTCACTGCCAATGATTTGAGAGCGAAGCCAACTCAGTTTTCTGTCAGATGAAGAGTTGGCCTGATCAGGAACAATGGACTCAGCTAGTGCTCCAAATGATTCAGAGTGAGTATGGTGTACTACATCATCAGACGATGATTGAGAAGCTGTTCTACTTGTTCTTGCAGGTGAACTGGTGCCGTTGGTATATATGGATGGGGTCGGTCTTTGAAAGGGTTGCTTGACTTCCATGATCGGAGACATCGGGAAGGAGAATCAGAAGAAGAACAAGCTAAGAAGATGTTTGATTATGGAGTAATGTAACCGGCTACTTATACACAAAATGAAGGTGATGAACTCTGGTAGGTGACGATCATGAAGTGACTCAAAAATGGACCACAATGATTGCAACACATATTTTTTACAATAATTTAGAAAATTTGCTCAAAAATTTTAGCAATACTTTAGGTTCTGTTTAGTTTACCAATTATTTCTTACCCTACTCTAATAATAACTAACACAACACAATAATATTTTATATAATTAACAATAAATTGTATATAATTAATAACACAATAATAAATTTTTATTAATAAAAGAAATATATATATATATATAACTTATTATTTAATTGTTTGCCACATTATCGTGACATGTTTTTGGTAAGTCACAAATATATTTCTATATAAATAAAATAAATTAATTATTCTTAAATATAAATTAAATATAATATAATAATATTTAATATAATAGATTCTATTAAATAATTAATAATATTATTTTATATAATTAATAATAAATTATATATAATTAATAATAAAATAATAAAATTTTTATTAACAAAATAAAAAAATATTAAAATTATTGATCAAGTCACAACCTTGACTTTAATTGTTTGTCACAGTTGTGACTTGAAATGACGTATTTTCGTAAGTCACAAGTTTTTGCCATTTTAATATCAAAACATTTGAGTGTTTTATATTTTCGATTTTAAGTTACCTGGGAATGTTATATAAAGATATAATAATCATTTATTATACGTTACATTTCATTTTATTCATCTTCTAAATAATATTTCGTTACATTACATTATGAACCTTTTATCCCTTCTAAATAACTTTTCACTATATTACATTTCCTTCCATTATAAACCATTCCGTTCCGCTTCTATTCCATTTTATTAATTAATATCCAGCCTAATAGGTCCTTATGTTTATACACTAATCATATGATAAGTTATAATAATATTTTAAAATAAAATAAAATAAAAATAAAATAATATATATTATATTATATATTTTATTCAATTTTATAATACAACACAATTATAAGTTATATTAATCAAGTTCTTAAAGTTTCAATTTATTACAAATACTACTTACTGTTAACTCTCTCCAATAATGATGCTGTTGAGGAATGCTAAATAAGCAGACTTTATTCCAAATCAAACTACACATGGAGTTAATAAATTAAATAATTATTTTAAAATTATTTTATTAATTAATAGATTAAAACAAGTAATAAAACTACTAAAATTAGAAACAACTTATTATTTCAACCCAAATCAATAAACAAAAGTTTAAATTAATTGAATTAAAGACGATACTTAAATTTGAGACTATTAACTCGATCCAAAATAATATAATCAAATTTTAAAATATTATTTAATTAAAATTTGGATTGTCCTATTATTTAATTTTGCCATTGTCATCGTTAGTAAAAATTCACGTGTTAATCCATTAATTAGTTAACTAAAATTGAAATTATTCTTTATTTAATTTATTATAATTCATGTGACTGGACGTGGAATGAGGCATACTTTTCACTCTATATTAACATATTAGCAACAAAATTAACACTAAATATATTAATAACAAGTTGAAACTTCAAATATTTAATAAATAAATTTTATCATTTTGATTAATATTAAATAAAATTTATTACTTAAAATATAATATTGCCTCTAAAAAATATAAAATTCTATACAGTCAAGCCAAGGTTCTGAGTTCTGCCAGAACATAAATACCTGCACCAACAACTAACTTTGACATGTCAATTCATTACAAGCTTTTAAACATCGTACTTACACCGCTGTCTGCTCTAGTTGTTTTAAGCAACTAAAACTATAAAGTCTAGACGACATAGATTTCTAATCAAAGATATTAAAATATATTAGTATAAGATCAATATGTATTTCTTTTCTAATTAATCTTTCTTTTTCTTTTAGTCATACATATTACACTATTTGTTTTCTTTCCAAAATTTTTAAATTTAAATTATAAAATTAAACTTAAGCCCAAAATTATTAATATTTATAAATAATTGATTAATATCAATACCTTCTTATTTTGATTCATTTATACATATATGAAATAATTTGAATTTCGATGTTACCTTGAGGTTATTTCAAAATTTAACCAAAGATTGCATCATTCTCTTTGAGGAACTAAAAATAAAATTAATTTCTTAAGTAATTAAATGCAATGCAATCTAAACTATAGAATGAGGTTTGATTTGATCAATTATCGCTAAAATTTGCAATGAATTAAAATAAATACTAAACATTTGTTTTTGGTATTTTAAAAATTAAAATGAGTGATATAAAATGATAGCAATTGAATGAAATAAGAAGAAAAATACAAATAATTTATAATGATAAATGCAACCCTTCAATTCAATAACGCAGACAATCATCACTCAAACAGATGTTGGAGTCAAAACAAACAAATTAAGAGTTATAATCAAGCTTTTAAACCAACAACCGAACCACTTGAATTGTTACAAAAATATTTTTCAAAATCCTAATTCACTAACTGCTATTAGAATAGTAAAATAGAGCTAAGGATTTTAAAACTAATACTCAATTTTTACTCAATAACAAAAAAAAACAAGATTAACACCAACAACTAAATAACAATCCAATCATTCAAACCACCTTGGATAATAATCAAATATTCACCTAAATCTCAATATAAAGTCTTGACTCAAAATAAAGTAGCGAGGCTAAACCTAAGTTGGCACAATATCAATTGTTAAATAATAATCCAGCTACATAATCTTTCAATTCAAAAATATAATTTATTTATAACTCTAAATAATTAAATAATTATCCTAATATCTAAGAATCACTAAATAATCTATAACAGAACATAAATACAGTTTATACTCTTTTATAAAAATCCAAGGTCCTGCCAATGGATTAGGAAAAATTAGCCGCAAAAAACCATGTAAAAAAGACATCTGTCCGTGCTCTGGTCGCGTTTTTCTCTTCTTTTCTCAGCCCAGACGGCAGTCACGGCACGCACTCCATTTCTCCGCGCATCCCTGTAGGCTGTAGCTGGATGTGTCTATTTAATTTCTGTCCACTTGTCCAGACGTCGCACGCCTCAGGCCACCACACAACCAAACCACCACGCCTCCTTCTGTAGCTGAAAGTGACTAATTAACTTGTAGTTTCTGGTCCGCTCTTCACTGTTCACGCATCTCACAGGCCACGCACACACGCTTTTTCCTTCTGTTGTTGCCGTCTTCTTCCCAGACCCACGCAGCCCCGCTGACGCAGACCACGCCGCCCCTCTCAAGACACACCCTGTAGCTGATTAGACGATTTAATTCATGGTTCTTGTCCAACCTCTACCGTTCGCAGACACGCAGAGCACCAGACCATGCACCGTTCTTACGCTGTCGTTTCTCCTTTGTGTGTGTCGTTTTTTTCTTTCTTCTTTTCTTTTCCCAGCCACGCACTCCAACACCAGCCCACTTCCACGTTGACATTTTTGATCTTATCTTCAATATTTTAATGTCTTGCATCACTACTTAAATCTCTTTTAGCTCTAATAAAAATTACAATCTTTTTTAGCTCTAATTTTATAATCACTCTTATTTCCAAATCTTTTATATAAGGAGAGAAAGCGGATGGTTTTACTATGTGCTTTGACTATTTCAAATATATACAAAGTTTCACTAAGATCACAGTGCTTTCATTAAAATTATTCTGTCCAATGAAGAGTTACCAGCTTTGAAAGTGATGTCTGATAGTAACAAATGTGTCTCTGATCATGCCATAAGAACAACTTAACAAACTTTGAACATCCAGCTTGATTAATATGTAACGGGAAAGCAATCACACATCAGTTAACTAAATGTGGAAGGATTTAAGAGCCCAAATAAATATTTTAAAAAACAGCCAACCTCGAAATTGAGTCAATTTGTCAATACTATGATAACAAGAGCTTAATTGTTAAGAACTGTGTCATAAATAAGAAAAGAATGGTATATATATTTTATCATCAAGAAGGGAAACAACATCAAAATAACAAACTAAACTTGCAGTAATTCCTTTATAAAGAGAACTACAAAAACTAAACTCGAAAGTGCAAGAGATTAATATCAATGTCTTTGGGAATTCTTCGACGGTCAGGAAACTTGGGAAGCAGGATTGAAATGGATTTGGCAAAATCCAGGTAGGAATCATACTTGCTGAAATTCTTTTCAGGCCTGCCATTTGCTTTGATCTTATTGTCTGCCATTACTTTTGCTTGAGTTGTAGTTACCAATGACCTGAGAACATCCCTGACACCTCTTGTTTCTTTGCCTTTCAGGTCCTGGAACGCCTTCTTCTTCAAACACCAGCTGCCAGATTTCCAGTTGAAGCTGTACAATGGAAGAAATCTCTGTCCATAGATTGCTAAAAACTCTATAGCACCAAGAATGTACTCAAATTTCTCATTTGACATGTAGTACGGAAAGCTAACTCTTGTCCATCCTGGCTTCACCCCAACATAACCCTGTCACATTAGGTGGCAAATGATCTTAGTTTTCGAAATCTGAAGTTTTTTAAGCCCGGTCTGAAACTCTGCCAAATTGGAAAAGTCACTGAGAATTTCGGACTTGCTTACCTTCTCTATGGCAGATCTTATGGATAGAGAGGTGGCTTTATCGATGTTGAGTAATTTATGACCATAGGGTCCTGCACAAGCACAGCCTCCTCTAGCCTGAATACCAAAGAGATCATTCAGCAGAACTGCCACAAAAGGTCCGTGAAGAGGCTTGTCCCTCTTACTCCCTGTCTCTCCCCACATGTAAAGACTCTTCGTATCTTCTGAATCCTGACCATCAATTGGACTCCCATATGGGCTGTTACTTGTAGACCATATCAGGAAAGACATGATAGCTTGTCTCTTGCCACTTTTGTTGCCTAGAATCTGTATGTTTTTGTTAGGAAGAAGCCTGTCAATTGCTCTGGTTATGTACTTCTCTTCCTGTCTTTCGATTACACCAAAACCGATGAATTCTTTCACCCAGAAAGCCAATGCTGCTCTGATTGTTTGGATAATTTGAGGAGTTCCACCATTCTCTCTTTCCTCTATGTCTTCCAAGTAAAGGGTGTCCTGCAATTGAAGCTGATAGTGTCAAACTTATAATAGACTATGAAACCCGAATCTTTTGATTTAAATCCGAACTTGGCTTGAAACACTATCAAGCCGCAATTTTGGGCCTGACCCTTTTTGCATCTCTAATTCAATGTCATAAAAATGTTAAAAGTACTAACTGTCCTGTTCTGATACCTGAATTGGCATAGATTACACATACCTTTTCGTCGAATCCGTTAACATAATCAACAGTTCCACCACCACAAGTAGATGGAGGTGAAGACTTCAATTGGTAAAGAACTTTGCTCATCAGAAGTATTCCTGGTGATCCAGGGCCTCCCAAGAACTTGTGAGGACTAAGGAAAATAGCATCATAACCATCAACTTCTCCTGATCTCATGTCAATCTCAACGTAAGGACCGCTTCAGGAGCAGAAAAAGTTTTAGTCAGCATCTGATCGTCAGGATTCAGAAATTGGAAATTCAAGTTCAGGAATAGTGAATGTTCTTAATGCATATACCTGGCTGCAAAATCAAAGCAAGCAAAACCTCCAAACTGATGAAGAAGCCTAGCAATCGTTCGAGTATCAGAACAAAGTCCACAGACATTACTGCAAGCTGAGAATGAGCCCAGAATTGGCCTGTTCGCATACTTGTACATGTCAAGCTTTCGCTTTAAATCTTCAATGTCTATTAGTCCACTTTCGTCCAGACCAATCTCTATTACTTCAGCCAAACTTTGACGCCATGAAAGGATGTTCGAGTGGTGCTCATATGGTCCAACAAATACAACCCATCTCTCTTCATTGCTAAGACATTTCAAAACTCTCTCTCTTAAAGTTGATGGCACAGAAATCCCCATCACCTCTTGTAACCTTTTAATGGCAGCCGTAGAACCTGAGCCGCAGAACATGATTGCATCGTCACGTCCACCTCCTAAGCAGCTTTTAATGTAGTTAATAGCTTCACGTGTCATTTTCGTGGTCCTGTGCCCCACGTAACTGTCGCAAGTATGAGTGTTCCCTACAATCAATGCATACAATCATCCATTAGAGCCACTGTTCCTACTTTTGATCCTTTAAGGTTTCATATTCTGGTGTTCTAAACACAGAAGAATCATACCAATTGTCTAAGAAAGATTATAGATTGGTGAAGTTAAGCAAGCTAAGGTGAAAAGGAATAAGAAACTTGTAACATACGATTATTATATCAGAAACTGACCATAAAAGGGAAGAACGTTGGCAGTGACAAAGTTTTCGATATAATGAAGAGATCGAGCGGATGCAGTGTGATCAGCATATGTAAGTGTGCGTTTTCCAAAGGGTGAATCAAACTCAACATCATCCCCAATGATCTGGGAACGTAACCAGGAGAGTTTCTCCTCTGCTGAATTGCTCTTAGGCACTCCCATGTCAAGTGTCCTGAAGGACTCTGAGCGAGAAGAACAGAGGTGACTGCTGGAGGATGAAGAAGAACCAGACCTACCCTTTGAAGTTGATAATGAACCTGGTCCTATAGCCGAGGCTGTGCTCAGTTTTTGGACACTTTCTTCCAAGATGGGTTGTTCTAGTTCCATGTCAGAAGAGAAAAAACAACAACTGGAAGATCAAAGCAAGAAGATGAATATGATGATGATTAAAGCAAGGTATTGGGTTTATAAGTAAGCATCTGTTACATTTTCCTGTGGGTTTGGAGCAATTATTCCAATGTAACGATCCATTGAATCACGTTTTTCGTTTACATATATATATACATACACACACACACATATATATATATATATATATATAATATTTCTAGATTCATTTCAAGTCAAAGTGTCAAACGCGTTATTCATTTGCATGAAAGTTAGTTAATTTTATATTATTAATCATAATTTCTGAAATTTAAAAATATGCGCAAATGACTTCTTATGTTTACATGTATTAAAATAATCAAATTATAATAAATTTTAAAAATATTTACATTTATCTTTTAATATTGAGAAGTTCAATAATACGCAGTTATATATATATATATATATAATTTCGAATGAAAATATTTATTTGTCTAAATGATTCTTAATTTTGAATAAAATTTTATTGATTAATTAATTATTATGACATTACTTCAACATACTTTAGAAGTAAAGAAGAATCCCCCGTCCACAACAAAGTTTACATGGTTTTGGACCCTTTTTGAATTTTTAAAATAGTAAATAGTGAAGCCTATAGTTTTGGATTCTCCTTTATGACGTCGGTCCACCAATCATTATTAATTGCTATTTCTTTAATTAAACTACAACCTAAGCACTTGGTTTTCTTTACGATGTAATTAATCCTAACTCTGTCCTCAAACACTTGGGTTTTGTTAGTGTTACTAAGACATAAACTCTATGTGATTTAATCAAATATATAATTTTATTTAAAATAAAATTATTTATTAATTTATGATTGGATAAATTTTATTTTAAAATTATCCTTTTAGGAAATACTAAACCTTTTATATACTCACACTCCTTTTGCCTAATATAAATTGGAATTTTAATATTGTGGATTTTGGAGTAAAAGACAGACATTTTCTTATAGTTTAAGAAACCTTAAAATTTTATGATTTTCAATTTTTAAAATTCTTTCTATTTTTATTTTAAAAGTTTCTTCTCTTATATTTCAATTAAAATAATGATAAAATATATGAAATATGAATATTAAATATAAATTAATTAAATATTTATATAACAAATCAACCTATTTTTAAACTTGAATCAATTAATTAAAGTCTACTCAAATTAGTAATTTTAATTATTATTTTAATAATTAATTTAACTCAAATTTAATTGGTTCGAGACATATTTAAAATTAAAACTAATTTAATTTTAATGATTAAAATAAAATTAGTTTGATAGGTTCAATAAACATTCTCTTATTTTAAAAATTAGTTACTTTATGAAATTTTACAAAATATAAGAACAGACACTTTTAATTATATTTTAAAATTTTTAAAATTATTTAATTTTTAACTAATTTTATAATAATGTATTATTGATTAAAATCTTTTAAAGCATTGCAAAATGTTGTCTTCCATAAAAGATCTATCTCAATAATATCAATACAAATAAAAGTAGATATGATATTTGTGATCGCAAAAATGATATTATAAAGTCAATTTCGACGGATGCTTCCATAAAAGTCAATTTCGACGGATGTCTTCCATAAAAGATCTATCTTAATACAAACAAAAGTAGACATGATATTTGTCAATTTCGACGGATGATTTAACTTTTAGTACAGTGTTTAAACTATCTCCATCATCAGTTGAAATCATGACAAGTGTATATTATAAATGATCAATTACATTGCAATTCCATTTAATTTGTTTTTTTAATATTTTCTAATTTAATTAGTTATTTTAAAATTTATCGTTTATTTCTACATATGATTGTTTTAGTATTATATAAATCTTTTAATATAATGTCGTCTTAAAATTTTATTACTGTATTATTTTGAATAAAATATATGAAAATAAACAAAATATAATTAAAGAGTTTTTGATAGTTAAATAATATTACAAAGAATAAATAATAATTTTAAAATATAAAAATTAAAATACAGTAGCTTCTTTCAAACTAAAAAAATCCTTTTATAACTTTTGGTTTATGTTGAATTTCTTTAATATATCATATTATGACGTAAGGATCGCAATTATTTGTTGCATATGAACTTGTTAACATACAGCACAATAGGCTTTAGTGGTGGTCGAATTGGTAGAGTGTAGAAACACGAGACCAAAAAGTTTTAGCTCGATCTCCCTAACTATGTTCTTTTGTTCAATTCTATCTTATAGGGCTTGTTTAGTGTGAAGTATCTGATTGACGTTATTTGTAAATTATTGCATCAATTCAAAAATTTACTTAATACGCATTTAAAGAATAGCAACTGCAGATTCTTCCGTTTTAATAAAAATGTAGCACAATAGTACTTAATGATTAATATTTTTAAGAAATTATTTTCATTAAATAGACCATAACATTAACAACAACAATAGCATCCAGTATGAATCGTACTGATACAAAATCAAGAAAGATCTAATAACACGTAGTCTTACCTCTAACCAGCAGAGAGATTATTAAAAAAAACTTTAAAAAGGATCATTATATATATATATATATATATATATATATATATATATATATATAAAGTCTATGTTGTGGTCTACATCAATAGGCGGTCAAATTTAATAATGTTAAGATCTTCATTAAAGATGTTATTATTGTATTCCTATGATCCAACTTGCTAAAAAATGATTATATGCAAAAGCATATGATAAAAGGACAGGTGAGTTGATTCCTCCCATAATATTAACATTAGTGTGTAGTCAACTCTTACGATGGCTTTAGGTTGCTAAGCAACTTCATGCACTCTGCTCTTTCATGCAACTTGATTTTTTGGTAGGGTTAGTCATCTAAATAATTTAAGTCCAAAGTGGATAAGGGTGGCAAATTAGATTTTGTCAAATTTAAAATTAATTAATTAAATTTGAATTGGTCAAATCTTAAATTAAAATTTAATTTAAGACTTTCATCCAATTAGTTAATAAAATATAAAATTTTATGATTTTAAATTTAATAAATAAAATTTAAAATATTTATAAATTAAATGAAAATATAATTTTTTGCTAATATGTGTGTTTAACAAATAAAATGATAATATATATCTATTAATTGTATAAATAAATGTAATAATTTTAACTTAATCTATATAAATTTTAAAAATTAACCATTAAACTACAATTACATTAAATTGAAAAATATTTTTAATCTATCGTCTTTTTAATATTATCATACTTTAAACAGTGCCTCGAAGCTATTGGATGAGAGTGGAAAACCAGAAACCAGAAACCAGGGAACTATACAAAGGCAAGCCGCTGGTTGCAACCACCGTCTTCACGAATCATTGGACGAGAAAACAGTGGTAACACCGAATATGGTTTCAAGTTTCAAAGTCATACTCAATACAAGAAGACTGTATATAACTCCAGAGGCTGGTGGGTCTCTTCACAACTCGAAGTTCAAACAAGTTTGGGAAGTGATAAAAGTCAAACAGAGGTCGAAGAAAGACGAGAGCTTTTAAGAAAATGTCGGGAAGTACTGCTGGTCAAGTGATACGTTGCAAGGGTAAGTTAGTTTTCTTGTTGGGGTTTGTGTTTTCTGTTGTTTCTGTTCATCCCATGTTAGTACATTATTGTTTTTGTTGATCATCCTGGAGTTTTTCCTTCTGGATCTTTTTGAAATTCAAAGGAAGTTAAGATAATCTCTGTCGTTTTACGAAAGATCGATTCTTTATAGCAATTAGCTAGTTATCTTTGTTCATTAGTTCTTAATGTGTATGATCTGTGTCTTGCGATCTAACCGATGTATCTGCTTTATAGCTGCCGTTGCATGGGAAGCTGGGAAGCCTCTGGTGATAGAGGAGGTTGAAGTGGCACCTCCTCAGGCTATGGAGGTGCGCTTGAAGATTCTTTTCACAGCCCTCTGCCACACTGATGTTTACTTTTGGGAAGCCAAGGTAAGTGCTGCTTCTTGGACAACTTTCTGTAAGACCTTATGCTTTTCATGGTGAGTCATTGAGTGCTGATTTGGAAATTGCAGGGCCAAACTCCATTATTTCCTCGCATATTTGGCCATGAAGCTGGAGGGTACGGGCATCACTTTTTCTACTTACATCGTGCTTAAGCTTTTCTCTTTCTTTTTTTTCTTTAGTGATTAAGCCTCAGTATATTTGGCTTCCTTTTTTTTTTAATCTTCCTGAAAATTGTTAAGTTATCTGTTTTACATTCTGAAACTGTAATCCCCAGTTGTGTGATGAAACTGTGGGTACTTGTGAAAAAAAGAACTATCCAACTTGACCTTTAGAATGTGTTTAATTACGTACAAAATCATGGAAGCTCATGTCCTCATCTACCACTTGATCTGTTGGTGTTCAGGATTGTCGAAAGTGTTGGTGAGGGTGTGACAGAACTCAAACCTGGGGACCATGTGCTTCCAGTCTTCACTGGAGAATGCAAGGAATGTAGTCACTGCAAATCAGAGGAGAGCAACATGTGTAATCTTCTTAGGATTAACACTGACCGAGGTGTGATGCTTAATGATGGAAAATCGAGATTCTCTATCAGGGGAAAGCCCATTTACCATTTTGTTGGAACCTCCACTTTCAGTGAATACACTGTGGTTCATGTTGGCTGTGTTGCCAAGATCAATCCTGATGCTCCACTTGACAAAGTTTGTGTTCTTAGCTGCGGAATCTCTACAGGTTGGAGAAAGAAATGCTTTCATTCTTTTAACATTTTTGTCTACAGAACCGTGTTCCATATCAGTTATCAAAATTTGATTGTGTTGCAGGTCTTGGTGCGACTTTGAATGTTGCGAAACCTAAGAAAGGCTCCTCGGTTGCTATTTTTGGATTGGGAGCTGTTGGCCTTGCTGTGAGTTTCTAATCGAACCTTGAACAGGGAGGTCTTGTAGCATTTAGTTCTACTGTATCTCTAAAAATGTTTTGTTTTCTTTGACATCATTAGGCTGCTGAAGGGGCTCGATTGGCTGGTGCCTCAAGGATCATTGGTGTTGATCTGAACCCCAAGAGATTTTTGGAAGGTAAGAGAAGCTTCTAATGGAAGTGATTGCATAATCATCATTTGATGTCTGTTTAATGTTGCTTGATCATCATCCCGCAAAGTTAGTACAATCGGTGTCGATCTGAATTCGTGGAAAGGCAGTTGTGCAGACAGAAAAAGAAGAATTCTTTTGTAAATTTGACACAAACTCAATATAAGACATAATTGACATCATAAAATTCTAAGATAAGAATTTATTGAACTCACCAAGCTACTTTCTGTTGCAGCCTTGCTTAAAGTTAGATATGAACTTCTTGTGATAAGAACTTTTGACTTCAGTTTTATCAAAACTGTATCTGATATATGTTTGCATTCTTTCTTCTTAACAGCCATGCAATTTGGCGTTACAGAATTTGTGAACCCAAAAGATTATGAGAAGCCTGTTCAAGAGGTTTGTGAGACAATGGGCTAGATTCTGTGTAGCATGTGTAAATGAGTCTTTGTTCCGTTCTAATACTGTTCTTATCTTCAGGTGATAGCTGCAATGACTGATGGAGGAGTCGATCGAAGTGTTGAATGCACTGGAAATATCAACGCGATGATATCTGCATTTGAATGTGTTCATGATGTAAGTTTTTGTTGAACTCATTGGATAGTAATGAGAATATATGGAAGTCAAGTAATGATGTCTTAAGTTACAATGCCTTGGAATGCCCTGCAGGGATGGGGTGTTGCTGTACTTGTTGGTGTGCCAAGTAAAGAAGATGCTTTCAAAACTCATCCGATGAATTTCTTGAACGAGAGGACTCTCAAGGGGACATTCTTTGGCAACTACAAGCCCCGCTCTGATCTTCCTTCTGTTGTGGAAAAATACATGACTAAGGCAAGCAAAACTTTCTGTTAGAACTTCATAACCAGTATATAATAAGATAAAAAGACTTCAGAATCAAAATAAAGTAATCCTGTATTGAATTGGTAAAATTGGTCTGGAGGAAAACAGAATTATGCTATAAGTATCATAAGATCAGGTCATATAGGGAGTAGAATTTTGCTCATGCTTATGAAAATAATGAAGGTTCAAACAAATCTAACTATGAACGTGGCTGCATTTATATTTTATAGCCAGTTTAAGTCTTGAGTTCCATTCAAATTCCGGTCAAAACAGGTTGTATCCATTGACTTCAGGTTAAGTCGGGCTGGACACAGATTGTTTTGTTGTGCCTAGGTTAGATAAAGATGTTGCAGCAAAGTAGATCAGAGTAAATTAGACTGGATCCCCCCTGTGGCTGCATCTGTAACCATAACCAGTTGATGTGATTGGAAATCAAGATTTTGATATTCTGATAACTCGAAACTTTAACATGAGGCTAGCAGTTACTACTTTGGCTTGAAGCATTTCTATATTGCTTGAATGTTGACAGGAGCTTGAGCTGGAGAAATTCATTACACACGAAGTTCCATTCTCAGAAATTAACAAGGCTTTTGAGTACATGCTCAAGGGGGAGAGTATCCGGTGCGTGATCCGGATGGATGCGTGAAATAAGAAGAAAAGAACAGTTGATTAGTGTTTGTGTTAGGGGAAATAACGAGATCATGAATGTTGATAGTGTTAATAGTTGCATTTTGGATTTGGTTTTCTTGTGTAATTTGAGTGCACTGTCCATGTGAAAACAGCTAATAATATGTCACTTTCTGGCAATTCTGTGTCCAAGCTCATAACTTTAAGTTGTTCAAGTGAAGGTTTGAGGTTCCAAACTATGATATCTAGTTGGTTTAAAGACTTGATTTTAGATTTATATTTCTTTCTCCTTTCGGACTAATCATATGGTTAAATCATATGATTTGGAATGATCAGGGTTGAACTTGGACTTGGAAAATTTGGATTTGGGCTTGAACCTAAGCCTATGTTTTGATTTATCATATTCGTAACCCGGCCTGAAGAAGCATTAGTAACACATACATGATGAAAGCGTAAGCTTAAGTTCAACATCAAAAACCAAGATCATCGTGGAGGTCTAATTTAGATTGCAATTATATTTCTTTGATGTTATGACTTTAATTATGGCAATATATAAACTTAATTTAAATACTATTTTAAAATCTCATAATATAATTTTACATAGTAATCAACGATATATTTAAACTAAAAATCTTTTGACTAATGACAAAAAACAAATTAACTCAGATGAACATTAACAGAGATACTAACATCTGATTATAATTAAAAGTTAAAATTTTAAATATTTAATTGTTACTTTTAAATTTTAGGTTATAATTATAAAATTGAATAAAATTTCAAATTTTAATAATTACCCTTAATTAGTGGATGTTGCATTTATTATACACCGTGTAATTGTATTTAATTTAATAAAGTTTAGGTTTGCTTATGTTTTATTCTCTCGTTAATTGCATGAGGATTTTTTGAAAAGAAAAATTGATTTTAATTTAATCTTAAAATCAAGTTTATTCAAAATAATTAAGCCTAAGGTAAAATTTATGAAAATTAAAAATTAATGTACTCAATAAAAATATTAATTTCATTTTAGAAACAAACAAAGAATTAATTCTTATTCATGTCGATCATATCACTTATGAAAATATATAATTATAATTAGCAAACAATTTCAAATTTCCACTTATGGTCTTTTCACAAATCAAATCGTTTTGATGGCCAATTAATTCAATGTCGGTTTTTTACCACAACGAGTTCAATAGGAATTATTACAAAGGAATTAAAGAATGAAAATTCTTAAGGGCATTTAATTGTTTATTAATTATTAATTATTTTAATTTCGATATTATAGTACTAAATATAAAGTTTTTATATGCAAATAAAGTGTCGTAAAATAACTATAACTATTAGAATTTTTAATATGGACATAATATAAAGTCCACTAACAATAATTGAGTTTGGGTCAGTAATCAATGGGTGCAAAAATAGCGGTAACCGGAAGATGGTTTCAAGCTCTTCACATGTAACGCATATGCAGGGCCGTTCTTATAGTTTTATAGGCCCTGGGCGAAATTAAAAAAAGGATCCCAATAAATTGACAATATACTTAAGTTTACATATTGTATGAAACATAAATTACTTAATTTATAAGTTTCCATAACCAACTAAATATTAAATGATCATAACACTAACAAATACACAGAAGATCATAATTTATGAAAAGCAATTTCTCCGTGCATTTCTATATGCAAAATCATTAATAATATTATCAAGA
The DNA here is from genome assembly GCA_029891385.1 of Erythroxylum novogranatense. Taxonomy (NCBI): domain Eukaryota; kingdom Viridiplantae; phylum Streptophyta; class Magnoliopsida; order Malpighiales; family Erythroxylaceae; genus Erythroxylum; species Erythroxylum novogranatense. The sequence continues at coordinate 108,422,637 of CM057226.1, read as the reverse complement.
TCAATATTGTCCAACATATCCTTCTCAATACATAACATAGCTAAACCATTTAACCTTTCTTGTGACATTGATGACCTCAAGTAGGTTTTTAATAATTTTAACTTTGAAAAATTTCTCTCAGCTGATGCTACAGTTACAGGTATAGTCAATAGAATTCGATAAATAATTGAAATATTTGGATAACAATCTATAGCTTGAACAAATTCTAATATTTCAATTGATGACATTAACTCATTTGGCAAAGTCATTTGCAATACTTTAATTCAGAAAAAAGATCATCTAAATCCACATCAAACACATTATCATGAGAAAAAGTTGTCGTAAAATTAGTACAACATTTTCTTAATTCGTAATCATCTAATGACTTCAACTTCTTTGAATCAAATAAAAATCCAAAAATATTATCAAATGTCGTTAATTGTTCAAATATATTCTTTAACAAAGTAATTGTCATATCCACAACAACTAGAAAGTAATTAACCCTGAAAGAATCCTCAGCTGATTATATTTCTTCATTATGGTTAATTTCATCAAATTGGCTTTTCCTAATACCACAACGTCTAGTTGGAAATGTAGGCTCTATATTCATCTCAAGCGCAAGACTTTTGACAATATTCATACTAGAGCTAAACCCTTTATCTCTATATTTCTAAAAATATATCATCACACCTTCTAATTGCTTTATGGTAGCATTAATGCACATAGATTTAGATTGCAACTTTTTACTCACCATGTTAATAGCGAATAAAATATCATACCAAATAATCATACCAAGTAAAAACTCAAAACTCTCAAGTACACTAACCAAGCTTTCTGCTTCACTCTTTGACTTGGCATCATCACAAGATATAGATAATTCCATCAAAGCCAATCTTATTTGAGGAGCTTGAAATCTAATAGCTTTAACACTTTTTATTCGACTCTCTCAATGAGTGTTGGACAACAATTTTATAGTTAAGCCTAAAACATTATCAAGCAAAACTTTCCACCTTTTAGAAAAACTTGAAAATAATGCATATATACGTTGCACGACTCCAAAAAAATGAAACAGCTTTAACACAAGAATGTGCCATATCACTAAGAGTAAGATTAAGATTATGACAAGCACATGACATATATAATGCTTTTGGATTTATTTCAAGTAATCGCTTTTGAACCTCTTGGTGTTTTCCCTTCATATTAGAACCATTGTCATATCCTTGACCCCTTACATTATAAACATTAAGATCAAGATAATTAAATGCATTCAATAATTCATTGAAAAGTCATAATCTAGATGTGTCATCTACCTTTAAGAACTCTAAAAAAATACTCCTCTATTTTTATTTTTTATTTGACATATTTACACATCGTACTAACAAACTCATTTGTTCTTGATGACTCAAATCTGGGGTACAGTCAAGAATAATAAAAAAGTATTTCGCCTCTTTAATGATCCCTATGATAGAATTTCTAACGCTATGGGCCAATAGAGAAATCAACTCATTTTGAATTTTGTGACCAAGATAATGATGATGAATTTCATGATTTTGAATACGTCTAACATGATCTTGTATTATCACATCAAATCCAACAATCATCTCAATCAATCCTAAAAAATTACCATTACCATCTTGGTAAAGTTTCTCATTGGATCCTTGAAAAGTTCAATTATATTTAGCAAGATATTTCACAACAAAAACTATTCTTATCAAAACTTGTCTCCAACGTTCTTTTTCTTTTACAATTTTTTGTTGCAAATCTTTATCAACTGTTTGATTTTTGCTCAATGTTACTCTTAATTCATTCCACGTTCTCATATTAGTCATATACTCAATGCAATTCTCATGTTCTTTGAGTCTCTCACTAAGATGCTTCCAATATCTAAATCCGTAATTTACTAATCCACTTTGTTTGTTAGTAGATTTGAACAATTTACAACAAAAACAATATACTTTATCTACATGTTTAGAATAAACCAACCATTTTCTATCGCTAATCTCTTCATTACTCAAATTTCTATAATAATAAGAATATGAAAAATGACGAGAGGTATTGTCTAAAGGAAACATAAGATTCAACTCTCTTACAGACCCTTTTTCAACTAAAATATCCCTTGTTTTATTATCAAGATTATCCCAATTCCTAGGATCATAAATATCCAATATAGGGCTTATTTGTTCAATATACTGTAAATTTTTTGAAGTGGATGCATTTGGTACATGATCATCCTCACTCAAATTTCTAATATCCTCGTAAATATTAATCTTATCTCTTAAGTTTTCTTTATGTTGTTCAAAACCATCTTCACCTAATTTCTCAGGACTCTCACTAGAGGAGCCTACTCTTTTAATAAATTTATTTATTGCTCCTTTTTGGGATTCTATCAACTGTGCTACTTGTTTTTTTTTTTTTCCTTTTTTCACTTCCAGACAAATGCTTTTTAGGAAACATAATATAAACTAATTATAATACAGTTGGATTAGAAAAAGAACAAAAGCACCTGTATGGAACTGGAAGAAATATACAGGCACAACCAAACTCCAACAGCTTCACAATATATCACAAAGATATATAACCAGTATTATATCTGTAATACAAGAAAAATAAATAGCAAAATTTAATATCTAATATTAAAATAAAAACAAAAATAAAAATAAATTAAAATAAGAAAATTTACCTTTAAATTATGCTCGTAACTCGTAAGATGTAATCGTAAAATTTTTTGCTGCTAATTTTTGAGTTGGAGTATTTTAAATATATATATTGATAAAAATAAAGCAATTAGAAGGTACAAGTATAATTCAATATTTTAGGACTATTTATAAGCGTTAGGAACACAAAATTACCTTTACTTTATTTTTTTTGTTATAACAACGTTTATCATTTAACGTTGTTGTAAAGTTCTTTAAAAAGGGGGCTGAGGGCCCCCCCTCTTATAATGAGCCCTGGGCAGGTGCCTGCACATATGTTATATACGTTATATATCCTTGTGTAAATTCATATATAAATACCCCTTTATGTAATAATTTTTTGCACAAAAGAATAAAAAGTTTTCTTCCCTTCTTATATGGATTTACCTCTTACATAATAGGTCTGAAATATTTTTTGTTTATCCTCTCAGAGTTAAAACTCAATTTCCTACAAAATTAAAACTTTGCACATTGATAATGTCATTGAATACAAAGAAAAATATTTTGCTCATTTTCTTGATTAACAAGGAACTGTTATTCAAAGGTCTTATCTAGATACATCCCAACATAATGGTAGAGTTGAATGAAAGCATAGGCACTAATTGATATTATCCAGAGCTCTTCTTATTTCTTCTTCTTTTATAGAAACTTTTTAAGGAGAAGCTGCTCTTACTGCTGTCTATACTATCATTCATATTTTTACTCATCTTATAAGTAATATCTTTCTTTATGAATTCTTGAATAATCGTGCTCTTAACTACCAAATTTTCAAAATTTTTGGTAGTCCTTGTTTTGTTCTTCTTCAACCTACCAAATTAGAACCATGAGCACTATTATGTTGTTTCCTAGGGTATGGGAATCTTTGGTAGTGCTTGTTCTGCTCTTCTCTAACCATATGAATATACCAAATTAGAACCACGAGAATGATTATGTTGTTTCCTAAGGTATGGGATATAACACAAAGGTATAGGTGTTGGGTCAGTGGCCCGAAGAGAACTTGTGGAAGGAAATAAATTTCAGCAATGAAGGCTGGAAAAATATGGCGATAAAGTTCAGAATATGGTCAGGTCATTGAACCTACTGCTCTAATACCATGTTAGAAATTAAGCAGAAAGTACATTTCCTCTTGTTTTTGTAACAACACTACTAGCTAAATATATATACAAAAACCTAGTATCTAAATCTGGTAGATACCCATAAATCATGGAGTATCTTATAAGAATCTTACCCAATCCTATCATAATCTTGACCAATAATATCCTAACTTAAGGATACAATCTGTTACAATATATTTTTCCTAAAATAGTCTCCTAACTATACAGTTTTTCCACACCTTCTTCAAATGCACTTAGCGCTCCCATCCAATCCCCATCACAGTCCAGGACATCGCCAATGTTGATTTTGGTCAATGCTTGGCCCTGGAAGTTTATAGCCTGTTTGGAACTCCGTGTCAATTCAATTGTTTGGAACAAAAAAACAGCTACGAATTGAATTCACGTGTGGGTTAAACCTCCACTCTCTTTGTAAATTGAATTCACGGCCTAATTTACGTTAATTCAACTACAAAATCTGCTGCTTTTCTGTTTTAACGATGAAACCCAATAATACCCACGCACTCTTCACAGCAGACGACACCACTCTTCACCCAACGGCAGACCCACGAACCATTAGACGACGCCACTCTTCTCCTAACAGCAGACCCACGCACCAGTAGACAGCAACATTCGAATTTTGGATTGATTGCTCAAGGGACGGAGCAATTTCTTCTCCTCTTTGGAGTTCATCGTCGTCAATGAAGGTCAGGAGACTCTTTCGGCACAAAGCATCATAAAGATGGCTGCTGAAACTGCAACGAGTGCCTTTGGGGTGAAGCTTGTGAGGACATCGTAACTTCATGGATAAGGAGACTGGGAGGCCAAAGCAGAGGAAGAAGAAGAAGAAGAGTAAGAAGCCACTGTTGTTGATGATGGGCATCGCAACACTTCGTTATATTTGGAATTGTTATATATTTGGAATTGTTATATGGAGTTAATAAAAATGACGAGTCACCACCTATTCCAAAATTTAATAATTAATAATTAATTTAAAAACTAAAAAATTAGTATCTTTTATTTTTAATTTTAATTTTAAAATTAAATAATATTATTTTAATGTAATTTAAAGAAAATTAAGTAAGAATTATTGGTTAATAAAATGATTTTAGTCAAGGGTAAATGTGTTATGTGAAATAATTGAATTCAATCATACTATTATTATATTTGTTCCAAACAATATAATTGAATTCAATTATAATATTATTAGATTTGTTCTAAATATGATAAATTGAATTGAATTGAATTCAATTTTATTAATATAATTAAATTGAATTTATTAATGAATTTTATTCGAAAGTTTCAAACAGGCTGTTAAGGAAATGTTAGTCTATTTTTACTACCAAAAACTATATTAAATGTTGCTGAAACAATACATGTCCTTACGTACATTGCAAGTTCATAAAAATTAGCTGCTGATACTTTTCCAAGAACAAAGATTGTAATGATGTATGTAATAAAAAAACTGCTAACAACTGACTTATCTCCAAGTTTCCAATAGAGTTATGTGCCTCCCAGCTCTTGTTAAACCATTTTATCACTTTTTTGAAGTTTTTGAGCTTTTGGTAGGATTCCCCAAGAATCAGATATGAATCACTTAGCTTCTCTTTGTCACAAAGTTCATTTTCTATTCTCTTGTTCCGCTTTGCAAATTCATGATGCTAACACCATAAAATACAGTTTTAAATTGCACAAACAATGAAGAATTAGATTCACTACTATATTCAAGTCCTCTATCCACAAAAAACAAGAAGTCAGACTGGGATGATATGCACATGCCAGCATTTTCTATTTAAATGATTTAACTTTGTCCATAACTCTAAAATCCAAATAAGAAGTTGTAAATGAAGCAATGTAAAATGAAAGTGATAGCATACATTACATGTCAAATGCCATTCATCTACAGATTATTACTCCCCATAGCAATTTGTAATTTTCTTGTCAGTCAATATTCGGGAAAAAATCAAGATAAATCAGACAGCATGTGAAAGAGAGGAGTTTTGGTCGAAGAATGAACTCAAATCTTATTAATTTTCAACAACTATAAATACAGAGATTACAACAGAATTTGAATGAATCTGTACAAAAATTTAAATTTGAACAAACAAAATAATATCCTAAAAGATAGGATAAATAACAAAAGATAAGATAAACTAGTTTGAAATAATATCCTAAAAGATAGGATAAATAACAAAAGAGAAGATAAACTAGTTTGACTTATTCGAACTCTCACACCCCATGAAACCGATGGGGAATGCACCATCGGTTTGTCGCAAGAATAGTAAAACGGGTCTTCGACAATGGTTTCGTCAAAACATCACCAATTGATCAACCGTTGATATGTAAGAAACAAGAAGATTTTTCGTCGAACTTGATCCGGACAAAATGAAAATCCAACTCAAGATGCTTAGATCGAGAATGAAAATGTGATTGGCGCTAAATAAGTAGTGAGACATTATCACACCATATTCTCGGTGTAGTGGGTAGAGTGTAGTTTAACTCACGTAGAAGGCATTGAAGCCAATACACTCCGAAGGCGGTTGAGGCAAGGCACGATACTCGGAATCGTCTGGATCTTGAACCGTTTTTGTTTTCTTGACACCCAAGAGACCGGATTTGAACCAAGAAAACAATGTAGGCCGAAGTACTTTTACGATCAGTTTTGTCTCCGCCCCAATCAGCATCAGAAAAAGCAATGAGAGAGGCTTGTCGAGAGGAACAAGACCATGATCAATTGTGCCACGCAAATAACGAAGGATGCGTTTCACGGCTTGCCAGTGATGAGTACAAGGCGAGTGCATAAATTGAGCAGTCTTGTTAACGGCCATAGTGATATCGGGACGCGTTAGAGCTAAATATTGTAGAGCCCCTACAACCCGTCGATATAGCGTTGGATCATCAAATGCCGAGGAGGTGGTGCCTACCAAATCACGAGGAGTTGACGGGTCGAAACCAAGACGCTTCATGCATATTAGCACGATCGCAAGAAATCCTTTATATATTTGGATTATGAAGTCAGAACCCGTCATGGAGCCATGTAACCTCGACACCCAAGAAATATGATAGAGGCCCCAAATCCTTGAGAGCAATGGATCGCCAAGTCGAGCTATAATTTCTTTGCAGAAGACTAGCCGATGAGCTGTCAAAATCAAATCATCAACATAAACCAGTAATAAGCATGTTCATTATTGGAAGAGTAAATGAACAAGGAGTCACCTTCGAGCCTTGAAAACCAAGCAATTGAAGAGCATTTGCGAGACGAAATACCAGGCCCGGTGCTTGCTTTAAACCGTCTAAATGACTTTTTGAGAGCACATACAAAATCAGCTTAGTTTGATCGATAAAGCCTCGAGGTCGCTCCATAAAACTGGTTCATCAAGTGCCCACGAAGAAAAGCATTTGAAACATCTAGCTGCCGAATAGACCATTTACGATTGACAAGAATAGATAGGATTAGCCGATTATTGCTGGTTTAATAACGAGACTAAATGTCTCAACATAATCAATACCCGGACGTTGATGAAAACCTTTAGCAACAAGCCTAGCGCGTAACGATCAAGCGAACCATCGCCTTCGTTTTAACACGATACACCCATTTGCACCAATAATATTAGATGCACTTTGGATCGAGGAACAAGATCCCATGTGCCATTAGATAACAAGGCATCGATTTCTTGAGACATTGCTTTGCGCCAATGATGATGTTTAGCCGCATCGATGTATGAGGAGGGTGCAGCCAAGACATCGGAGACTGCAGATGGCAAAGACTCTCGGTTTCAAGGAACTGGTTTGGGACCGAGTGGTCATATGATGGCAAAGGAGCTGCGGAGCGGTGATGGTACCGCCGAGGGACCGATAGCGAGTTGGGTGGAGGCAGAGCTAGAGGAAGCCGTGGCGATTGAAGACAATTCAGTGAGGCAATTGGCAAAAGAATCGGACCTGTAGAATTAGGTGAAGGCGGACAATGGGAGATATATTAGGTGACGATATGGAGGTTGAGGGGACAGTATGGTGTCTTTGGCCGAGAGAAAAGATGGTGGATGGGGAAGGCGGTGGACCGAGAACCGATGCGTTGCCATCACTTGTCTTGAACGGGAAAACCTGTTCATCAAAAATAACATGACGTGAGTAAAACACCTTATTGGTAGACAAAGATAAACATTTGTAACCCTTGTGGAGAATACTATAACCAAGAAAAACACATTTTGTGGATCTAGGCTCAAGCTTGTTTTTAGTGTAGGGACGAAGCCAAGGATAGCAACAACAACCAAAGACACGTAAAAATTATAATCGAGTCTCGTTGAAAAATAACTTGGTATGGTGATTTATGATTAAGCAAGGGACTTGGCAATCGGTTAATGGTATATACGGCTGCAGCAAAAGCATGATCCCAATATTTAGGTGGTACGGAGGCATGGTGCAACAAGGCTCGGCCGGTTTCGGTTATATGGCGATGTTTCCTTTCAAAGACAACCATTTTGTTCAGTGTATGGGGACAAGAGCTTCGTTGGATGATGGAATTGGAGGCTAAGTATGTTTCAGAGCTTGAAATTCCCCACCCCAATCGGATTGAAATTGTTTAATAGGTTTACCAAAGTATTTTTCAACGATAGCACGGAACTTAATGAAACAATTATAGACATCGGACTTACGTCGCAAAAAATAGATCCATGTATATTTTGTGTAATGATCAAAAAACACAACGTAATATAAGTAACCATCAACCGAAGCAATTGGTGACGGACCCCATAAATCCGAACAAACTAATTCTAAAGGTTGCTTTGCTTCATAAGTAGAATCAGAAAAAGACAATTTGTGAGATTTACTAACACAGCAAGTTTCACATAATGACGAATCTTGCTTAGAAGACGCGAACAATTTATTTAGACTCAAAACTTTATTAACGGTGTTCGAACAAGCATGGCCTAATCTAGCATGCCAAGTAGGCAAGGAAACTGAATGACAAGCAGGAGACACTGGATCAGTAGCAAGACGATATAACCCATTTTGGATGACCCTCTATGAAGTGGTCGCCGTCGCTGGGTCCTTAATCACAAACGAATCATGGAAAAATTCAACAGAGACATCATTAGTGAGTGTAAACCGAGGAATGACAACAAATTAAGATTAGCCTCGGAACATGAAGAACATTTGATAAATTAAAAAAACGAGAACTAAGAGACAAAGTAGTTGAGCCAACACGAGAAATAGGTAAGGTTTTACCATTGGTAAGAGTAACTTCATCGGTCCCAGTGTACTCGAATGAATTCTAGGTTTTCCAATTCGATGTCAAGTGATGGGAAGCGTCAGTATCAACGATCCACTGCTTGGTATTGGTGTGAGGGGATGAGCTATAATTGGCTGACGGCTTGGGATTTGTTTCGGCATATTTGGGGCTGGGGCATTGTCGGATTGTATGGCCACGGCCACGACAATTGTAACAAGTGGGTTCGGTGGTAGGAGAGGTGACTCGGCCACGCCCCGAATAGGAACCATTTCGCCGATTACCACGGCCTCGACCACGATTGGCAGCAGAAGAAGGCGTCGTACCAAGATAATGAGCAACGGCGGGAGGATTGAGTGTATCCTTTGGTGGCTTGCAATCGCAATTCCTCATAAAGAAGCAAACCAAATAAATCATCAAAAGAAATAGATTGTAATTTTGCCTCTATGTTACGTACAAAAGGACGATAATCAGAACCAAGGCCTCGTAAAATATGATCAACAAGATCATCTTCAGAAATAGCGGCATCGAGAGCTCCAAGTTGATCAAAAATACGTTTAGCACGATCCATATCGTGACTATAGAATCATCTCCGCGAGAGAGCATGCAAGAGCCCTCGAGAGTCCGGACTTGTGCACGGGATCCGGAAGCAAACGTCATTTGCAACTTCGACCAAGCTGCGTGAGCGGTGGTTGCACCGACGGCCTGCGACAAAACGGATTCAGACAACGAGCCAAGGATCCAACTCAGCACCATTTGATCTTTGAGAAACCACGACTCATACGCGGGATTGGGGTTATTGTCGATGGTTTTGGGAGGGGCTTGGGTACCATCAACATGGTGAATAAGTTTCTGACTGTAGAGAAGAGGCATCATTTGTGTTTTCCAAAGTAGGTAATTGGTAGGGGTGAGCTTAATGGTTATTTGGTTTGGCATAGACGGGATAGGAATTGCAGTAGTGTTGGCCATGGCGATGAGGGGGAAAAAGAAGAAGAAGAAGGAAGAAGATGGTGATTGAAACCGGTTATTGGCAATCTGATACCATGAAAGAGAGGAGTTTTGGTCGAAGAATGAACTCAAATCTTATTGATTTTCAACAACTATAAATACAGAGATTACAATGAATTTGAATGAATCATAAAATTTAAATTTGAACAAACAAAATAATATCCTAAAAGATAGGATAAATAACAAAAGATAAGATAAACTAGTTTGAAATAATATCCTAAAAGATAGGATAAATAACAAAAGAGAAGATAAACTAGTTTGACTTATTCGAACTCTCAACAGCATGGTGTTTGAAAGCAAATATTCAGCTGGTTTCATGTCCAACATGAAATATGGTTGGTACAAAAAATACATCTGAAATCAGATCTAACAATTAAAGAATGCATCCAGCCCCCTTATCCATAAAAACGCAAAAGTTTAAGGACAATGAGAACATATGATGGAACTTATAGAAAGATCTGAAGGACTTACTCCCAAAATAGTATAATGCATTCACTGATGTCCATTGAGATAAATTAAAAACTAAATGGGATGGAGTATACAATTTATGTGCTTATTATCTAAATATTTAGAAAATTGATTGGGTAACTTTTAGCGTTTGGAATATTAGGTAACATATTTAGCTAGACCTTGGCATTCACACAATTCACATGCTAGCTAAATGAGTGAAATTTCACTCAATGTGATGACAATGGTTGAGTCGACGAGAAAGACACCAAGGTTGAGTGAAAAACACCCAAGTTACCTTCTGTTATGAGCCAGCCCAATGCTATTTTGGATCATCCAAGCCAAGACCCAAATGCACCGAGAAGAAGCACGAGGATGAAAACACCTTCTAGAAGGCTAGCTGACTATCAGTTGAATTCTGTTATTGCTCATGCCAAGTCAACAGCTCCATAACAACCGGGCACATTCCCTGAGATAGATTATATAACCAATGATTGGATGATGAGACAGGCATCGAATTGGCTAAGAAAGTTCTATTGTAGTTCTGTTTCCCACCTCTTTCTTTTGTTGTTGAATTTCCTTATCTTTCAGCACATTTTCCTTTTCCCTAAGCTCTGTAAATCGATTCACTGATTTATAGAAATCCAATATTTTCCCCTGTTTCCATTGCATTGTTTCATTGGTGCTTTCATTGTACTCCTGCCATGGGTGAACAACATAAGACTCGTTTTCGTGTGTTAGATGAAAATGTCAAGGCCCTTGCCGAGAACCAGACTCTTCTCCGTCGTGATGTTGATACCATTACTTCCTCTTTGGCTGAACACAAGTAGATGTTGGAGGAACTTTTGGGCCGCCGTCATTCCGATTCCCCTGAGTTTCCATCTTCCTCTGGCTCTTCGAATCCTCTCGACCATCACAAACCCGCCCCAGTTCAGATGGCTCGATTTTCAGGCTCGAATCTAGAGCGCTGGGTTCCTCAAGCCAATCGTTACTTTGACTTCTACCAGATTCCCGCCGAGGATCGGATTATGATTTCTTCTTTTTATTTCGACGATGCCGCTGCTGATTGGTTTGATTGGATGTCTGGCAATAACCAGTTTACGAGTTGGCAAGCGTTCACTAACTAGGTTTTGCATCGTTTTCGGGCGGTCGACTTTGAAGAACCTGAAGGAATCTTGGCCAAGCTCTAGCAACAAGGCACGATCGATGAATATCGTGCTCAGTTTGAGGCGATTTCGAATCGCACGGTGCATCTGCCGAATCACTTTTTGGTGCAATGTTTCATTTCTGGGTTACGTCCCGATATCAAGCACTCGGTGTTAGTGCATAGGCCCAATTCCCTCTCCGATGCTATGTCGCTGGCCCAAATCCATGAACAACGGATCTGTTTTGAGAAAGGCTTAGGTAGGCCTGCTCTTGGCCACACCAAACCCTTGTTGCCAACACCCAGGCCCCAGACCCCACAGCCGTCCTTCACCCCCGCTCTCTCTCCCTTGCCCAGTGGCCACAAAATTCCTTTTTGAAAATTATCGCCGGCGGAGGTTGCTCACCGTCGAGCCAAGGGTTTCTGCTTTCACTGTGACGAAAAGTATACTCTCGATCATAAGTGCAGAGCTAAGTCCCATTTGCTTTTGTTGGAAGAAGAGTTTGAGACACTGGATACTCAGATCGGGGCCGATTTTCTGACTTCCAAACTAGATCAGGAGCTGATTCCACCAACGGATCCGGTTTTACCCCAGCCGCTTTCTTCCATTTCGTACAATGCCTTGGCTGGTGGATGCACTAGTTCTACGCTGCGTTTTCACGGTACTGTCAATGGCAAGTCGATGCAGGTATTGTTGGATAGTGAAAGCACTCACAACTTTATCCAGACAAGAGTTGCCAAATTTCTGGGTTTATCTCTCTGTGCCACACCTAGTTTCTCAGTGTTGGTAGGTAGTGGCGAGCGACTGTTGTGTGCCAGTGTTGCTCTTAAGGTTCCTTTGGTGATTCAGGGGCATGAAACTCTGATTGATTTCTACGTTTTGGATATTCAAGGGTGGGACATGATTTTGGGCATTGCTTGGTTGTCAACACTCGGTCCGGTGGTCACCGATTATGGTACGGCAACGTTTGAGTTCACCTGTAACGGCTCCAAGATTATTTGGACTAGCGAGTCTTCTTCTTCCTCTCGTCAAATTCAATTTCATGGCCTTCGCCGATTATCTAAGACTGATTCTGTAGCTGCTTATTTTCGGTTGGAATTTGTTGATGATTGTGAGGAGCCGTCTCCGTTGCCCCATGCTGTTGCAACTTTACTGGCTGAGTTTGACGACGTTTTCACTCGCCCCCAGGGTCTTCCCCCAATTCGACCTTATGATCATGCCATCCACCTGTTACCATCGAGCAAGCCAGTGAACGTCAGACCCTACCGTTATCCTCATTTTCAGAAGCAGGAAATGGAGCGATTGGTCTCGGAAATTTTGCACGACGGGGTTATCCGCCCCAGCACAAGCCCCTTCTCATCCCCTGTGTTGTTAGTCCGCAAGAAAGATGGTACGTGGCGATTTTGTGTAGACTATCGTGCTCTCAACGCAATCACAGTAAAGGATAGATTTCCAATCCCCTCTATTGATGAGTTGTTCGATGAGCTTCATGGTGCCCGTTATTTTTCGAAGCTGGATTTGTTAGCTGGGTTTCACCAAGTGAGAATGTGATATGGTGATGAGGAGAAGACTGCCTTCCGAACACACGATGGGCATTACGAGTTTTTCGTTATGCCATTCGGGCTTACAAACTCACCGTCGACCTTTCAAAGCTTGATGAATGATGTGTTTCGACCTGTGCTTCGCAAATTTGTCCTCGTGTTTTTTGACGACATCCTAGTTTACAGTCCAAGCTGGGAAACACACCTTGAACATCTTCGTCTACTGCTCCAATTGTTGTGTGATAACAAGTTGGTGGCTAAAAAGTCCAAGTGCTTGTTTGCATTAACTTCCGTGGGCTATTTAGGGCATGTCATCACATAAGAAGGTGTGGCCGTTGATCCTGCCAAAGTAACTGCTATTCGGCATTGGCCAGAACCCAAAACAGTTCGTGATGTCCGCGGGTTCTTGGGTTTAGCAGGATATTATAGACGCTTTATCCGTAATTTTGCTTCGGTGGTTGCTCCGTTGACGGATCTGTTACGCAAAGATAGTTTTTGTTGGACAAGCAAGTCGAGTGACACATTCATTCTACTCAAGCAATTATTGAGTTCTGTATCCGTATTGTAATTACCAGACTTTGATAAGCCTTTTGTGATCGAAAGTGATGCATCGGGAACGGGTATCGGTGCTGTGCTGTCCTAAGATAAGCACCTGATTGCATTTTATGGTCAGCACTTATGTAAATGAATGCAACAAGCATCCGCTTACCAGAGGGAAATGCTAGCTGTTACTCAGGCTATAGCTAAGTGGCGGCAGTATCTTTTGGGCAGAAAATTCACTATAATTCCTGATCAGCAACCTCTGAAAAGCTTAACAGACCAAGTGATACAGACTCCCGATCAACAACGCTGGTTGAGTAAGTTAATTGGCTTCGATTTTGAGATTGTTTATCGCCCTGGTAAACATAATGCTGCTGCGGATTCTTTATCACGGATACCAGTTTCTCACTTTCTGGCTTTGTCTCATATAGCTTACGATATTGTTGCCCATCTTCGCTTGCTTAATACTACTAATCCAGGGCTCTTATCCCTCCAGCAATGTTTGCGTAGTGACCCATCAGACATGGCTGGAATCTCTTTTTCTGATGGCTTGTTGCTGTTATGGGGCTGTTTGGTCGTGCCTTGTACTTCGTCTCTGTGCCAGCAATTATTGTTTGAGTTTCACTCTTCTCCAGTAAGAGGACATGCTGGCATTACACGCACTTTCCACCGACTCTCCTCGAATTTTTATTGGCGGTCAATGCGTAAGGATGTTCGTAAATTTGTCAGGGAGTGCCAAGTTTGCCAACAAATGAAGGTCTCCTCTCTTTTGCTTGGTGGGCTACTTCAACCTCTGGTCTATTACTACTATGGTATTTGAAGCAATCTCTCTTGATTTCATCACTGATTTACCTATTTCGAAAGGAAAATCTGTTATTTTTGTGGTTGTTGATCGCCTTTCAAAATATGGACATTTTATTGGGTTGCCTGCAAATTTTACTAGTACATCTGTTGCGGTTGCTTTTGTTCAAGAGGTTGTTTGGCTACATGGAATCCCTGCTGAAATTGTATCCGACCGTGATGCTCGATTTGTAAGTGAATTTTGGCGTGAAATACATCGGTTGCAAGGCACTACACTTTGCATGAGTACTGCTTACCACCCACAGTCCGACGGCCAAACTGAGGTACTGAATAAATGTTTAGAGATGTACCTTCGAAGTTACGTGGTGGACAATCCTTCTTCTTGGATGCAATATCTCCCTTAGGCAGAATTTTGGTACAACACTGCATATCAGACAGCAGCCAAGATGACACCATTTGAGGTACTTTATGGCAGGCCACCACCAACTGTTCCGCGCTATATCAGAGATTCTTCTGGCAATTCCTTGGTTGACAGCCAGCTTCTTGACCGAGATCGAGTGTTAGCTCTGTTGAAATCCAATCTTAGGCAAGCTCAAGATCGTATGAAACTCTATGCTGACAAGAAACGTCGAGAGGTTGTTCTAGCAATTGGAGATTGGGTATATGTTAAATTGCAGCCATATCGGCAGCACTCTGTCCACTTACAACAACATAGCAGGCGTGGAAGACGTTACTTTAGGCCTTACCAAGTTCTCTCGAGAGTTGGCTCAGTGGCTTACTGATACGCTCATATGTTCATATATGTTTAGGACTTAATTCATAGTCTTTTACATATAATTTATGTTCATCTATGGCTGGTTTATCATGTTTTAGCATTATTTGAGGTCCGTTGACGTAAAATGCATAAATGATACAAATAGACTTGAATTGCACTGTTTTTGAGTTTCCTGCAGACTTGACCTCTAGTCATTGTGGGATTTTTATCTCAAGATTGGTTAAGCCAAAAATTCTGAAATTTCATATGTAAATTCTTGACTCATTGATGGATTTTTTGGGACCAATTTCTGATTTTTTGGAGCTGGAATTTAAGAGCAATAAATTAACGAAAATTCACATCATAAGTTGGAACGCCAGAATGACCTATCGACGATGTTTCGGACATAACTTTTGACTCAGATGTCGAAATCCCGTGATTCAAGTCTCACATCGAAGCTAACTCAGAGACAAAGACAAAATTTGAGCTCTTAATTCATCACCAGTTAATTTTTATGCATTGTCGAAATTTGACCTTGAAAGATCCATTCCAACCAGCCATGTAGCCTCCATCCTTGATTTTCCAGCTCACATTCCATTCAGCCACTAATGTAGACTCTCATTGTCAAGCTTCCACTTTCCACACATAAAAGACAAACTAGCCTCCACCAAATTAGGCCACATTCATGCAACTTGGAGAACAAAATCATGCCAACACTCTTTTGATTCATCAAGCCTCCATTTGGGACTAAAAGAGCAACCCCACACACCAACACTCAACAAGTTATTCACGACAACTCTCTCAACCTTCACCAACCTCCACTCTTGTTTTCTATCAAAACAACTCAAGCTCCAACCTTCATCTGGATCCAAAACAACTCTCTCATCTTTCAACCAACAACACTTCCATCTTCACTCACACAAGCCATTCTCTAAAATCTGCACACATCAAGCCATCAACGCAACCTGTATCTACTCTCCAAGGAGCTTCCATTCACCAGCAGCAACAACGCGGCCTCTTCGTGCAAGCACTCTACACAAGGAGAGGGAAGAGTTCATTTTATTTTGCTACATATTTGGAGCTTTGTTCTTAATTTGTATTTGATTCAGTCATGAGTTTGTTCTGAGTTTTTGTTTGTGGATTGGTTGGTATGATGATTTGTGGCTAAAACTTTAATTTCTCTTAGGGATTTGATATTTTTGATGATGCTTTAATATTAAATTTTGCTATAATCCATGCCTGAATATTCATATGCTTGTTGATTTTTCCTTGGATTTATTTGTTATTCCTTTGGACTATTGGAAAATGTCTTGGTATAAATTCGTCTTTGGGAGAAGGGAGTTTTTGCTAGAAGATTAAAGGAAATTTTGACTAAGTTTTTCTTGTGAGTTGGGAGACCCAAGAACCTTAGGAGGTGAAAATTGAAGTTTTGGAACTTAAGAAACTCTAGGAAAAACTTAAGTAAGGGATTACTAAGTGACGTCTAGAGTGGATAAATTAATTCATCTTTGAGAAAAGGGGATTATTTATTCTTAAAATTCACCTAATTCACCTACAAGGGTAGAATATTTCAGTTGTGGAAAATAGCTAATTTAATATTAAGGTTGACAAAAATATCATTCCCTAAGAGAAAGTCATTCCCTTTGCCGTTAACGCTTTTAATTGGTAAAATTGTTAAAATCTTTTCTTAATTAGTTACTGCAAAAATTTGTCATATTCATAGTTAGTTTGGTCGATTCGAATTTGGTAGTTGTTTAGAAATTTATTAAAGTTAATTTTATAAAAAGAAAAAAAAATTCTTTTCATTAATTTTATTTTTCTAAAATTTCTTCCAACTCAATTTCAAATATCATTAGCTAGCGTAGAATTAAATTTTCTCATAATCCCTGTGGACACGACTCGGTTCTTACCGATTTATTACTCACTTCGACAACCGTGCACTTGCGGTTCACGAACACTTACAAACTCGAGCTTCCACCATCTGCTAAGATTCACCCCTTCTTCCACATCTCCCAACTCAAGAAGTGCAAAGGCAGCCCCGATCACCAGGTGAAACCATTACATTTGTCGGATACATCTACACCCACCCTTGAGGACAAGGCTGTTAATGATGAGGGGGGTAATGTTATAAGCCAGCCCAGTGCTACTTTGGATCATCCAAGCCAAGACCCAAATGCACCGAGAAGAAGCACGAGGATGAAAACACCTTCTAGAAGGCTAGTTGGCTATCAGTTGAATTCTGTTATTGCTCATGCCAAGTCAACAGCTCCATAACAACCGGGCACATTCCCTGAGATAGATTATATAACCAATTATTGGATGATGAGATGGGCATCGAATTGGCTAAGAAAGTTCTATTGTAGTTCTGTTTCCCACCTCTTTCTTTTGTTGTTGAATTTCCTTATCTTTTAGCACATTTTCCTTTTCCCTAAGCTCTGTAAATCGATTCACTGATTTATAGAAATCCAATATTTTCCCCTATTTCCATTGCACTGTTTCACCTTCAACCATGCAAATATCATACTTGAATTCTCAATGAGATGGTCTAGTGAGGCATCTGCTGAAGCAAACACTTTCTTTCACGTGCTATACCTTTAGCAGCAGCTATATCTCTTGTTAGCTTTTTGAAATTCTGTTCTTCCTTCTAAAGATCTTCCATTACTTTAATTCCCCCTTTAACAATATCAATGTTTTGATCAATTTATCCAGCCAAAACATCCTTATCTTCCATAGATTGTGCCAGATCAAGTGCTTTTTCATAGCAACGAATAGCCTCCTCATATTTCTGAATCCTGTAATGCAATTCTCTAAGATTAATATAACCTTTTGCCTCCCCCGGGCAATGCCCAATTCTCTAACAAATTATGATATCCTTCTCAATGTGCTCCCAAGCTTCCTTCCATACTCTCAGTTCCATATAAACACTTCCAAGATTGTGATGGAGTCTACTTCTACAATCATCATCTTCACCAATCTCTTCTTCATCACATATTTCTAGCCCTTTGGTAAGCATTGTCTTCACTTCTTCCAAGTTGTCAAGATCCAATTCAAGCATTCCAATATTGTTATGCACATCAATGTACTGTTTCACAAAACATGTTTTATTAGTGGATGGATTTTTCTTGAGCTTCTTAGTAGGCCTTGTGGCTGACTTGAAATACTTTTTGCCATTTCAAAATGAGTAATGGTCTTCATCGGACTTCAAAAACATCTCATGGTATGTCCGACCAAGTTGAGTACTCGCTCTTTGCTGCTCGATAAGGTCATTGGCATCTTTGGCGAGATCCAAATGTTTTTTCTACAGACACATTCCCAATTCGAAAACTCACATGTCTTTCACATTTCATTACATTAATGGGTCCAAAATTAAAACCCGACACAATCATTCAAATACATTCAATTCTCCTAAATCAGAGAAAAACGCAAAACAAGAGCTTGAACTTTCAGCTTAAAAACCAAGGCATCCTGGTATTGTTGTAGTATGAGATAAACTTCACCGAGAGACTGACATGTGGGTAACAAGTGCTTCTCAGGCAAGTACTTTATGGATACTTCGTAATCAATTTGCAACCACCTTAGAGCCTCCATGTACTCTCCTCTGTTCTTTAATATGTCCTCGATCACATTCGCCCACCAAGCTTCCTCTTGTCGGTTTCCTTCCAACCAGACGTTCTTGTACGACACCTTAGCAGCACTCAGTTGGGCAGTGTCTTTGGTCATTGATCAATGTCAAGGGTTACAGGAAATCAAAGCAAAGAAAGCAAAATGAAGTAAAGATGAGAACTTTCTTTTTTCCAAAATCCTTTTGGTCCAAAACTAAGCAATTTTTCCCGCCAAATTGGTTTTGTTTATTAGACCCTTACGAGCAGACCTGACCACTAAACAACATCTGAAATCAAAATTTGTCTGTAAAGTTCGTATCTTAATCACTTTCTATAGTAAATTCACTCCTTTTGCTTGGATCCCGTCATGTTTCCGTCTTGTTGTCCACTCGCCCTTCGCCGTTGGATCTTCATGGAGGTGCAATCTGACAATGACCACCCTCTTCTTCTAGTTTTCAACTATTTAGGTTTGTTTTCCGCAATCTATGAGATCATTTAGTTAGTTTTTGAGTTAATTTGATTGATTAGGTTGAATAACTAGATGGGTTTGGCTTAACTTTTAGTTTTCTTGTCCCTAAATGTGTGTGTTCTTATTGTAAATTATAGTAACAACGCATCTTGGAATAAGAAAGAAATCTTAAGTACAATGGGGTTGCTTAGCATCATTCTTAAAATCAAAAGGAAGGAGAAGGAAATGCGTATACTTATGGTGGGTGTCCTCTTTTATCTTTGTCTCTTTGTTATGTGTGTTGGGAAAATCGAGTATTTTTCCCTATAAGGTAAACAACTAGTGAAGTGAACCGATTCGGTAATACCCAGGAAAGACCGCCAAACAGTCTCCTAAGACAGTATTACCATTCCATGTAAGATCCCAGGAAAGGGTGGAGGGGTCACAAACGGTCCCACTTAAAACCCGGCCTCCTAGATAGAAATTACGTGCACGGTGTATTTATCACAACCTAAACCCGTGTACAAACACGAACAATAAATACACCCAAATAAATTAAACACAACACTACAAATATACCCGAAAAATAATATTGAATACTATAAATGAGAAATAAATAAAAGAGATAAGGAAAGAACACACCCGAAAATTGATAACGGAGTTCGGCCAATTTTGCCTACTTCTCCGAGCACCACTTAGGCAGCCTGCTCTTATTAAGAAGAGAATACTAAATTTGATACGTATACAACTTTTGAGTATTTTATCAAATTGTTTTTGGGATGGATTTGATTAAGAGAGGGAGGAGTTATTTTATAACTTCAAAACCTCCTCCCATCTTCATCGCCTTTCAATATGGGATAGGAATTGTGCCATTAAATGTCAAAAATATCATGCCATCAAAAGTCAACAAAATACAACAAATCTCCACCTTGGCACAATTTCGGGTCCCAATAAATGCAAGCATCATTTATCCTCCCAATCAAACAAAACAACCTTTGTGGTGCTTCCAATTTGCGCCCTCAGACGCTAACTCAAATGTGCAGAATATTGACCAAGTCTAAACAATGTTCAAACTTGGCTCTTGTAACCACCTTGGTCAGCATATCTGCAGGATTCTCTGTAGTACGAATCTTCTGAATAAGTATCTCTTCTTCTTCCAGAATTGCCCGCACAAAGTGATTGCGAACATCAATGTGCTTCGTCCTTGCATGAAAGACTTGATTCTTTGCTAAATGAATAACACTCTGACTGTCAGAATATACCTCAAGTTATTTCTGACCAACTCCCAAGTCTTTAAGCAACCCATGAAGCCAAATTGCCTCTTTCACAGCTTCTATAATAGCCATATACTCTGCCTCTGTTGTAGACAAAGCCACCGTTGACTGCAAAGTAGACTTCCAACTAACTGGCGCCTTTGCTAAAGTGAACAAATAGTCAGTTGTAGACTGTCGCTTATCTAAGTCACCTGCATAGTCAGAATCACAATATCCAACTACACGTTGACCAAGTAATTTATCCTGCTCAAATGCTAAACCAACATCTACGGTATGTAGGATATACCGTAGAATCCATTTCACAGCTTGCCAATAAACCTTACCCGGATCATGCATGTACCTGCTTACAACATTACTGCCTGTGAAATATCGGGTCTAGTACACACCATTACATACATCAAGCTTACTACTGCATTAGTATAAGGTACTTTCGCCATGTATTCCCGTTCTTCATCCGTCTTTGGAGATAACTGGCTACTTAGTTTCAAATGAGGAGCAAGTGGGGTACTTACAGGTTTTGAATCTTCATGTATACCAAAACGTTGTAATACCTTTTTCAAATACTGCTTGTGACAACCAAAGCTTGCCTCTCTCTCTATCCCTGCTTATCTCCATACCGAGAATCTTCTTGGCTTCCCCCAAATCCTTCATCTCGAACTCTTTACTCAACTGAGCCTTCAATATATCAATTTCACTTTGGCTCTTTGCCGCAATCAGCATATCATCTACATATAAGAGTAAGTAGATGTAGGACCCATCTTGAAATCTGCGCAAATATACACAATGATCATATTTACTTGTGTATTTTTGACCCTTCATAAACTTGTCAAATCGTTTGTACCATTGCCTCGGTGATTGCTTCAATCCGTACAACGACTTATTCAATTTACAAACCCAATTTTCTTTACCAACAACTTTGAATCCATCTGGCTGAGACATATAGATTTCCTCCTCCAAATCACCGTGTAGGAATGCGGTTTTCACATCAAATTGAGCTAGCTCCAAATTCAATTGCACTATCAAGGCCAACAAAATTCTAATGGAAGAATGTTTAACAACTGGAGAAAATACCTCATTATAATCAATTCCTTCCTTCTGAGCGTAGCCTTTAGCCACCAACCTTGCCTTGTAGCGAATATCATCTTTATCAGGAAATTCTTCTTTCTTTGCAAATATCCATTTGCATCCAATTGCCTTCTTTCCTTTCGGTAGTTGTGTCAGCTTCTATGTCTTGTTCTTCTCAAGAGATTGCATTTCCTCTTCCATTGCACCTGCCCATCTGCCACTTTCTGAACTTCGGTTTGCTTCTAGGAAGGTAGATGGAACATCATCAACAACTGGAAGTGTATAAGCTACCATGTCAGTAAAACGAGTAGGTTTCTGAATCTCTCGTCTTGTCCTTCTAACGGCAATTGACTCTGATTGCTGCGGAGGTTCTTGGGTCGGAACCTCTTCCTCATCTGACTCTTCTTCTGCTATAGGAGAGTCATTAGTAGTGCTTTTCGCTGGGATCACTACTGTTTGTTCAAACTCCACCTGCTTCGGTATACACTCCACCTGCTGTGAAGTACTATTAGCCCCTTATGGAGTTACCTTATTTAACACGACATATTCATCAAAGGTAACATCCCTGCTGACAATTGTCTTCTTTGACTCTAGACACCACAAATGGTATCCCTTAACTCCAACATTGAAGCCCATAAATAGAGCCTTCTTTGCTCGTGGGTCCAACTTTGATTCATTCACACGATAATACGCAGTAGAACCAAAAATATGCAAAGAATCGTAATCTGTTGCAGGTTTCCCAGACCATACCTCTAATGGAGTCTTGCCACCAATTGCAGATGATGGCAAACGATTAATGAGATGTTGAGCGTATGTCACTACCTCAGCCCAAAACTTTCTGCCTAACCCAACATTAGATAACATACAACGAACTTTCTCCACCAGTGTCCTGTTCATACGCTCCGATACCCCATTCTGCTGTGGTGTTTTTCTAACTGTAAAGTGGCGAACTATACTAGACTCTTGACATACCTCTAGGAGAGGATCACTCTTGTATTCCCCACCATTGTCTGTTCGGAGAACTTTGATCTTTCTTCCTGTCTGGTTTTCAACTTGAGCTTTCCACTTAAGAAAAATTCCAAGCACATCATCTTTGTTCTTCATAGTAAACACCCAAACTCTTCTAGAAAAATCATCAACAAAAGTGACAAAATAATGCCTACCTCCAAGAGATGGAGTCTTAGCAGGTCTCCATACATCTGAGTGCACATAATCCAAAATTCCCTTAGTATTATGAATAGCAGTGTCAAATTTCACTCTTCGTTGTTTCTCCAGAATACAATGCTCACAAAATTCTAATTTGCAAGTCTTCGTACCTTTTAATAATCCTTGCTTAGTAAGAATTTGCAAGGATTTTTCACCAGCATGTCCCAACCTCATATGCCACAACTTTGTTGCCTTTGCATCCTTCTTGCTACTAGAAGTTGCTGCTGCTACTGTCCCAACAACTGTACTACCTTGGTAGTAATACAAGTTATTTTTCCTTATGCCTTTCAACATCACAAGTGCTCCTGAAGTTGCCTTAAGAATTCCATCTCGCATCATCACAACTAGGCCTTTTGATTCTAAGGTCCCCAAAGAGATGAGATTCTTTTTCAATTTCGGCACATACCACACGTCCCTCAAAATTCTGGTGGATCCATCATGATTCCTCAGTTTGATTGAACTTATTCCAGCTGTTTTACATGGATTGTCGTTACCTATGTAAACGACTCCACCATCAATTTCTTCAAATGCTTCATCTTCTGTAACTGCTTTACTTTTCTTTTTATCTTGCTTTCGCAATTTATGACTATACAAAGCAGAACACGCAGCATCTAAAGATACATTCTCCTTCATATGAAGTAAAGTAGTTTCTAAATGTTCAAATTCATCCGGAAGGGATGATAACAACATCAAAGCCAAGTCTTCATCTTCAAATCTCACATCCAAATTCAACAAGTCTGCTACTAACTGATTAAACATAGTGATGTGTTCATTCATAGTAGTACCTGGTCGGTAATCAAATCGGAACAACCTTTTCTTCATAAGGAGCTTATTCTAACCACTCTTTTTCAGAAATTTGTCCTCCAATGCTTTCCACAGTTTGTGCGCAGAAGTCTCATTCTTGAAAGCATACTTCTGCTCTTTAGACAGACATGATCGAATTGTTCCGCATGCTAACCGATTTATGATACTCCAATCCTTATCTTCTACATAGTCTGGTTTCATTTCTTCAATAGCTATGTCAAGGCCTTGTTGGAAAAGAGAATCCAGAACCTCACCTTGCCACATCCCAAAATGACCAGTACCATCAAATATTTCCACCGCCAACTTCATACTTGACATTGGAGTCCTCTGCCACGAGGAAGTCGATGTCACCTGTGTCATATTTGATATATCTCTAGTTGTTGGTGAATTTACAAACGTCATTAGATACTCAAATAATAGTATTCAATATTACAAATATTACAAACAAACTAAAGGATAAACCTTCGACTCTGATACCACTTGTTGGGAAAATCGGGTATTTTTTCCTCTAAGGTAAACAACTAGTGAAGTGAACCGATTCGGTAATACCCAGGAAAGACCGCCAAACAGTCTCCTAAGACAGTATTACCATTCCACGTAAGATCCCAGGAAAGGACGGAGGGGTCACAAACGGTCCCACTTAAAACCCGACCTCCTAGACAGAAATTACGTGCACGGTGTATTTATCACAACCTAAACCCGTGTACAAACACGAACAATAAATACACCCAAATAAATTAAACACAACACTACAAATATACCCGACAAATAATATTGAATACTATAAATGCGAAATAAATAAAAGAGATAAGGAAAGAACACATCCGAAAATTGATAACGGAGTTCGGCCAATTTTGCCTACTTCTCGAAAGCACCACTTAGGCAGCCTCTTTATTAAGAGAATACTAAATTTGATACGTATACAACTTTTGAGTATTTTATCAAATTGTTTTTGGGATGGATTTGATTAGGAGGGGGAGGAGTTATTTTATAACTTCAAAACCTCCTCCCATCTTCATCTCCTTCCAATATGGGATAGGAATTGTGCCATTAAATGTCAAAAATATCATGCCATCAAAAGTCAACAAAATACAACAATGTGTAAGTATATACAATGTTCTGAAATTCTTTTAAGCCGTTTAGGGGCCTTGACAATTATGGGAAGACGACAATTGTACTGAAGATCAATGGGGAACACACCAACGTTATTAGCCCTACCCTTGGCTTAAATATCAAAACTATCAATTAGATCAGTAGGCCAATTTCTCTCTCTCTATAATTGGAGATACCATTATTTCCAGCAGATCTGAAATGCGAAATGCCTTACTTTTGATTGTGGTTTGAACTATTAATTTATGTAATTGAAAGTGACCAAACAGGTTTACGACCAAACATCAATATATGTGTGTGTGTGTGTAATGTCCTTGAATCAATAAGAATTGCATTTGCGGCTACTATGGTAACTGTAGTGAAGTCATGTATGCACAAGCATACATCTTGTGGATTGGGTTAGATTAACAGAAAAGATGGTATTGTTGCTTATCAGGTATCCCTTGAACATATGGGATGTTGGGGGCAAAAAATGAGTAGATCGTATTGGAGGAATTACTTTGAGCAAACTGATGGCTTGTTTTGGGTAGTCGACAACTCTGATCTTAGGAGGCTAGATGATTGCAAGATGGAACTTGACAATCTTTTGAAAGAAGAGGTATTGTCTTCTCATGGTTTCTCCTTTTATGTAATTGTTATAGATTTGTTACTTTGAATTTGTCTGTATTCTTTTTTAATTTGTCTGTTTAACTGGAAGAGGCTGTCTGGAGCATCTCTACTTACTCTAGCTAATAAGCAAGGCATACTATGATTGCTAAATTTTGTTCCTTTAGCTCAAGTTCTATACTATGATTGCTCATTTTCTTTATTTTATTATGTTTCTTCAGCATTCTAAGTTTATATTGTTGTTATTTTGACCTTCGGATCTCGTCCAGCCTATATTGAGGGAGAAGGAGCTAGTTAAAATTTTTATTAAAATGAACGAGATATAAAAATATATATTCAGGAAGTGTTGTGAACTGTAAATAACAACAAGGAAAGCTAACTGGAAATTGATAGAAATTGGAGATATTTGTATTGATTAAAAGAGAAATACAAGATTCAAACTAAGAAATAGATGAGGAAATTCTGGAAATTGGATTCACTAATTCAAAGGGGAATCAAGATTGCTTCAACAGAGAGGAGATGAGAAGAAAATACAGAGAGATGGGAATGAGAGGAAGAAATACATTTTTCATAACAATTCGCTTAACCATTCCCTTAATCGATTTCTCCATATAAGCGACTATCCACCAAGTGCTTAGAGCCAACTTGCTCATCTTTATTATTGGGCACTTGTTGTAATTCACGCTCGGCCCTACTTGGTACATAACAGGAAGCTTCTCCTAGATTAAGGATAAGCTAAAACGACAACAATACAAGCCTAGGAACAACCATAATAATCATATATAAAAAGTTGGTTCCTTTTAACAAATATATACTTCACTATAATAATCACATAGAAATTTCAGTATAAAAAATTCACACAATTATCAACTCTAGTTAAGAAATTTAAATAAAAATTAAATTGGTATTATAGACAGTAACATAACTCAAGAAATTTAAATAAAAATTAAATTGGTATTAAAGGCAATAACATAACTCATAAACAACATTGTTTATTATTGTAAATCGGTACATGAGCAAAAAGTACTCTAAAGATAACATATTACATCCAAAAATTATCTTGTGCTCATAAGATAACATATTAAATCCAAAAACTATCTTATCCCTAATTTTGATAGAAAAGAAAAATTATCGACCAAAAAGTAATAGCAACTATCGATAGTGTTCTCGATGAAGCAGAACCATGTTTTTCGCCAATATGGGTTTATGTACAAAATTGCCAATAATGTAACTAATATAATAGTAAAAGTCACTGAAAAACTTATGTAAAAGACACTCATGTTGACAAGCTCGTCATTAACTTCATCATCATTTGAAGATGGTGTTGTGGGTGTTTCTGAATTGCAATTCTTCAGGAGTGGTAGCCCGTAGAGGAAAGGATTCCCTTTGTAACTATTATCATCAAATGTGGCAAATTGAGCAACCCTATCGGGTGTCTCACCAGAAAGGTTGTTGTAAGACACATTGAAAACTTCTAAAAAGTTTAGCTCTGTAAGCTGATGAGGAATTGTTCCACTGAAGTTGTTGCAAGAAAGATCCAAAGTCTCAATTTCAGATATGTTTGAGAACGAGAAAGGAATAGGTCCGAATAAAATATTATGTGATAGGTTCAAAAGGTTGATACCTTGAATACTTCCAAATTCGTAAGGAATTCGACTTTTCAAATTGTTTTTGGAGAGATCCAATCCAACGAAATCCATGTCAACAATTTGTTGTACTTTGAAACCAAAAATATTTCCCTTCAAAACAAATTGAAACTCTACAATCTCATATATTCTGCCACCAAAAGTTTCGTTTTTATACTTATACGAATAATTGGTAGAGAGTACAGAGAACTTATTATGTGAAAGATCAACTACCCTTAACTCATTCGTCATCTTCCACAAATTAATTGGGATCTCTCCTATAAAATTGTTATGACTTAAGAAAAGATAACTTATAAAACTTTTCAATCCACTTTGGAATGATACCAATTAAACAATTACGACTAAGATCCAGAACTTCAAGATGATTGGAATCGGAAATTAAATTGGGAAAAGGTCCTTCCAATATATTTTTCGACAAATAAATCTGTTGCAACTGTGAAGTTTCTAATATTGCAGGTATGCTTCCAAAAAATATGTTTTTTGAAAGATCCAACACTCGAAGAGAATCCATTGTTCCAATCCACTTCGGAACTTTGTCAAATAGTTTATTATCACGCACGAGAAATCCCATTAAAAAAGAACAATTAGACAAACTTTCCTCAATGCTTCCAATAAACTCATTTTCCGATAGATCTAACCACGCTAACCTTGGAAAATATGCACACATCTCAGTTGGAATGTGACCATAAAGATGATTTCCGGAGATGTCCAAATAGCTTAAAGTTGCATTAGGATTACGTGTTGGAAAACCCAAAGTTCTTGAAAGAGAACAATTGGTGATAACAAGGCTTTCTAATTTTGTATTATTTCCTAATAACCAACTTGGAGAGCCCAATCCTATCATTGGAATGCCAGAAATGTCGAGATCGTGCAAATCATGTTGATGGTACAAAAATTCAGGAAATGATCCTCCTCCATAAGTGGATGTTAAAAAAAGACTCTCCAATTGAAACTTGTGAGCCAAATTACGATTAACCACCTCTGTTTCTGTATAAACTTCATTTCTTGAAGCATCAAAATTCTTGAGTTTGGAGTGGTTGAAGAATGGAGAAAGTGAACTTGGAATTTCAAACTGATTATCTCTCAATGTTAAGGACGCGATAGAAGTGAGGAATTTCAATGGAGATTCTGAAAATTTTCCAATAAAGTGATTATCAGAGAGATCCAATTCTTGAAGAAGTGTCAAATTCACGAAACAATGGGGCAAATTACCACTCAGTTTATTGCCAGAAAGATCAAGCTCTTGAAGATTTGTGAAGTGGCATAAGCCTAAATGTATATTAAAGAGAACGAGATTAGAGGGATAGACAATTAGCAGAGACTTGAAATTTTACTATTAAAGAAATTAGCTAACCTTGAATGCTGCCAGTGAACTTAGAATATGACAAAGATAAAGTTCGAAGAGAACGAAGAGCACCAAGACTTTGTAAAAAGTTCATATCCAAAGAAGACTCATCCAGGTATAACTCTTTCACATTATTAAGCCCTATTTTGAAGAAAAGAAAAAAAAGTTATGTAAAATTTAACATAAGTGCAAAGACAATTATAATTTTAATTCAAATAAAAATATCTTTTTAACTCACCTTGTGAAAATGATACTCCTGTAAAATTATTGTATTCTAAATGAAGGTACTTAAGGTTTGGGAACGGTTTTAATGATTCCAGCTGAAAGTTGCTTCCCATATTAACAGCTTCTAGCCAAAGGATGCTTATATTGCTTTGACCTTTAATATCTAAAAGAAGTGAAAAAAATAATTAGAAAGAGATAGATTTTATTACCAAGTTTATTTTCATGAGTCGCTTGAATTTTAACTATTAAATAAAAATAATGCATGCTTTAAGTAAGTGAATAAATTATGTGAATTATATAATTACGCTATTAAATAAGATTCGGGTATTACCTTTAGGTACGATAAAATTGTCAATGTAGTTGCTAATGTCTAACTCCTCCAGATTGAACAAGGCAACTAAGTCTTCTGAGCAACCAAAAAAAGCAAATTTGTTTAGATATTATTAACACAATTAAATCCAAATATCATTTTTTTTAATGATTAAAAAGAGAATATCAACTAACCTTTTATGTTGATTGGTCCTTTTAGTTGAGTGTAAGAAATGTCTAAAGTTTTGAGAGAGTGAAGTCCACGCAACAATGGTAATACGTTGTTGTTCAAATCATTATCTCCTAAGTGAAGGATCTCTAAGTTTCTCAGCTTTTGTAATTCTTCGATACCTATAATAAATATAATTAACAAAATTATGATATTATATATATATATATATATATATATATATATATATATATATATATATATATATATATATATATATATATATATATATATATATATTCTATATATATTAACATACCGAATTTTGATTTTATTTTATTATTAGTTAGCTAATATTATAAATATTTATGATCAAATATATATTTTCATAATAATTAAAATTAGGATATATGAACACTTTTACCGCTTGTTTCTTTCAATCCAATCCCAGTCATGTTTAAAGTCTTCAACGATGAAAAACCAGTTAAAGAAGGTAAGACGACATTCCCCAATTTATTATAACTCATATCATGATATTCCAAATTGATCACATTTGTCAATCTTTCAAAACCTGCATATCAAGAATATCACAAGTTTAAGACAGAATTTGTATTTATGAGTGATTTGATAAGAAAAGAAAAGCGTCAAAGCATTCAAAACCTTCATTCTTTACACAGCAAACAATAGAATTGCCTGGTAAACTAAGGCGTCGGAGTTCTTGAAATGGAAGAAAAATCGAGGCGTTGAAGTACCAATTATCTGCAGATTCTCCATCTCTAAGATAGTCAAGAATGAGCTCGTAGACTCGACCTGTTGTGGCGTTACAGCCAACACCATCCCACTTACAACAGTCAACATCTTTCCTCCATGTAAACATTCCTTCGTAATTAAAAGAAGCTCTGAGCTGCAGGAGAGCAACTCGCTCTTCCTCCAGACAGGCATTAGAACCCCGGCCTTGCAGTAGTAATAACAATGATTTCAGCAGCATCATTACTACTACTACTAAACGCAGTTGATAGTTTATCCTTGCCATTTCTACTTATCTATTCTAAGAGAAGAATTCTAGTGTAGTTTCGTATTCAATAAATCATCAAGACCTGCGATTATCCTTTTATAGGAGACTCTCATCCAAGAGTCGAGATCGTCTGTCGCAGACAATCCTGTCTTACCCTGTCGCAGACCAAAACAACGCCGTTTTTGCTTAAAAATTTTAAACCACCCCTTACCTTGCTCAGTCAGGACAAGCTTCTCGCCCCAGCGAGCTTGTTTGTTTTTTGTTTAATAATAAGACAAGGGTGCTCGCCCCAGCGAGCTTGCTTGTTTTTTGTTTAATAATAAGACAAGCAAGCTCGCTGGGGAGAGCACCCTCGCCCCAGCGAGCTTGCTTTTTGTTTTTTGTTTTTAATTTTAATTAATTAATTTTATTTTAAATATATATAATTTGAAGATAATTTAATAATATATATTTCGTTAACAGAATCATTAATAATATATATTATATAAACTTAAATATAAATAATTTTAATTTATTAAATTTTATTTTAATATCTTATATAATATTTATTAATAAATTATTAATTAAATACAATTAAACTTTTGTCTAAAACTTCATATTTATTTACATTATTTTTAATTATTAAATCTAATTTTATTTGAAATTTATATATTTTGAAGATAATTAAATAATATATATTTAGTTAACAGAAATTATATTATAAAACCAAAATAAAGAGGACTACTTATTATTATTATTATTATTATTATTATTGTTATTATTATTAGTATATTAATGATAATAATTAATGTTAAGAATAATAATAATAAATATAATAATAATAATAATTATTATTATTATTGTAAAAGTTTTATGATTACTCTAATAGTTTATTAAATAATGTTATTTAATAATTTACAATATTATTAAATATTATTTATTATTATTAATAAATAATATATATTATAAATTATCTACAAATGGCCATTAAATGGCCATTAAATAATAACTAGATTATATACTCAAGTAGAAAATAATAATAATAATAATAAATTATAAGGATAATTAAATTAATCAGAATAATATAGTTAATAATAATAAGAAGAAAATTAGTAATTATATCAAATTTCATAATAATAATAGAAATTAAAATAATTAATAAATTTAATAATCATCACGAATATAATAATAATAATAATAATAATAATAATAATAATAATAATACTAATCCTAATAATAATAATAATAATAAATTAATAAAAAATTAATAAGGAATTTAATAATTATTATAATAAATTTAATAATAATAATTAGTAATTTAATAATAATAATTAGAAGTTATTATAATAATGAAAATAAATTTAATAAATAAATAATAATAATAGTAATAATAAATATACATATATATATACTTAATAATAATAAGAAAATTAATAATGTTATGAATAATAAATATTTTAATAAAAATCTAATAGTGCAAAAGTGGAGAAGTACAAAATAATAATCATTTAATAATATTATGAATAATAATAAATATTTGAATAATAATAATAACATGTTTCCTGTTAAAACATAAATGAAGTAATAATAACATCTTTCTTATTATTATTAAGTATATATATATATATCTATTATTACTATTATTATTATTTATTTATTAAATTTATTTTCATTATTATAATAACTTCTAATTATTATTATTAAATTACTAATTATTATTATTAAATTTATTACAATAATTATTAAATTCCTTATTAATTTTTATTAATATATTTATTGTTATTATTATTATTAGGATTAGTATTATTATTATTATTATTATTATTATATTCGTGATGATTATTAAATTTATTAATTATTTTAATTTCTATTATTATTATGAAATTTGATATAATTACTAATTTTCTTCTTATTATTATTAACTATATTATTCTGATTAATTTAATTATCCTTATAATTTATTATTATTATTATTATTTTCGACTTGAGTATATAATCTAGTTATTATTTAATGGCCATTTAATGGCCATTTGTAGATAATTTATAATATATATTATTTATTAATAATAATAAATAATATTTAATAATATTGTAAATTATTAAATAACATTATTTAATAAACTATTAGAGTAATCATAAAACTTTTACAATAATAATAATAATTATTATTATTATATTTATTATTATATTTATTATTATTATTCTTAACAGTAATTATTATCATTAATATACTAATAATAATAACAATAATAATAATAATAATAATAATAATAAAAGTAGTCCTCTTTATTTTGGTTTTATAATATAATTTCTGTTATTTAAATATATATTATTTAATTATCTTCAAAATATATAAATTTCAAATAAAATTAGATTTAATAATTAAAATAATGTAAATAAATATGAAGTTTTAGACAAAAGTTTAATTGTATTTAATTAATAATTTATTAATAAATATTATATAAGATATTAAAATAAAATTTAATAAATTAAAATTATTTATATTTAAGTTTATATAATATATATTATTAATGATTCTGTTAACTAAATATATATTATTAAATTATCTTCAAATTATATATATTTAAAATAAAATTAATTAATTAAAATTTAAAACAAAACAAAAAGCAAGCTCGCTAGAGTAGGTGTGTCACCAATGAGCTTGCTTGTCTTATTATTAAACAAAAAACAAGCAAGCTAATTGGGGCGAGGTGCTCGCCCCAGCGAGCTTATCCTGACTGAACAAGGTAAGGCGTGGTTTAAAATTTTTAAGCAAAAACGGCGTTGTTTTGGTCTGTGACAGGGTAAGACAGGATTGTCTGCGACAGACGATCTCGACTCCTCATCCAATCGGTGCTTCAACATGTTCAAGTTGGTGGTCCCATCAGATGAAGAAATTTTTGGGGCAAAACAAGTGGGGAGACAAAAAGGTAGAAATATATAAGAAGGTCACATGTAATATTCACTCATCTTTTTGTTAACAAAATAAATAAAATAATTTTGAAAACTATTAAAATATTTTATTTTTATGGTATGTTGTTCTCAAATAAACTTGAATATTTTTATATCTTTTTATATTTTAGAGATTAAATTTGTATTTTGTTTTCTTATTTAAAATTAATTTAAATATTTTACCTAATTTTAAATTATTGACAAGTCAATTAGATAAATTATAGATTAAAATTATAAAGGCAGTAGGCAATTAAATGAACACGCCAAGGACTTGCCGTGTTTATCACTTCATAGTAAATGGCAGGGTACGATATGGACTGCCAAGACTCAAGAGAAAAGAACGGTAGGAAAAACTGAAGAAAAACAAAATATTATTCTAAATGTAATCATCATATATATATATTTGTTAGCTGACCTATTTATTTATATATATATTACTTCTTAAACTTTCCTATTCTATTATCTTATTTATTTATAAGTCTATGTATTTTAAATTTTTTATTATATTTTGTTGTTTTCTTTATATATATATATATATATATAGAAGGAGGCAATTATTAGTTTTGTTTTTATTACTAAGAGAAATTACAAAAGAACTCCCTTTGCCAAGTAACTTACTAATATAGGTTAAAGCTATAAAAAGTTGTAAAAGTGTGTGACTTCAACGTTACCATGATCAATTTGATCCATACAAATCAGAAAGACTTGGAAATTTGAGAAGAAAACAGAAAACTATAGAAAGGCATGAGACCTGACTAGGGATGACAATGAGTAGGGTTCGGTTCGGGTTTTACTCAACCCATATCCATATCCATTTTTTATGACTCAACCCATATCCATATCCATATCCATATCCATCAGTTTTTACGATTTATTACCTATATCCAAATCTATTGGGTTATTCGAGTTTTTGGATATCCATCGGGTTATATAGCACATAAAAATATAACTTCTAAATTGAAAATATGGAGAGCAAATTTTTTGCGAACGCTCTAAATCAAAATTAACTTAATAATAATAAGTCAAGATTTTAATTTGTATGTCTTAAAAAAACTATAAAATTGGAATAATAAAAATCATAATGTCTATTGCAAAGACAAGTAGACAACATATGTTTTTCACAACCAATAACTAAAAAAAATTGAAACATCCAAAACTTCAAACTGTCTTTGCATGAACTCCACAACATTCAAAACTCCATCTCCATATCATTTGCATTATTATCATCCTATAAGAAAATAAAATATGTTAACAAATAGAGTCAAATTATAAGTTAATTTAATATTTTAAGTAAAAATAAATAAATGATGAGAAATAAAATGAATTACCAAATCAATCATTTCACCCGGTTCCTCTTCGCTTGCATCAGCATCTTCAAAGATCGAAGCAATCGCATATGAACTTTGTAAAGCAGAATCTATAAGGAAAATTCAATATGAAAATTGTACATATAAGAAGTTTCAAATACAAATTTTGCAAATATTAATAAAGAAATATGTATTACCCGAATAATCTCCAATAATCCAATTTTGCAAGCACATCAATGCTTCAACAGTATTAGCATGAAGTCTTGAGCGATGTGGACTAAGAACCCTACCACCGATGCTAAATGCACTTTCTGAAGCAACTGTAGAAATAGGTATTGATAAAATATCTCGGGCAATCATCCTTAGTGTTGGATACTTGAATTCTTGTTTCCAGTAAGCCAAAATGTCAAAATAGTTATTTTCAGACATTGTATCTTCCTCCAAATAATGGTCCAGTTCAGATCTTAAGTTTGCCCTTCTTTTCTTTGATTTTTTATACATGAAAAAATTATCGCTATCTCCACAATTTGCTTGATGTTTTCCAAGATTGGTAGCCTCATATGAAGACGATGAAACTACTGAATTACTACTATCCAAAACATATTTTTCCTGAAAAATTATCGCTATCAAATGCAACGTAACAGAGATTTCTTGACTGGCAGTGACGAGTAACTTGATTGTATCAGTGACGAGCAATGCAAATTGTGGCTTGAGAGTTGAGACGACAGCAGCTAGGAGTTGGAACGTTCGAGGGCGGGGCTGACGGCTGACCTGTCGAGGGAACTTGGAAGTTGAAACTTGAACGTTTACGTATTACGTCGATTAATTAGGACTTTTTTGTTAGGTTTTGTTGTATCTATTTTATTTATTTCCTTCAGTTAAGTGATTTCTTAGTATTTATGTTTCTGTTAATAACGATGGTAAGATGCAAACAATTATATATGTACCAATTAATATTGCTATTTGAAAACGGATTGGGTATGGGTATCCATCGGTTCGGGTTTTTACTAGACCCATATCCAAATCCATATCCACATCCATTTTTTAACATCCATTTAAAATCCATTTACAATCCATTTTTTAACATCCATATCCATTTTTTAGGGTCGAGTAGTACGGATATAGATCGGGTTGAAAACCCATTGCCATCCCTAGACCTGACTAACAAAAAAGAGGAAGACTTTGAATAGTTAAGGAAGAAAAGACAGAATTTAGTCAAATGACTTCCATCAAAATGAGAAAGACTTGGAAATTAAAGAAGAAAACAGAAAATGATCGAAACGTGTGAGACCCTCCAACTAGTGTATTAGTAAGAGAGTAGAGTACCAGAAAAGAGGAAGATTCTGAATAAGTCTTCTTTCTCCAATCAGTCCATTTCTTTATAAACCCCTTACCCTACTATTTAGTGTCGAAATGATGGAACACAATAAGACTTATCATCGTGTTCATCACTTCGGGGAACGGTAAGGTAGTAAGGGTTTATGTATAGAAGAGAATATGATATGTGAGTGATCCACTAATAATTAAAAAAAAGATTTTTTTCGATAAAGAAAACAATTAGTTCTTCGGACGAAAATGTCAAAGAATTAGAGAAATAAATCCTATAATTAATATTTATTTTTTTGATTTAAAGAATTAGAGAATAGTCAGAATTTGTCTTAACTAGTGTAGTATATGTACTTTGATGTTCTTGACTAATAACCGATGTCACCATCAATTGCAACAAAATTTTATACTGTAAAGTCTAAAGAAAGTTTTGGAGGAAAAAACGATGCCTCTTTACATTCCTCTTCTGTCATATATACAGAAAAAAACATCCTAAATAGGAGCCCCTAAAGATGGAAAAACTCCCATAAATCTACCGCTAGGAATCTCCTATACAGAAGTAAATCTTTGTACAAAAGGAAAGATCCAAAATCTATACTATATAGGAAAGCCCGATAATAGCGTCCAATACCCCCCCTAAAGTTGGAGCATGAGGATTAAAAATGCCCAGCTTGCAGAGAAGAAAATCAAACTGATCTTTACGCAAAGCCTTTGTAAAGACATCGGCAGGTTGCACAGAGGACTTGACAAATGCAGTCTGAATATTCCCACGTTGAATCTCATCACGAATAAAATGACAATCCACTTCAATGTGCTTTGTTCGCTCGTGAAAGACAGGATTAGCGGCAATGTGCAACGCTGATTGGTTGTCACAATGCAAACGCATAGGAGCAGAGTGTTCAACACCAAAAAAATCCAATAATCCCTTTAACCATTTAAGCTCGCAAGCTGTAGTAGTTATAGAGCGATGCTCAGCTTCTGCAGAGGATCTAGACACTGTGTGTTGCTTCTTTGTTTTCCAAGAAATAGGTGAATGTCTCAAGAAAACACAATATCCAGTCAAAGATCGCCGAGTCAAAGGGTAGGCAGCCCAATTCGAGTCACAATAAGCATATAATGTCAAATCACAGTTGGCCTGAAGTAGAATACCTTGACCTGGATTTCGCTTTAAATAGCGCACAACTCACAAAGCTGCATCCCAATGCTCCTTCTTCGGATGTTGCATAAACTGAGCAAGAACATGCACACAATATGACAGCTCAGGTCTAGTAATGGTGAGATAAATCAGACGCCCAACTAGTTGTCTAAACTGACCTAGATCATCAATGTCATCTCCTGTAGCAAGAGCCAACTTATGATTTTGTTCAAGAGGAGTGTTGGCAGGCTTAACTGCAAGCAAACCTGCTTCATATAAAATATCCAAAGCGTACCTACGCTGACACAAGAAAATGCCATCTGAATTGCGTGCCACCTCTATCCCAAGAAAGTATTTCAACTTCCCCAAATCCTTCATATGAAAACATCGACTCAAATAAGCCTTGAATTTTTGCACTGCGGTTTCATCATTACCTGTAATGATGAGATCATCCACGTAGACAAGTATAGTTAAGAGTACAGGACTATCCCGAAAAATGAATAAAGAGTAATCAGAACTGGATTGTGTGAATCCATACCCTTTCAAGGATGCTGCCAATTTAGCAAACCAACAGCGAGGCACTTGCCGCAAACCATAGAGGGATTTTCGAAGACGACACACCTTTCCTGGAATTGAAGAAATGAAACCAGGAGGCATTTTCATATACACCTCTTCATCCAATTCACCATGCAAAAATGCATTTTGTACATCCATCTGATGAAGTTCCTAACCTTTCGCAGCAACAATAGCAAGAAAAGTGCGAATCGTAGTCATCTTTGCTGTTGGAGCAAACGTTTCATGATAATCAATTCCTTCAACTTGATTATTGCCAAGTATCACTAAACGTGCTTTATAACGTTCAACACTTCCATCTGAGTTATACTTAATTTTATAGACCCATTTGCTGCCAATTGCTTTCTTTCCAGGAGGCAGGTCTTCTATTGTCCATGTATCATTGTCCTCCAGAGCTTGTATCTCCTTTTTCATTGCTTCTCTCCAACATTCCTTTTTCATTGCCTCTGCATAAGTATTAGGTTCATGACCTGCAGTAATACTAGCCAAAAATGACCGATGTTGCATGGAAAATTTATCATAATTCACAAAATGTGCTATAGGATAAGAAATACCTGAGGAGTTTGATTGGAACAAAGAACTCGATGAGGGGCTTACTTGAACAGCATGAGTCACATAATCCTTCAAGCAAACTGAGGGTTGTCTTATTCTATGTCCCCTACCAAGATGCTCCTCTAAACCATTAGTCTGACCTATGCCATCACCATCACTATTTCTAGTTTCCTCATTGACAACAATATTGACTTCCTCTTTCTCACTTTGCTCTTCTTGATCCTCAACAAAATCAAAGCCCAAAGTGATATCTTTAGTCAGATCCATATCTGTAATAGTCTTTTCAGCATAAGGAAATTCAGATTAAACAAAGACCACATCTCTAGAGACAAAATATTCACCGTCCTCTAAATCATACAATCTCCATACTTTCTTCTCAAAAGGATACCCAACGAAAACATACCTTCTACTTCTACTTGCAAACTTATCATTTTTCCGATTCGAA
Organism: Erythroxylum novogranatense; assembly: GCA_029891385.1. Classification (NCBI taxonomy): domain Eukaryota; kingdom Viridiplantae; phylum Streptophyta; class Magnoliopsida; order Malpighiales; family Erythroxylaceae; genus Erythroxylum; species Erythroxylum novogranatense. Next base: position 108,384,321 of record CM057226.1, on the reverse strand, counting down.
TTATGCGCATAGCATAGGCAACCAAAGATTTTAAGATGCTTATAAGAAGGGATCTCTCCAAAAAGGATTTCATATGGTGTTTTGCCATTCAACACTGTAGAGGGAATTCGGTTAATTAAGTAACCGGCTATAAGTACACACTCACCCCAAAATTCAATTAGCAAATTCGCTTGAAATCGCAAAGCTCTCGCCACATTAAGAATATGGCGATGTTTTCTTTCAACTCGCCCATTCTGTTGAGGTGTACTGACACATGATGTCTGATGCAATATACCATTCTCCTCAAAATATTTCTTCAAACATACGAATTCGCTTCTATTGTCACTTCTAACAATTTTCACATTTTTCTCAAATTGTCTCTTAATCATCACAATAAATTGCCTAAGAACATAAGCAACCTTATCTTTCTCATTCAACAAGTATATCCAAACAGCACGAGAACAATCATAAACTATTGTTAAAAAATAAATTGCACCATAAGATGCAGGAACTCTATAAGGTCCCCATAAATCACAATGTATCAAATCAAAACACTCTTTGGCTTTATTGTCACTGGAAAAGAACACTTCCCTGGTTTGTTTTGCTCTAAAACACACATCACAAGCCTTATTACAATTGCTAGCTGAACTACCAACTTTAGAAATCAACTCTACCACCTTTGGAGAAGGATGACCCAACCTCCTATGCCATACCTCAAAGGACGCGTTATCTGTGGTTTTGCATGCGTGAGCTGAAGCCACTCCCTTGAGAAAATAAAGCCCCTCACGTTGTTCACCCGCTCCAATCAGCCTCCTCGAATCTAGGTCCTGTATAGCACAAAGTTTTTCAGTAATCTGAGCTACCAAACTCGAATCATATAGAAGCTTTGACACTGATATTAAATTGCAATTTAAGTTGGGAACAAAGAGAAGATGTTGCAGCTTTAAATCCTTTCCAAGGACAACACTTCCTTCTTTGACCACCATTGTCTTATCTCCATCAGGTAAACCAACAGACCAAGGTTCGATATCACGGACTTCTTTAAGGTAAGCATATGTTCCTTTCATATGATGGGAAGCGCCGGTGTCAATAATCCAAGACAAAATATTTTGCTTACCCGACAACCTCTCACTATTATTGTTTTTGGTCGAGCTCAACATTCCCATCAATTTGTTCCATTGTTCATCACTCAGCCCAATAAAACCCTTCCTGTCAGCATCAGTCACATGTTCTTGTTCTCCTTCACTTCCAGGTACGTGCACAGCATTGGCTCGTGAGTTGGTTCCCTTGTTACGACTTCCAATCTGGCGTTTGTGTCCACCACCCCGTCCAGACATATTGGAGCGAGGTCTATTCCCCCACCACTCTGGGTATCCTATTAATTGAAAGCAAGACTCAGCATCATGTCCTCCTTGCTTGCAGTGTAAACAAACTGCACTTTTATCCTTTCCTGAACTTCGACTGCCAGCTTGTATTGCAAAGCTCATGGGGCTACCTTTTTCTTACCTTATTCGTGTCATGTTCCTCACCCGCTCCTGCTGAACAATTGTTGAGTAAACCCGATTCAGGTTTGGCAGTGATTCTGTACTCAATATATTGGAACGTACTGTTCCATAACCTTCATCATCTAAGCCCATCAAAAATTGATGAACTTTTTCCTCTTCACGTTTCTTTTCCAATTCCGCTGTAAGATTGCATTTGCATCCACTACATTTACACACTAGTATCTGGTCATAGTTGTTCAATTCATCCCAAATACTTTTGAGCCGACCATAATATGTGACTATGGCCTGCCCGTCCTGCTTGCAATTCGCAAGATCTGAATTCAATTGTTGCACACTTGGTTCGTTTCCTATAGAAAAACTTTACTTGATATCTTCCCACAACTCCTTCACGTTCTCCATATGAGATATGGTCGAACGAAGCGTGGGCTCAATGGTGTTGAAAATCCAAGCCACAAGCATTGAATTAACTATCCACCAATCTTCAATTTCGACATGATCTTCTTCTGGCTGTTTAATAGTTCCATCAATGAAACCATGCTTCTTCTTGGCTCGCAGAGCAGTCCGAATTGCCCGTGCCCATTCATCGTAGTTTTCCCCTCTCAACTGAACTTGGGTAATAATATTACATGGGTTATCATTCGCGCTCAGCATATAAGGATTTGAAAGCATCTTTGTAGAAGCCGATGGCATAACGATTTCTTTCCCATCATTAGCCATGGCTCTGATACCATGTAAAGTCTAAAGAAAGTTTTCGAGGAAAAAACGATGCCTCTTTACATTCCTCTTCCGTCATATATACAGAAAAAACATCCTAAATAGGAGCCCCTAAAGATGGAAAAACTCCCATAAATCTACCGCTAGACATCTCCTATACAGAAGTAAATCTTTGTACAAAAGGAAAGATCCAAAATCTAAACTAATTACTGAAATTTACTTAAACGACTTCCATAAATAAGACAACGTAAGTTAATAGATTACAGTAATACTTCTTTTATCATAGACTTCATCTATTTAAGTAGTCTATTATATGAACAAATTATAAAAATTAAAAATAGGAAAGTAAATTTTTTTGACATCAATTCTTTTAGAAAATAGAAATATAATATTATTTTTTGAAAAGATTAAATAATATTAGACATGCATGATTCTATTATTATAAATTTATTAGTGATAATATCAAATGTAAATACATTCACAAATTTTATTTTATTGTAAGGAGAACTTATGGTTCAAAAGTTAAATTAATTATAACAACAAAAATATGAGATTCTTGTTAAAATGTACGGTATAGAGAGGTCTAATAGTATGTGGTTTTATAGTACGTTATGGAGAAATTGTTTTTGTACAAATTAATAATAATATAAAATATCAATAAATACATATAATTAAATATTTAATTATATGTATAGTTTATTCAAAGATAATTATATAATCAATAATTCATATATAATTTATGAGAAACAAATTTTATTATTGTGGGTGAGACAAAACAAAATAAAAGAAAATAAAGCTAAGGAAAACTTACAAAGATTGTATAGTTTTCTATTGAATCTACTATTAGGCATTTATTAGTGATAATATTATTTGGGAATATATTGAAAAAATTATAATTTTAAAAATTGAGAATTCAAAATTTAAACTAATTAATTTTTATATAATTTATGGAAATAAACAATATAAAAATTTGACCTAATTTTTAATTTTAAGAAATGAATTAAATTAATTATATAAATATACATAGATAAATTATAAAGTCAAGAAGGCAATTAATGAACACGATGACGACTGATCGTGTCCATCAATTCAATAGTAAATAGTAGGGTAAAGGATTCATAAGGACTTATCGTGTCCATCAATTCAATAGTAAATGGTTGGGTAAAGGATTCATAAAGACATACACGTAAACGTACTAATTTGACCCTGAGTGTAACTTCCTTGACCAAACACTCACATTCGGGCATGAATTGTGCCACGACAAGTGGGTCTTTCTCCGTCCTTCTATAGGTTGCGATGCATGTGATCTGCAATTAAGTCTATATCTTAATCAACGAAGAGTAAAATCAAAATAAAGTGATTAAATGAAAATAAACAATTATTGTGAATAAACTCACGCAATATTTATAATTTTTAAATATAAAATTATAACCTTATATTTTTAAAAAAGCTTATAAATCTTTTGTTGTAATGCTTGGCCCCTCCACAAGGCAAGAAGGCTGCATTGATTGCCTGCATGTTTGTTATTTCAAATGTGGCTGCTTGGTAGGCAAATGAACGTACTTGACGTTTTCTTCATTCCTCAAATGCAGCTGTCCACAAATCAAAGAAGGTGGGCATTAACTTCAACAAATGCAGCTGGTTCATGCATTCGTTCATTCAACAATTGTGGCTGGTTTATTCTTCAACAATTATGGTTGTAGGTTGAAGATCTTGGACGGATGCTCTCATTCATCATCTATAAGTAGAGGAGATGTTTGCAAGCTTAAAACACTCAATTTTTCTTTCCTTTCTGCTGAAATCATCTATCCTCTTTGTATACTTCTAAGCCTTTGTACCATTCTCCACATATTAGTAAAAATGCTCACCCTCCGGTCGTGGACGTAGGTTACATTGACCGAACCACGTAAATCTTTGTATTTTGTCCCATTTATTTTTGTCTCTCTTTATTTTCGTTATTATTTGTCAATTTATTAAATTCAACCCATTATCCGTCCAGGGCATTTTATCATAATAAACTGGTATCAGAGCTTCTCTTTTCGATCTAACTTACCGTATGCTCTGTGGTTGCTACTAAGGTGGACCCTCCACATCAGAAAGTAACTTAGAATTTTTATTGTGAGTCTAAACGGGGCCCACTACCTCGGTTTTACTTTGTGGGGCCCACTGCCTCAAATTTATCGTGCAGGGCCCACTGCCTCGGTTTTATCTTGTGGGTCCCACAACCTCGGATTTATTTTGCGGAGCCCACTACCTCGGTTTTATCAACGGAGTTCAGCTTTATTTTTGGGGCCCACGTCTTGTCTTTGCTTATGGGGCCCACATCCGTGTATTTGTGGGGTCCGCTATTACAGTTTCTTGTGTGGGGTCCACCTAAAGAAAAATAGTCCAAATATCAATTTTTAGCCATCATGACGATAACGAAGACCTCTATTGAAAAGTTTGACCGGAGCATTAACTTCGATATATGACAGCTCAAGATGCAAGCCATTTTAATACAAGATGGATGTGAGATTGCACTTGATGGAGTTGAGAAGAAGCCAGCAGAAATGGCGTCAGATATATTCACGGATCTAGATAAAAAGGCTAGATCAGCCATCATATTGAATCTCTCTGATGAGGTTTTGCAGGAGGTTGCAGGTGAAATCACAGTTAAAGGTATGTGGGACAAATTGAAAGCTATGTACATGAAGAAGACGGTGGAGAATCGGCTTTATTTGAAACAAAAGTTGTACCTGTTGAGGATGATAGAAGGTACATCTATTCTTTCACATCTGGATAAATTTGATTCTCTTATTTTGGATTTGAAGAATGTAGATGCGAAAATTGAGGATGAAGATCAAGCCATATTATTGTTATGTTCCTCCCCCGATCCTTTAAATATTTTCGTGATCTTATGATTTATGGGAAAGAGTCGGTCTCATATAATAGTATTAAGTCTGCATTAAAGTCAAAAGAAGCTGATTGATAGGGACATCTTTGGGAGACTAGTGGAAGTCGAGCGGAGGACTATTTATGCGAGGTAGATCCGAAAATAAAGATTACGAAAGAAGTAGATCCAAAGGCGGTCAAAATCCGGACATAGAAATAAAACTTGTAATTATTGCAAGAAAAAGGGGCATATAAAGGCTGACTGCTATAAATTGAAACATAAGGAGAAAAATAAAGTTGAACAGAATAACAGTAACACCGCCGAGGTTAGTGTAGCAGCAGATGAGAATGAGAAAATTATCTTTGTAGCCACAGAAGATAAACTTAGGTCTAATAAGGAGTGGATTTTAGATTCGGGTTGTTCTTACCATATGAGTCCCGACATGGAGTGTTTTTCCACTTATGAGTTATTGAATGGTGACATTGTTTTGATGGGTAATAATGCTGCCTGTAAAGTTATTGGTAAAGGTACAGTCCGGATCAAAATATATGATGGTATCATTAGAACACTCACTAATGTTAGACACGTTCCTGATTTGAAGAAAAATCTCATCTCTTTGGGCACTCTCGATTCTCAAGGGTGCAAGTTCTCAGCTGAAGGTGGAGTTTTGAAATTTTCTAAAGGTGTTCTTGTATTGATGAAAGCTTGCAGGTTTGGTAGTTTGTATGTTTTGCGAGGATCTACAGTAACAGGTGCTGAGGCAGTCTCTACTGAAGGTGACATTACCAAATTGTGGCACATGCATTTGGGACATATGGGTGAGAAAGGTTTAACGTTGTTAAGCAAGAGGGGCCTACTTTGTGGTCAAAGTACTGGTAAGATGGACTTTTGTGAGCATTGTATCTTTGGGAAGCAGAAACGAGTCAGTTTCAATTCTCCAGCTGTTCACAAAACTAAAGGTACTTTGGATTATATTCATTCTGAACTTTGGGGGCCCTCTCGTGTTCCATCTAAAGGTGGTGCCCGGTATATGTTGACTTTTACTGATGATTATTCAAGGAAGGTTTGGGTGTATTTCTTGAAACACAAAAATGATGTTTTCTTAACCTTTAAACAATGGAAAGTGTTGATTGAAAAACAGACAGGAAAACATGTTAAGCGGTTACAGACAGATAATGGTTTGGAATTTTGTGGAGGTAAATTCAATGAATTTTGCAAAAATGAAGGAATTGCTCGGCATCACACTGTCAAAATGACTCCACAACAAAATGGAGTTACCGAGCGCATGAACCGGACTCTTTTGGAAATGGCTCGGTGTATGATCTCTAATGCAGGGTTGACACTTGATTTTTGGGCAAAAGCTATTGCTACAGCTTGCTACATAGTCAACCGCTCTCCTTGTGCTCCTCTTAATTTCAAGACTCCAGAGGAAGTTTGGTCAGGTACTCCTGCTGATTACTCTACTTTAAGAATATTTGGGTATCCAGCATATATGCATGTAAATGAGGGAAAGTTAGAGCCTAGGACTAAGAAATGTATTTTCCCTGGTTATGTTTCAGGGGTGAAAGGATATCGTTTGTGGTGTCCTGATCTCAAGTCACCTAAATTTGTAATTAGTAGGGATGTTACATTTGATGAGTCATCTATATTGTATCCTAGAAAAGAGTCTTGTAATCCTTGTAATTTAGAAAAAGAGGATAGTATAAAGAAACAGGTGGAGTTAGAGATTGGTAGTTCAGGTCCTTCACAGATGTCTTCTACACATCAGACAAATCAAATTGATGATCCAGATCCTGATCATGTTCAAGGTGAACCAGTAGAAGAAGAACATTCCATAGCCAGAGACAGACCAAGATGAGAGATTCGACCACCACAGAGGTATGCAAATTTGGTTGCATATGTTTTATCAGTGGCACAGGAAACAGATGGAGACAATGAACCGTCCACATACCTGGAGGCAGTTTCAAATGTTGATGCTGATAAGTGGGTGGTGGCCATGAATGAAGAAATGGAATCTTTGCACAAGAATAATACTTGGGTTCTGGTAAAGCCGCCAAAGGGTAAGAAAATTATTGGCTGCAAATGGGTCTTTAAAAGAAAAGAAGGTACTTCAGGTATTGAAAATGCAAGGTATAAGGCACGTTTAGTTGCAAAGGGCTATAGTCAGGTACAATGTGTTGATTTTAATGATGTTTTCTCACCAGTGGTAAAGCATAGCTCTATTCGTGTATTACTTGCGTTGGTTGCCATGTTTAATTTGAAATTAGAACAACTTGACATCAAGACAACATTCCTACATGGCGAATTAGATGAGCAGATTTATATGAAACAACCTGAAGGTTTTAAAGTTACAGAAAAGGAAGACCAAGTGTGTTTATTGAAGAAATCCTTGTACGGATTGAAGCAGTCTCCAAGATAGTGGTACAAGAGGTTTGATTCATTTATGTTGGGTCATGATTTCTCCAGGAGCATGTATGATAGTTGTGTTTATTTCCGGAAGTTAGATGACGGCTCATTTTTCTATTTATTGTTATATGTTGATGATATGCTCATTGCTGCCAAGAATGTTACAGATATTCACCATTTGAAGGCCTTATTGCATGGTGAATTTGAGATGAAAGATTTGGGAGCAGCAAAGAAAATTCTTGGCATGGAGATAAGACGTGATCGAGGAGCTGGTAAATTATTCTTGACCCGGAGAATTATCTTAATAAAGTTTTGGAGAGATTTGGCATGCGAGATGCCAGCGGTTAATACTCTCTTGCTAGTCATTTTAGACTATCTCTTTGCTCAATCACTACTGATCCTGAAGAGGAAGATTATATGGCACGAGTTCCATATTCTAGTGCCGTCGGCAGTATTATGTATGCAATGGTATGTACTCATCCTGATATTTCACAAGCTGTTAGTGTTGTTAGCAGATATATGGCCAATCCTGGCAAAGAACATTGGCAGGTGGTGAAGTGGATTCTCAGATACTTGAAGGGCACTTCAAATTTTAGTTTGGAGTTTGGTAGAACCAGCAACACTTTGATTGGTTTTGTAGATTCAGATTATGCCGGTGATCTCGACAGACGCAGGTCTTTGACAGGTTATGTATTTTGCATTGGAGGTTGTGCCGTTAGCTGGAAAGCTACTCTACAACATGTAGTGACTTTATCTACTACTGAAGCAGAATATATGACAGTTACTGAGGCTATTAAAGAAGCATTATGGTTGAGAGGTTTATTTAGTGAGTTATCCCTTCATCAAGGGGTTACTACTGTTTATTGTGACAGCCAGAGTGCTATTCATTTGACGAAAGATCAAATGTATCATGAGAGGACGAAACATATTGATGTAAAGTATCATTTCATTCGGGATACTATTGCAGAGAAGAAGGTCCTTATTCAAAAGATTAACACTAAGGACAATCCTGCTGACATGTTTACAAAGGTTCTTCCAGTTTACAAGTTCAAGCAGTGCTTGGACTTGATTGGTGTCTGCAGTTGGGTGATATAGCCCTTTTTGGGGCATTGTCGGAGAAGGTGGAGCAAATCACTAATTGTTCGGGACCAAGTCAAGGTAGAGATTTGTTATAATGCTTGGCCCCTCCACAAGGCAAAGAAGGCTGCATTGATTGCCTGCATGTTTGTTATTTCAAATGTGGCTGCTTGGTAGGCAAATGAACGTACTTGACGTTTTCTTCATTCCTCAAATGCAGCTGTCCACAAATCAAAGAAGGTGGGCATTAACTTCAACAAATGCAGCTGGTTCATGCATTCGTTCATTCAACAATTGTGGCTGGTTTATTCTTCAACAATTATGGCTGTAGGTTGAAGATCTTGGACGAATGCTCTCATTCATCATCTATAAATAGAGGAGATGTTTGCAAGCTTAAAACACTCAATTTTTCTTTCCTTTCTACTGAAATCATCTATCCTCTTTGTATACTTCTAAGCCTTTGTACCATTCTCCACATATTAGTAAAAGTGTTCACCCTCCGGCCGTGGACGTAGGTCACATTGACCGAACCACATAAATCTTTGTGTTTTGTCCCATTTATTTTTGTCTCTCTTTATTTTCGTTATTATTTGTCAGGCTATTAAATTCAACCGATATCTGATCCGAGGGCATTTTATCATAACATCTTTTATATTAAGATTAAAATAATCAGGACCATATAACAACAGAATAAAATGAATTCTAAAATAATGATAATATTTTATCAACACAACAATTTTAACCAAATAAAATAAGTCATAAAAATTGTCAAAAACAAAATATTTTAATTTTTCTAAAATTTAAGTCTTTTATATTTTAGTTATATCATTTATTTTATATCTCATATTATAGTTTTAGATATTAAATTAATATTTTGTTTTTATTTAATAAATTTTAAAATTCTTACCTAATTTTAAGATTTTAAGAAATGAATTAGATTAATTATATAAATATACATAGACAAATTATAAAGCCCCGAAGGCAGTTACATGAACACGATAAGGACTAATCATATTCACCACTTCGGTAGTAAATGGTAGGGTAAGGGGCTCATCAAGACATACACTGGCCAGAGAGAAAGAGGACCTGCAAAAATAAGTAAACGATGACATATTGAAGAAATCATGATGACCAGCGGTAGCTGTGCAAAGACTACCATTTACTACCGAAGTCGTGAAATAGAAGAATTGGAGAAATATGCACAATAATTAGGATTTACTTTTTAAATTTATTTTTGAAGCTAATTTTAAAATGGATTTTTCATATTTTAATTTAAATATTTATAAGTTTGTATGTATAAATCATCAAAAGGTGATGGACTAACTTTAAATTGCTTAGAAAATTCTCCTTTACGTACCAAGTTACATATGTAGCCATAAAGTTATAAAAATTTTATTAGGAATAATATCAGACTTAATTTGTTTCTATGATTAGTGATAATATTAGATGCGAATATATTAATAGAAATTTTATAATTTTAAATATTTTAATAGAAGATTTAGAATTCAAAAACTAAACTAATTTATTTATATATATTTTAATGATAATTATATATTAGCAAATTTATATAATTTATAATATAAATGTTAGGATATATATTATATATCTAAGTAATTTATTTTGACATTTTAAATTGGACATATAAGATAATTAAAATTATTATATTGATTGAAGATTGAATTCACAGTAGTAATTTAAAAAGTGAGTGTTGCTACATATCCTCGTCACAAAAAAAGTCTATTTTATATATGCATCCTATTTCCTGTAGAATTCTTGAAGTCTGTCAAAATAGGTGAACATCTCCTTGTTGTGGATGAAGTCAATGACATTACGCAAGCGGAGAGAAACCTTGTCCTAAAAGGTGAAATCGCCCACCCCAGGCACCCCCACATCCCGGCCCGACAAAATAGTGAGAGGGTAAATCACAGTCTGATCTCATCCAGCTTTTTAGCAAGGTGGCCCACTCCTCCTGTTATCGGGATTCAAACTTTAGTCCTTGTTCCAAGTTAACCTTGCCAATGATCAACTGAGCTACCCGTGGTGTATGCGTTACTAAAGGTGGGTGTGTCATGTGTTGATCATAGATGACTGCTAGCTGCGCACATGGAGACTTGAGTTGAATAACGCATCTGTGGTGAGAATTACGTGGTGTGTGTGTGCATGTGCGAGACAGCTTTGTAGAGGCTAAGTGGTTTTTATCAATACAGCGATTAACATGTCCTTTGTATGAGCCACGGTGAAGTTATTTTTGTGAACAAAGCGTTGCACACATTTGGATTTTATGATACAGTGAAGCTTATCTTCGGTGAGGAGGTTTTTGGCTTTTAATTGAAGAAACACTGTGAGTTGCTTTTTTATGAAGAAAGGGTGAGCTAGGATGGAGAATTTCAGCTAGGTTGTTTCAAGAAGATAAATGCTATAGGGAAGTCTTTCTTATGTCTCAAGTATTTTATTGTTCAATTATCAGTTGATTAAATACTTGAGTTATTTTTATTTATTATTATTTTAAGTAAAAGTAGTTAGAAAAATTTTCTGTTAAGGTTAGCATAAGGTGATCGTGCTATTAGGTTTGAAGTTCTTTAACAGAAAGTGAGATTAAGAGATAGTGTCAAGGGTTGATTGGTGTCGGTTTAGTAATATCTTGAATAAATCTATTGTACTTTCATGAAAGTATTAAGCTGAGTGAGGGCTCTGCAGATGTAGGTAAGGTGTGTTGAACTGCGTTGCCAAATTTCTAATGTTTTTATTATTTTTATTTTGGTTGTTTTTATTTTGTTGGTGGTAAAGAAGTTTGCTGAAAGTTTGTGAACTAATTAACCTCTTTGGTTAAATAAAGATAAGGAAAACTTAGAAAGATTGTATGTTTTTACCATTGAGTCTATTATTAGGAATTTATTAGTGATAATATTATTTGTGAATATATTTATAGAAAATTTATAATTTTCATTACTGAGAATTCAATATTTTAAACTAATTAATTGTTATATAATTTATGGAAATAAACAATTAATTCCATCTTTTCAAAAAAAACAATTAATTCCATATATATTTGACTATTGTTCAATTAATTATACTTATCGTATTAATCATTTTAGAAATAACTAGTAAACAAAAATTTTCCACGATGACAAGGACGAACGGGGAAAAAAAAAGACTTGGAAAAGTTAAGGACAGCAAGCAGATAATGACCCTCCAATTAGTATGTTTAACTTCCATGACCAAACACTCATTTTTGAATTGTGCCACGATAAGTGGGTCTTTTCATATCCTTATATAGGTTCCTTTATGTAGATTTATAAGGACTGGCCTTAATGCAGAAGTGATCGATCAATTTTATTTGCTAGTTCACATTTTACGGTTGGCTACTATAGTTACCGTTAATCCACGCCTCAAACTCTAACTTTTGATGGTGTGATTCACGTGAGGAAGAATAAAGAGAATTTTCCTCTTTCATTCAGATTTATCCAAAATTGTAGAGAGAAAAAGAACGAAAAGCTTTTTGGTTTATGATATATATCTTTTCTTAAGAACATTAAAGAAAAAAGAACAAAGTATATGTTTGTATTTCACGTTCTCTAGGTGAGAGGAGTCAAAAGTATATATGTACAAAAGATGAGGGCAATCCTCCTATATCAATGGGATTTGACAAGTACAGAGGATAACTACAAATAAGTCAGCTATTAAGAAAAGATTTTCTTAACTTATAAAAGAATTGTTGTTGCTTCCTTGATTATTGCAGGACTGTTGCAACTGACTCTTTAAAGGAATTGTCGTTGCTTCCTTGATTATTGCAGGACCGTTGCAGCTGATTCTTTTGATAGGTAGGACCATTATCTTCTATACTCCCCCTCAAACTAGGACGAGACATTAAGGAAAGTCCTAGTTTGTTCCGTAAATCCATAAAAATAGAGCGTGGTAAAGGCTTCGTAAAAATATCAGCCAATTGAGCTTTGGATGAAACAAAGTTAGTGACAAGATTGCCCATTGCAACTTTTTCTCGAACAAAGTGGTAGTCAAGCTCAATATGTTTAGTTCGACCATGGAAGACTGGGTTCACTGTCATATGCAAGGCACTTAGATTGTCACAATGCAAAATGGGTGGTTTAGCGAGTACAATACCAATGTCTCGAAGTAGATAAGTGAGCCAAGTTAATTCTGCAGTAGTGGATGACATGGATTTGTATTCAGCTTCGGCACTTGATCGGGCTACCGTGGGTTGTTTCTTTGCACACCAGGATAAGCGGTTTGCCTCAAGAAAAGTACAATATCTAGTAGTGGACCGTCTAGTTAATGGACATCCAGCCCAATCTACGTCAGACAAAGCATAAAGGTCCAAAGTACTTTGGGAAATGATATTCATTCCATAGTCAAGTGTGCCATTGATGTAGCGTAAAATGCGCTTAACGACTTGATAATGCATGAGCTGAAAAACAAAATTTACTGGAAAAACAATATCGGGTCTTGTTATGGTGAGATACTGCAAGCCACCCACAAGACTTCGATAAAATGTTGGATCATTAAAAAGTTCATTGCTAGTTGATGCAGTTCGCCCTTTGATAGCCATTGGGGTGGAGATGGGCTTGCAGCCAGTCATTTGTGCTCTCTCAAGTAAGTCCTTAGCATATTTAGATTGAGAAAGAAATAGACCAGTGGATCGTGCATGCGCTTCTATGCCAAGAAAATAATGAATTGAGTCGAGATCTCTAATAGCAAACTCACTGCCAAGTTTGTTAAGAAACCAATCCAAGAAAATAGGGTTGTTTCCTGTTAAAAGCATATCATCAACATAAATAAGAAGCAAGAGTGTACCTCTAGGAGAGTGACAAATAAAAAGTGAAGGATTTGCAATGCTGCAAAAGAAACCAATTTCCAAGAGAAAACTGCTTAATCAATCAAACCATGCACGAGGGGCTTGTTTAAATTCATATAAAGCACGTTTGAGTTGACACACATATGAAGGGAATTTTGTGTTCTGAAAACCTGGAGGTTGCTCCATGTAGACTGGTTCAGAGAGATAACCATGTAGGAATGCATTTTTACATCGAGTTGACGAATAATCCATCCTTTCGTGACAGCTATAGATATAACAGTACGTATAGTCCCTGGCTTGACCACTGGAGAAAAAGTTTCTAAGAAATCCAATCCTTCAAGTTGATGATAACCCTTCACAACAAGACGCGCTTTAAGACGATCCAAACTGCCATTAGATTTTATCTTAGTTTTGAAAACCCACTTACAACCTACCACATTCATATGAGGAGTTCGTGGAACAAGATCCCATGTTGTTAAGTCATTTTAATTGCATATATTTTGGGTGTAATTGTTGTCGATGTATTGAAATTATTATCCGAATTAAATGGAATTGTTCTATAATTGTTTACAGATGGTTTTCAACACTCTAAGGACCAAAAAGGACCAAAAAGGCGCAAAAGAAAGAAAGATTTTCGAAAATCTCCAATCTGGCCGAAATTCAAAGATTAGGTGTGGTCACGCCTATGGATAGAATTTTAAATCTGCAGATTTTCCAAAATTGGTTTCCAATTAAAACACAATCTTTCAAGATCCTCTTGCCCTCTTTTCAAGAAGTCTCCCACCTAAATTAGAAGACCACCTAATTTGGACAAAATCAAGAGGAGATAATGAAGATATTCACATCAAATAGGAAGCATGGTGATTGTCGCACATATATATTCATGTATTGGGGAGCATTAGGAGGCTATCTTAGGTTTAGTTTAGGATTTTCGTAGCTGCACTCTCTAGTTTTTCTTGTTCACGTTTTCTGCACAATTTTAGATAGGATTTTCGTTTCTTTCATCAAAGACCAGAGATGGAGATTGTTTCTTTTATTATTTTCTTTAATTTCAATTCAAGTATGAGTAGCTAATTCTCTTGTCTTGGTTTAGGGATCCATGTTACATGTTATTTTGGTGAGATTATTTGGATGTTTTTCATGATTGTTAATGAACATTGAATATTTTCAGATCTATTCTTTCTAATTGGATTTGTTGGTTTCTAAGAGCGCTACAAGAGATTAATTGATTCAAACGCTAGATTAACGAAATATGACGTTCAGTTTCGGTAATCATAAGTAGCAATTAGGATTAACTTCTCTACGTTAGAGTCGGAAAATTCTAAGAAAATATTCGCTTGATTGATTGCATGTCGTACATGTTTATCACTTGTCATTGGTTCTTAATGCTATTATTCAATTTACCTATGATCGTATCTAGGTTATTGTTTAATAAGTATGAAAGTAGTTGAATGGCAAAAGAATTGTATATTCAGATTGCAAAATACAATAGTTAATATACAAATGTACACGAAATCTAACGCTATCTTACAGCTAAAGATATTAAATTTAAACTTCCTATTTCGTAGCTAATAAATGCCTAGAATCAATCCTTAATCAAAGCAACCATATTGACAAGGTCAATATGGTTGAGCAACACACGTGAATGTGAATCACCTACATGCCCCCCTCAAGCTTGGTAGTTGAAACAACACTAAGCTTGGATAGATTATGAATGAACAATGATTTTGGGAGCGGTTTGGTGAGCGTATCAGCGAGCTGGTCACGAGCAATAACATGAACCACACTAAGCTGTTTTTGCAAGACCTTGTTACGAACGTAGTGAAGTCGACAGCAGCATGTTTCATTCGAGTGTGAATTGCCGGATTGTGACTCAAGTATAACAGACAACATTATCACAGAGGACTGTAGGAGGTCGAGGAAGAGTTATACGCAGCTCATGAAGCAGATTTTGTACCCAGACTACCTCAGAGACAGCATTCGCAACAGCTTTGAACTCAGCTTTAGTTGAAGAGCGTGCTACCGTTTGCAGTTTTTTGGACGTCCAACCTATCGGATTGTTACCAAAGAAGAGAATATGTCCAGAGGTAGAGTGTCTGTCATCTACGTCTCCGGCCCAATCAGCATCGGAATACATGGACAAGGTGCGATTACACTCCTTTTGCAGATGCAAGCAGTAGTGACAGGTACCGCGAAGATATCGTAGCACTCGTTTAAGTGCTTTCCAATGCAACTCAGTCGGCGGATGCATGAACTGTGACAGCTTATTAACAGAGTAACTAATGTCCGACCGTGTGAGTGAGAGGTATTGCAATTTACCGAGCACCTGGCGAAACCGTGTAGCATCACAAGCGACCGAACCATCAACCAATTTCAGGGAAGAGGAGCTGCTCATGGGTGTGGCAGCAGCGTTGCACTCATGCATATTCTCTGCTTGCAGTAAATCATGAATATAACCAACTTGGGATAAGGAGATGCCATGAGAGGTTCGAACAACTTTGATGTCGAGAAAGTAATGCAGGTTACCCAAGTCTTTAATCGAGAAGCGCTGTGCAAGAGATGAAATGATCCGAGTGACAGCCGAGTCATTGTTCCATGTCATAATTATTTCATCGACATAAACAAGAACAACAAGGTGAACAGGTCCAGAGTGCATAATAAACAGAGAGGGATCCGATTTTGATTTCATAAAACCAAGAGCCAACAGATGTTGAGTAAGAGCCATATACCAAGCCAAAGGAGCCTGTTTCAGTCCATAGATTGCTTTTCGGAGCCGACAGACATAATCGGCTTTGTCTGAGCATTCGTAGCCAGGCGGTTGAGCCATGTATACCTCCTCTTGCAGCTCGCCTTGTAAAAATGCATTATTCACATCTAGTTGCCGAAGGACCCAATTTTGATTCACTGCTATGGACAGGACCAAACGTATAGTTGTCGGCTTGACCACTGGACTGAAGGTAGAGTGATAGTCAATTCCAGGGCGTTAAGTGAATCCTTTCGCAACCAGCCTGGCCTTGTATCTGTCAATGGAGCCATCCGATTTCCGTTTTATCCTGAAAAGCCATTTACAAGCCACAACATTTTTGGTTGGATCGCGAGGAACCAGAAACCAAGTATTAGTTTTTATTAAAGCATCATACTCAGCCTTCATGGCATCACGCCATTCTTGGTATTTCATGGCCTGCTTAACCGTGGACGGTATGACAGGGGGTGCAGCAGTGGCCAAGTAGTTGTGTTTGATTTTTGGCTTGTATATGTTGTTTTGTGAGCGGGTTACTGGTCGACGATGGGCATCTTGGACGGGTAGTGTGGGTGGGATAGGCTCGATAATATTTGGTTGTGAGGGATGTGTCGTTGGGCTTTCAGGGGCTGTGGGGTTGCTTTGCAGTACAGGGGAAGAAGGGGTTGTGCGATCGTGTGAATGGTTGAGAAGTGTACCTGAGCCCGTGCTCGGAGCCGATGCTGCAGTGTTGGAGTCGACGGTCTGTACAGAGGTTTGCGGTTGAGGGGAGGAGTTCTTTATTGGAGTTGGTAAGTCAAGATTAGGTGGTGGTAGACTAGGTTGTGGCAAACTTGGGGGGTAGACCGGGAGCATGTCCCACTCGAGTGTGCGGTTTCGAGGCTGCAAGTGTTGGAACTTGGACTGGTAAGGGAATTCATTTTCGAAAAAGGTAACATCACGGGAGAGATATATTTTATGTTGTATCAGGTCATAGCATTGATGACAATGATGGGTGAGTGACAAACCAAGATAGACACAAGGCTGGGATTTCGGTTCAAGTTTATTGGAGGCATAAGGTTTAAGCCACGGATAGCATAGGCACCCAAAAGTTTTCAAGGTGGCTAAGGTCGGGAATTTGGTGAATAGCATCTCATATGGGGACTTGTTATCAAGTAAGGCGGTAGGCATTCGGTTAATCAGATAAACGACATGGTGACAGGAAAAGGACCAAAGACTCGGTGGTAAACTTGCAGCATGAAGGAGTGTTTTAGCCGTCTCAACAATGTGCCGATGATGACGTTCGACAGTGGCTACTCTTTAAGGTGTGTATGGTGGGGTAATTAGGTGTTCAATGCCATTTTGTTTAAGGTAAGTGTCAAGAGTTTTGAATTCTATCCCACCATCAGTGTAAAAAGAGAGGATTTTGTGACCAAAGTGTTTTTCCAATGTAGATACTGGAAAATTTGTTGAACTTCATTTTTTTGTTTGAGGGTGTATATCCACATGTACTTGGTTAATAGATCAACAAAGACACAGTAATAGAGTTTTTTGTCAATGGAAACAATGGGTGAAGGTCCCCATAAGTCACTAAAAATCGTTTGCAATGGTTTGGTACTCGACAAATTGAATTCGTGAAAAGGTAAGCGATGAGCTTTATTGCATTGACAAGAGTTACAGAATGTAAATTTGTCACGATGAGAGACAGGTAAGGAATATTTGCTGCAAATTAAATTTAGAACTCTAGAGTTGGCATGTCCTAAGCGGTGATGCCATGTAGACAGGGAGGTTGTTTTGTTGATGGAATAGGCTGACGGGTGGGTCGATTTCGGTTTCGGCCATTCATACAAACCATCCTTACTCCAACCTTGCACCAGCGGCGTCCTCGTGCGGATATCCTTTACACAAAACAAAGATGGAAAAAATTCAATAGAAGCTTGATTATCTCGACAGAACTGAGAGACATAAATAAGGTTTTGTTTAATGGCAAGAGCACAGAGTGTATCAGACAGTTTGAAAGAAGTGTCGGAAGCATGTAAATGAGTAGTACTAGAATGTGTAATAGGGATTTTCATACCTTTACCCACTGTTATACCGTCAGATCCAATATATTCAGGCATGTTGTGTGGCTCAGATGTGATGTGATGTGAAGCACTGGAGTCAACAATCCATTGATTGGTAGCAGTCGGATGGCCCATCGCATAATTGGCTTTTGCTTCAAAGTGATTGTGGGAACGAGACCGGCATACAATAGCTTCATGGCCTGATTTTCGGCAGACTTGACACGTAACAGGATCACGGTGATTGCTGCCTTCTCGCACAGTGTTGTTCAGATGGTTACCACGCCACTGGTGATTGGAACTGTTAGCACGATCATTGGAGCGCCAAGGCTGATTAGCTCGACGATTGGATCTGAAAGTGGAGCTGGTTGGGGCCTGATTTCGGGTGGCAACAACAACTGTGATAGGAGGGGCCGCCTTTTTTGCTTCTTCATGCTGAATGAAGACTTCGTGATCAAGGAGCTTGTCGTACAAGTCCTCATAGAAGATTGATGTGTCTCGGGCTCGGATAGCAGCAGATATCTCACAATATTCAGTCCCAAGTCCTCTCAAAATTTGGACAACCAATTCCTCGTCGGCTAGCGGAGCGTCAGCTTGAGCAAGCTCATCGGCCAAGGCTTTGATTCGATGGAGATAGTCAGTCATAGGTTGGGTTTCTTTGTTTAGGCGGGCAAGTTGATCACGGAGGCTGAATATCCGTGACTGGGATTTGTTGGCATAAGTGGTATGAAGAGATTTCCAGGCTTGGGATGCCGATCTGGCATTGGCAACGATTGGGGCAATAGTAGAGTCTACGGAAGCCATGAGGGCATTCTGAATGAGCTGATCTTGGCGGAACCAAATTGTAGGCCGTGTTTGGCTGAGGGGGTGTGTCGGTGGTGGCGGGAGGAGCTGGTTTCGAGCCATCAAGGTGGCCGAACAGATCATGACAGTGCATGAGCATCGACACTTGAGCTTTCCAAGTGGAGAAATTGTTACTGCCAAGCAATTTGATGGGTAATTGGGACGTTGGATTGAATTGCACAATCGATGTGGTGGTGGTGGTGTTGTCGGAAATGACAATATTGGCGGTGGTGGAGCCGGCCATGGTGAGAAGGGAAGGAGAGGAAAAAAAAATTGGATCAAACTCGTTTGAGTGTAAGGGCTCTGATTACCATATGAAAGTAGTTGAATGGCAAAAGAATTGTATATTCAGATTGCAAAATATAAGAGTTAATATACAAATGTACACGAAATCTAATGCTATCTTACAGCTAAGGATATTAAATTTAAACTTCCTATTTCGTAGCTAATAAATGCCTAGAATCAATCCTTAATCATAGCAACCATATTGACAAGGTCAATATGGTTGAGCAACACACGTGTATGTGAATCGCCTACAATAAGATTGCTAGAATACTTGTTTCTAGTCATTACACTTAAGAGAGATTTTCCCCCAATAAATGTTTATTAATAATTGCAATTTTATGTCGAGGATCCATAATAGCGTGATAACATCGGTGACCCGAAACTAAGGTATTTTTTCTCATTGATTTTTCAGATTTAATTATTGCTTCTGATTTGTGATTTTTCTCTTATTTTTATTATTGTCGTGACAAAACCCCCCTCTTTACTTTTGTTATTTTTTTTCCGTTTAAACTAGCTAACCTTTACCGTTAGAGATTCCTCGTGGGAACGATATCCGCTTACCGCTACTACATTAATTTGTTTTAACGAAAGTGATTTCTTTTATATTTGGTTGCAGGCAACAGCATCACCAAATTTTGGTGCCGTTGTCGGGGAATTTTTTTTAACGATTTTTGTTAGTGATGTTTTTGTTTTTGTTTTTTTTTTGCGCTTGGTTACCTTATCTTTTGTTTGTTTCAGTTTCACATCTCTTTCTAAAGTTTTCATCTTTTAGCGGCATGGCTCACTATCAGTACGCTTTTACTTCAGATTATCCATATTATTCTTTTTATGATAGTGAGTTTCCGTCTTCCAGGTTTGACCGTCAAGTGGCAGATTTCACACCCTTAGTCGCGCAAGTACCGAGAGATGACCAACAAGCTAAGGTATGTGAAGTTTGCTCATTTATGGGTTGTTCTTCTTGTATGCGTTCCTGTTTGCAGAATACAAAGTACGGATACACTTCTCCACCGAATTACTATGAAGAGCAGTCCTACTTCGAACCTCCGCCTCCACCACCACAAGCTAATGATATGTCTTTGGAGGAGATCATAATGATTTTGGAGACGAGGACTCTTCAATCCCAGCAGTTTCGACAACCGTACGTGCCTCTACAAAATCCAAATATGACGTCAACTGTCGAAGGTAAGTCTTCTTTAGAAGATATGTTACAAATTCTAACCACGAATACTTTGACGTCTCAGCGGACTACAGAAGCAAGTATTCGGTCTATGGAAGCAAGTATCCGAAATTTGAAAAATCAACAAAGGAATATCGGAAACCAACTAAGTCAAATTGCAGCTACCGTTAGTCGAATAAAGGCACAAAGTTTTGAAAATTTTCCAGCCCAACCAGAATTGATGAAAAAACGGGTGCTAAACAAGGTACTTCCGCCTCCTTTTCCAAGTCGATTTTTCACGGCAACGAAGGAAGAACAAGCAGAGTTAGAAGTGGAAGAGATTACAGTTCGAGAAAGGATGGAAGATGTTCAACCTCCTACGGCAAGTGATGCAGTTCATGTTATCGCTAATCAAATTTCGTTTCCTTTTCCTAGTTATTTACAGGTACAAGAAGAAGAAGAATAGGAAGAGCCGCAAGAAGTGCAATTTTTAGGAGAGCCGTGGGCGAGCGAGCTGAAGACCGAAGGTGACAAGCAGGATGTCGAGTCTCCACAACTATTGGCGTTACTTTTACAGAGACCATCCTGGTGTGAGAAGGGCGATGCCCGAAAAGACGAGTGGACATTAGAGTATGATGGAGAAGCGATAAAGTTCCACTCATCAGAAGTCATGGAGCATCGTGCTGACAAAGAGCCGCATTCAAAGGAAGTTGTTCCAGGCCCCTCACAGAGTTTGAACATGTTTCCTGTTGGACTAAAGCACCCATTCGATAATGGATGATGAACATATGCCAAGAGCCCAGCTTATGACCTTTAATAAGCGCTTAATGGGAGGCACCCCATTCGTATCCTTTTTTATTTTTATTTTTCCAGCAATTTTCTTTTCTTTTATTTTTAGGATTAATTAAGTTTAATTAGGAATTTAATTTCATATTTTCTATTCTCCGTTTTCCTTTTTTTCTTGCTTCCACCTGCAATGCCAATCTTTTGTTCCTTTCTTGCTTACCTCTTAAGAGATTCATCTTAAAAGTCGTGAGAATGCCGATGACTTTTTCTAATGACAGATTATCAATGTCATGAGCCTCCTCTATTGCTGCAATTTTCGAAATAAACCTTGAAGGTAGCAATCTCAACGTTTTCTTAACTAATTTCACGTTGAAATATTTCTTCCCCAATTGATGAGCTTGATTGGCTATATCTCTCAATCTTTCATGAAAATCTCCAATACTCTCATTCTCATCCATCTTTAGCTCTTCAAACCGCACAGTTAATATCTGTAGTTTTGACAATATCACAGATTTAGACTCTTCATGAATAGTCTGCAACATGTCCCACGCCTCTTTTTCCATTTCACATGTTGAAATCATTGAGAAGCGTCCTTCGTCAACAGCACTGAATATCGCATGTATTGCTTATGAATTTGCCAGTGCACTTTCTTCTTCCTGTCTAGTCCATTCAGATTGATCTTTCTGAATTGTCTCTGCTTATCATCAACGATCATTGGATGAGTCCAACCGTGTACTACCGAATGCTAGGCTCTTGTCCCCTGAGCTTGAATGAAAAATTTCATCCGGGATTTTCATGACGGATAATTTGATCCATCCAACAGTGGAGGTCTGGTAATTAATACACCTTCTCTCATAGTCATATCTGCGAATCTCGGATCTACGCCAACTTGCTACCAAGTTCTGAACTGGTGACCCTCTCTGATACTAATTGAAATAACTAAGTTGTTAATAAATTCGCAGGCTATCCTCAAATTCTTCTTTGCGCAAGTAAATAAAAATCACAACTGCAAAATAATGAAAAACACCGACATTTGGTAACGCAGTTCGGCACACTTTGCCTACGTCTGCGGGGCTCTCACCCAGATTAATTTCTTTCACTGTAGTTCACAAAAATTACAAAAGATTAATCTACCTCGTACGACTTAATCCATGTAACTGACCCACAACCTAACTACCCGTGAAAGACCTTCACGCCCAGTAACACGACCGACTCGTGTTAACCTCGTCAGAGGATTTTCTAACTATTTCTGCTCAAACGTAAACACAAATAAAACAAGAAAACAACATATTTTCATATCTGAAATTCTTCACTGAAAATAGCCAAGTTCCGTGGACTGCTTGATAGAGATAAAAGAACTGAAATAGAGATGCTCCAAGAAGACCAACGCAATCAGCCCAAGCAGAGGATTACTACACAAACAGAGCACCAGCAAAAATATGAGCAGCCACCAACTCAATTATTATGTTTCACGTAGATTGCGCTTTTCCAATACAAGAGAATGATACTTCATCCAGTGGGACATAGGTAGCACCTTACATATAAAACCCACACACTAAAAAACTTGGTTGCCGCACTCCACCTATTCTTATGTAACTCACCCTTATATATTCAACAAAACCCAGAGATATAAGATGTTTTTCCGCAAAAACCACCTGCTAGGTTTTTTTTGCAAATTAACATGTAGTATTAGACTTCTCCTTGAAATCAAACAAGTGGGCCATATACATGTAACGTAAAACTCCAACTCAAAAGTCCAATAAATAAAGTCATCTTGTCAAAAGTCCAATAAACAAATCACAACAACCCATCTTTATCAATCCAATTAATAATTGTAATTTTCTTATATGTCTAATTTAAAATGCCAAAATTAAACAAAGAATGTATAAAATATATTCTAACAAGTTCATTAAAGATAATGATTGTGACGTTTGTTATTCTCAAATGAGAGGTAATAAATATGCTTCACCTTGTATGTTAGAATTACAAAGATTAGCTTATGCTTATTTCCTTACTAGAAATGGATATCACTATCAGTTGCACTATTTCACACTTTTATCTTTACCATTTACACTGATCTATACATGAATTCCACTGTAGCTTCACATTATATATTTGATCACCTTCCACTTCTTTTTGAAAAAGACTTCATCCTTGGTCAATATTTACAGGAAGTAATTGTAAAATTAAAAAGAGAAAATAGGAATATTAATGATATCATTTTAATATATATATCTAAATTATATCGTTTCACAATTAAAAAATAAGAAATCATTGTTTTCTTATGTCTGATTCTCTTGACCAAAATTTGTATTAGAAATTGAAAGGTATTAAAACTTAACTTTATTTATCATTTTACATAAAATGTGATTACTCGAGATATTAGTTCTGGTCGATCTTCATAAACAAACCAATATACGCATCTCACATGTCGTGAACAGAAACATAACATAATATATACCAATAAGGCAATCACATGCATAGGATAATGTATAGTACGTGGAGATTGATGTCACCTACAACCAAATATAAAAAGAAACTAGCTTTCTACAATAAAAATTAATGTAGCAGTGGAAAGTAGAGATCGTTCTTACGAAGAATTCAGACTTAGTAGTTACGCAATAAAAAAGGAGGGGTTTAATTGTGAATTAAACATAATTTAATTGGAACAATCAATAAAAACAAATCTTTGAATATAATTTAGTTTAATCCAACTACCCTAACCTTAGAAAATATGCACATATCCGAGTTGGAATGGGACCATAAAGTTGATTCTTGGAGATGTCTAATTGGCTTAAAATTGCATTAGGATTACATGTTGGGAAACCTAAAGATCCAAAAAGAGAACAACTGGAGAGAAGAAGGCTTTCCAATGTATTGTTTTCTAGTAACCAACTTAGAAAGCCCAATCCTATCATTAGAATGCTAGAAATGTCAAGAAATTGCAAATCATGTTGATGGTACAAAAATTCGAGAAATGATCCTCCTCTAGAAGTGGATGATAATGAAAGACTCTCCAAATGAAACTTGGGAGCCAAATTATGATTAACCACCCCTGTTTTTGTATAAACTTCATTTCCATAAGGATTAAAGTAGTTGAGTTTCGAGTGGTTGAAGAATGGAGAAAGTGAACTTCGAATTTCCACCTGATTGTGTTCCAGTAATAGAGAAGTGAGGAATTTCAATAGGGATTGTGCAATTTTTCCAATAAAGTGGTTATCAGAGAGATCCAATACTTGAAGAAGTGTGAAGTTCACTAAACAATAGGGCAAGTTACCACTCAGATTATTTACAGAAAGATGGAGCCCTTGAAGATTTGTGAGGTGGCTTAAGCCTAAATGTATATTAAAGAGAAGGATATTAGAGAGATACGCAACGATCTGAGACTTCAAATTTTATTACTGAGGGAATTAGCTAACCTTGAATGCTGCCAATGAGTCCAAGACCGTACAATGATAAAGTCTTGAGTGAGGTAATGTTTGCAATGGACTGTAGTAAGTTAATAAATTTAACAAGCCTGCAACAATAGAGAAGACTATTGCCATATTTAAATTATTCAAAAAGGAAGTAATAAATATAGACTAACGGACTAATTGTACAACTTACTCTGGAAAGTGAGTAGTTGTAAGGTCTTTGCATTGATCACCCCTTGTAAGCTTAAAGTCCGAAGAGAACAAAGATTTGTGAAGTGGTATAAGCTTAAATTTATATTAAAGAGAAGGAGATTAGAGAGATAGACAACCACCAGAGAATTAAAACTTTATTATTAAGGAAATTAACTAACCTTGAATGCTGCCAGTGAGCTTAGAAAGTGACAACGACAAAGTCTCAAGCGAAGTCATATCAGACAAGCCTGCAACTATAGAGAAAGCTATTATTAGATTTAATAAATACTAATCTAACAGATTAGTGAAAAAGAAAATATTAAAATTTAGAACTTACCCTGTGAAGCATCCATGCTTAAAGTACGAAGAGAACAAAGAGCACAAAGACTTTGTAAAAAGTTCACATCCAAAGAAGGATGCTTTGAGCTATAAGAGAGCAACTTGCTCTTCCTCTAGACACCCATTAGAGCCCCGGCCTTGTAGTAGTGATAACAATGATTTCAGCAGCATCATTTTTTTTGATAAAGGGAAATACAACGAAGAAAATTACAATGGGAGTCTTAGAAAACACATCCCAGATATATCCTCTAGGAGGAGTAAATGGCACCCAATGGGTATAGTAGGTAAATAATGGACGCCTACATCAAAATGTGCTGCAAAAGTCGTGAGCCAGTCAGCCCATCTGTTGCCCTCTTGGTAGATATGTCGATGAGCAACAGTCTAATTGCGAGCAAACAGCTTGTGAATGCCCCTGATTATGGGGTTGAGCGCCCGAGAACGAATGTCGACGGAGGAAAGGATCTCGATCACCACTGCAGAATCTACTTCAAGCTCTATCCAGCGATAACCCATATCCCAAGCGAGAGTAAGTACAGAATAAACTCGTCAGAGCTCTGCAATCAGTGCGGAGCACCTTCCGAGGTAATGCGTGAAACCTCCCATCCAGTTGCCTACACTTTACCGTAGTAGTCCACTGGCTGAGGCGGAGGACGCGGATTGCTTATAGACGCCATCAGTGTTTAATTTAACCCACCCAGGTGGAGGTGAGGTCTAACCGATGAGTCTGTCTGGTCGAAGGTGAGCTGCAATGTGAGGACGTCGCGTCCAAATGACGGTCTGTTGTACCTGACCTGCATAAGACAAAATAGGCGAAGAGGGTGAGTTAGGCCATTGAAAATGCTCGTCAAATAGGGACGAATTTCTCCATTTCAATATGAACCAACATTTAATGCCAAAAATAAGCAACTAGTCATGTCCAAGGACATGGTGATGTTTTTGGAGATTGGTAGTAAGCCAAACCGGGGTAGACATAATGAAAAAATCGAGAGAGAGGAGGTGAGGAGGGAAGGCTTGCCACACGTGTCTGGATCGGTCATAGTCTCACATGAAATGAAGTGAGGATTCAAGTAAGTGACAATGGGAACAACCATCGTCTAGAGTGAGGTGCTTGCGAACGCACTGCTAATTAGTAAGTAAATGATCATGCGCAAAAAGCCATAGGAAGGAACGGATGCATTGTGGGTCGTCCCACTTCCAGATGACCTTCCAAAGAGCAAGGGAGGAAGTCTCTTCGTGGCCCATAATCATAAAATAAGTGGAATTAACAGTGAAAAGGCCATTAGCAGAAGGACCCCAGATCAACTTATCTGGTCCAAGGAAGTCTTTAAGGGGAAACACTCCGGCTATGGCTCAAACAATAGACGAAATTAGGTAATGTTGAAAAGCAGTCTAATCCCAATTCTCGTCGTTGGTTACAAAATGTTGCACCTAAAGGTTGTGCATGCTAGTCGGGAGAGGCGGGTGACATGGGATAAAATTGGGCCAACGCCCGGAATCTAAGGGTCAGTCCAGAAACGAGTGCTGGCACCATCTTCGATCATCCATTGTATGCCTTTCATAACTATGTTCCACGTCGGCTTGATGCTCCGCCAAACCATGGAACCCCCTTTTGCTTCCAACGGGGTGGGGAGGTAGTTGACGTCAAAGTGATACTTCGTTTAGAGAACCTTGACCCAAAAAGTGTGTGGTTTGGCTATAAGGGTCCACCCCAATTTTGCTAAAAATGCATCGTTAGTCTCCCGAATTTTTCAGATGCCAAGCCCCCCTAAACTTTTCAATTTACAAACATCCTCCCAAGAGACTAAATAGATACGTTGCTGTCCATTCGACGAGCCCCATAGGAATTGTCTTATCAGTTTCTCTAGCTCGTCACAAAGTCTACGAGGAAGACGGATAGTCTGCATGGTATAGCTGGGAAAGGCTACGATGACAGATTGGGCCAACATGACACGGCCAACAAAAGACAACAAGTTGGTTGTCCAGCCAGATAATCTCTGGTGAGTTTTATCCAATATGTACTGATAGGTACGTTTGTTGACTTGGTCATGTAGAAGCGGCACCCCAAGATAACGACCAAGATCCGTCATCTGTTTGAATCCTAGAGAGCGGCTTAAGGATTCAGAAAGTAAAGGAGGAGTATTTTTGGAGAAGTAGCACCGGGATTTGTCTTGACTAACCTGTTGGCCGGAAGTAGTGCAAAAGGTGTCAAGAATATCCCGAATAACTGAAACTTGAGTGGGAGAGGCTTCAAAGAACAAGATAAGGTCGTCCGCAAAGAATAAATAGGAGAGAGGCGGTCCATGGCGGCCTAACTTCATAGGTTGCCATCGTTCTTGTGCTACTGCGTGGTTAATGGAATTCCCTAGGCATTCCATACATAGGATAAAAAGGTAAGGTGAGATGGAGTCACCCTGGCAAATACCCCTGGAAGGCCTAAATGCCTCTCCCAGTTCACCATTCCAAGCAATTTGAAAGGACCTTGTAGTAATGCACTTCACTATGAGATTGATCAGATACTCAGGAAGTCCGATAGCAAATAAGGTGTCATGGATAAAGTGCTATGAGAGCCTATCATACGCTTTCTCGAGGTCCACTTTCAAGGCCATGATGCCTTTTTGACCCGTTTTCCTGTACATAGTGTGGATGACTTCTTCAGTGACGATAATGTTGTCCGTAATTAACCACTTGAGAACAAAGCTGCATTGGGTAGGGACGACCAAATCGTCTAGGGAGCGTTTACGCCTATTAACGATGATCTTGGTGATAGCTTTATAAAGAACAATGCACAAAGCAATAGGCCAGAACTGCTTAATCGACCGAGGAGACGATTTCTTGGGTATAAGGACAACAATGGCTTGATTCAGGTCAGCTTCCTAAGTGTCTTGTCGAAAGATACGCTACAGGAAAGCAGTCAGAGAAGGGCCAACGAGGTCCCATTAGGATTGGTAGAACAGAGCTGTGAACCTATCATACCCAGGGCCCTTATTCGGGGCCATGAAGAAGAAAGCCATCTTGATTTCCTCAGGATTGAGGGGACTAGCCAGGTCCTCCTTCGCACGTGAAGGAAGGGTACCGACCTAGCCTGGGAACTGCCAGGCAGGGGGAGGTTGGCTTTCAACCATGTATAAGTGCTCAAGGTAGCTTTGTGCTAGATTCCGAACCTTCTCAGGATTAGTGACCAAAACACCATTATCATCATACAAGGCATGAATCCGAGCTTGGCGGTGTTTGGCCTTAGTGATAGCATGATAAAATTTGGTATTCCTGTCTCCCTGGCTTATCCACTGGCTACGGGAACGTTGATGCCAGAACAGTTCCTCTTGGAAGAGGACCTGCTCCAAATTAGATCGTAGGTACTCCTCAAGCTCCCGAAAAGAGGGCGAGTTAAAGTCCTCAAGATGTTTCTGGATGCCTTCGAGACGGGCTATGAGTCGCTTCTTACAGTG